>JAMALA010000060.1:0-133623 GCA_023628255.1 Cystobasidium sp. 2NF920
AGCTCGAACGAAGAGAGAAAGAGGGAGTAATTCTCCCACTTCTCCTGGCTCGCTTCTTGCCTTCGCTCTTTCTTATTTGGGAGAGTGACCTTCACTTCCTCACCATAGCAAGCCCCAGGGCGCTTGAGTGCTCGACCAGCAGTACTGTGTTCGTCTGGCAGTGCCTGACCGCAGCACTCTAAACAAGGCAGGCGGAGGGTGTGGACTGGGACAATATATGTCAATTCACACGGAGGGCAAATGTAACATAGTTTAGATTGATAGTAGATCTCTTGCAGTAATCAATCATATTCACAGCCTGAGCTCCCTTATACATGACTACAAGTCTTAGGTCGATAGTACATTTTATGCAGTGATCAATCGTAATCTCAGCCCGAGCTTCCTTACAAATGACTACAAGGTCCAGATCTCGTCACCAGTGCGGACCTACAGTCTAGATTTCAGTGAGAATCTGTTGTTTAAACGTATTTACTTTCGAACGAACCATAGCTTTGATTGCTCGTGAATGTCGTCAATTGCTTCTCGGGTCATCCGATCCTGCTGTCGCCGCCCGGAGACATGCTCGCCTTCGAAATTACTATGCATTGAAACCATGGTACACGCAATGAAATGAGACGGATACTTTTCTACAACAGAGGATATGCAAGTAGTCTCAATGATGAAACCCTCCTCTCCGACTGGAAAATTTATGATACATGTCCAGTAGCTGATCATACAGCGACTTCGATACGGCCCTCTTCGACCGCCACTGACCACCGTACATTCTCCATTGAATCCCTAAAGATTCCACTCGTATTCTTCATACGTTCCTGGGTAAGCCACGGTCCCAATCTCCAACCTTTCAGCGTCATCCTTCCAAGTTCCAGGTTGACTTCCTTCCTAGCTAGATTTCCAGGTCCAACAAATATAAATCGTGTGCCAAGAGGATGTGCGGTGAACGCCCTCTGTATTCCAGTACTGTATTTTGATGCTTAATGTACCGAACAGCCTAGTGAGCATGCCGAGAGCCTAAGATTACGGTCTGTATTTCATGTTGGCTCCCGTGAGTTCTTTCGGCTTCCGTGAGTCTTTCGGCTTCCGTGAGTCTTTCGGCTTCGGAGAGATGCCTTTAACGTCCGGCTGCCCAGCTCACAGCGAGATGCCGGAAAGACCTGGCGCCCTTCTTGAACTCTAGCTGCTCGCTAACTTCCTAGCTGTTCAGAGGCAGTATAGCCCATCTGCCTTGAGGCTGCTCAGGAATACCAAAGGATCCGCCCATTAACGGCATACATTCTACATGAACGGCTGACGTTACTCACCATACGCCTGCTTCTTACGACTTCGAATATGACGCTCTCCACCTCTTCACTTGATCCATTCTCAATAGAGTTAGGCGCACGAAAAACTTCCTTCGTACACGAGAGATAGATCGTCCAGTCCGTTAAATAAGTAAAGGTCGGTCCAAGTGCAGCTTTGACTTTCTTTGCGTTCAGTGCAGGAAAGACAGAATGTAGAGCAGATGTAGAATTTGCAGTAGAGGCCAACGAGACGAGATTGTTGATGACGAAGACGGTAGTACTTCTCGGAGAGCCATTGGTCGACGAAGATGTCAGAGATCGAAGAAGACGCATGAAGGACATCATGCGAGCATGTCCCTCGGCGGAGGTTGCGCTAAGAACACCTTTGAGTAGCGCCGAAATACTATCAATCACGATGAAGCGGAGATGTGAAGGAACATTCGAGGGGTTCTCTTCCGGCTCTGCTTGCACATGCGGATCCGAGAGATGCTCCTCTCGACCGGGCGAAGACTGCAGAAGCGTATCTTCTGCAGGCATCCCAGTCTCAGGCACGATGTCTGAGTATATCGTAGCTTCAGAGTCAGGGACCATCGCCTCATCTTGCTGATCTCCCGCCGGTACTTTACTTTCTTCCCGCTTGGCTTCCTCGCTCTGGCCGTTGGAACCTTGGTTCCTGATTTGATGTATAGCTTGAATGGCTGATTGCAGGTCGAACACCTTCGCGACGATGAGTCTGTCGAGAGCGGAAGGCGCCTCGTGCACAGCCTGTCCTGCACCGTTCGTCTCCATGACTGGCTCTACATTCGAGGAGACAGTCAGAGGACTAGATGTACTAGTCACAGGTACTTGCGGTGTGTGACGCCTTGTGATGGATTGCAGTATCTTGCTTCCCCATTCGGCAGAGAATGAGCCTGTAGTATCGAGCCATAACGCATTTTCGTTGGGATGGGTGTGCAGGTGCCTCAGGACAGCATGCAATGCAAGCTGTTAGGCATGCATCAGCGAATATGGCCAGCTTTGAATGGCAGCGCTTGAACGTACCCATGTCTTGCCTGTTCCTTTGTCTCCGAGCACCTCGACTACCTCTCCAGTCCATCCGCCGCCGAGAAGCTTATCAACACCTTCTATACCAACACTGCATGGCTCGTTAACCAGCGTATAAGAAGCTCCATCAGGTGCCGACGCATGACTCTGAGTGTATACTTCGTCCGCTGAACTGCCTTCGGGCGACAGAAAGTTGGCAATCTTGTCCTTTATACTGCTCAGTCGAGAGGCATCAACGCTGAGAGCTACAGTAGGTGGAGCAAATAGTAGATCGACATCTGTGTATATGCCGTGGTTGCTGAGCTCTTCGATGAGGTCTTGCACGTTCAGATTGTTGGCTTCAGCCGCATGATCGGCATCGTTTTCGAGCAGAATGGGCAGGAGAGTCTCTAGCTGGACCATGGTGACGGCAGAGAGCGTGTGACGCAGAATATCATCTCATACACTTCTTCACGAATAGTTCACTGTCCATGACAATACTTGGTATGATTGGCATGACGAAAGCCTGCATAGCTTGCAGGTCACGCTTTTTTGGGCCTACTCTCGAAGCGAGACGGCCGACACCACTTGCACGCGTTGGTCACTGGAAGCAATGTAGATCAGAAGGAACGAAGGCTGAAATGACGCTTCAACGGTTTAGCGGAGTGCCGATTCATGTCCTGTTCTTGCCCGGCAAGCTTTCCTGCTCCAGGTACGAAGGAATGCCCGTTTCTCGAGGCCGATCGAGTAGGTCTCCAGGCTGTTTACGCGTTTACTGCTATGAATTGCAACGATCTAGACAGGAAAGCACCTCATGAGCAGCCAGCTGTGAGCTTACTCAACCCAGTGTTAGCTGGTCCGACATCTCCATACCATACGTTATGGACTCCCCATCCCTAGACTCTGCCGGCTCGCCTGTGAGCAGCATTGACGCGTCCGAGCGACCTTCAGCAAGCAATAACAAGCATATTCACGGAGACGACTGTAAGGCTGCAACCACTCTTGAGCGTCTTCGGCAGCTTTCGAGAACTGACTCTGCTTCTGTATGCTGCTTCAACAGCCAACATGCACATCGACGAGAACACTCCTCTTCCACCTTCGTCCGCAGATGGCCAACGAAAGCGAAAGACTGAAGACTCAGCCAAGGAGAACAGCAAGAGTTCAGGCAAGCAAGATAAGAGGTCTACGAGTCCTCAGGTTCTGCAATCCGAAAGACAAGATGGTAGTGACGGTAGCGATGATGATTGTGTAGTCGTCACGTCAAAACAGGCCAAACGACCGAAACTTGCAGGTGGGTCGCTAGCAGCTTGATCTCAGGCGCAAGTACACCTTAGCAATGTACAGCATCAAGCTAATCATATTGGATACACAGAATCAGAAAAGAAAACGAAATCTTCGACTCCAGCGCGCCCTACTGGCGCCACTGCCTCTACAAGCAAGACTACCACCGCTCCGTCAAGCAGTGCGGTCAAAGACGCGTCAGATAGCGCTATTGTGCAATTCAAGAACGGCAAATTACTATTAAAGCAGAAGAAAATTGACTTCTCTCAGCAGAATGCTGCCTTACAACGTGAGATTTTGGTATCGTATGCTTTTGCTAAGCGGGGCGGAGCTGACCGATACCTTTCGGACTTTATCAGTGCGCATCGAATGGAACAGCTTCATTGAGGACGTCGAAGAGGCTCTCGCTGAACTTCCGGAAAAGTTTCACCCTTTGGTAGCATTGATGGTCCATGAATCGTGAGTTACCCATCAACATGGATACTATCAAGCGCAATGATTGAGGTAACATTGGCTTTGACAGGGACCGAAGTGCTGCGGAACTTGCCAAAACAATCAAGAACGCACTGAATCCTCCTCTCACTGGTGACGAGGACAGTCAGGGCGGTGATAACATCGGTAGGTACCAGTGGAAGCTCGAGTGCTGTACAATCACTGAACGACATTCTGTCATGTACAGACAAACTCCCACTAAACATCGTCACCAAAACAGTCAAGCTACTTGCTGATCGTGTCAATCATGGATTCCGCGATACTCCTGCTTCATCTACTAAGAGCAAGGTGGTCACAATCGATGATTCGGACGATGGTGAAGCGGGCAGCACTGGTGATAAGGAAGCTAAAGCTGCGGAGGAAGAACGCGACCTACCAAAGGGCTATGAGACAGTGCCGACTGGTCTTCGATTGTACCGATGGGAAGTGAAGAAGGTTCTGCGAGGAAAGATGTTCGAGTGCTTGCCGAAGGATATTCAAGAGAAAATTGAAGCGCGAGCGGAGGAGAGATTAGCTGTAAGCTGCTATACTGCCTTGATGTGAGCGGCTTGCTGATCCACTCTCACCTGAAAGGCTCGTGATGAAGCAAAGAAGCTATTATCGGCCATGTCGAAATCAGACAGGAAAGAAATCCTGCTGAAAGGTGTCAAGACTGGCAATGACGACACTGCGGTAAGCAACACGAAGGCAAAGAAGAGCGAAAAGGGCAAAGAGAAGGAGGAGCCTGAAAAGAAATCGAAAGCCACGTCGGGAGAAGACAAGCCTACTTCTTCATCGAAGAAAGCAAAGAAAGAAGACGACGATGCCACCTCGTCGACTGAGAAGGAAAAGGTGAAGCCTGGACGAAAGCCTGAAGAGCTGACTGAGGAAGAGAAGCAAAAGAAAGAAGCGGGACTAGCTGAGAAGGAGAAGAAAAGGGCAGAAAGAGAAGCTGCTAAGGCTGTGAAGGAAGCTGCAAAGGCGGAGAAGGAGGCGGCTAGAGCTGAGAAAGAAGCTGCCAAGGCAGAGAAGGAGGCGATTAAGGCGAAACAAGAGCAGGTAAGCTGGCAACAACTTTCCTGCGACTAGGTCCTTGTGATATTGACTGACATGCTTCGTCTATGCTTTTACAGGCGAAGAAGGCGCAACGGAATGTCTTTGGCGCTTGGCTAGCAAAAGCGGGAACTTCGCCGGTCGAGGTGCTCAACAACCCAACGGCTTCATCATCGCACAGTCAACATGCGTCTAGCTCTTCTACATCTGAAAGAGGGAGTCTCCCACCTGCTGCTGCTGCTGTTGCAGAACAGTCCAAGACCCGTCCTAGCCGAGACTATTATTCGACGTTCAGACCTTTCTTCGTCCGTGCTGGAGTGGAAGTAGCGCCATACAATCGCTTTGCTAATGCCAAGGGAACTGCAAAGAAGGAAGAGGCTGATGACATGGGATTGGAAGGCACGAAGGAAGTTACGCCAAAAGGTAGCTCAGACTCGATATAAGACGGACGACGTATGTTTTCACTGACACCACTCCCTGCAACTACAGAATCACTGGCAGAATTCCTATCTCGTGCAGCTGCCGAGCGCATACCTTCATCGAGCAAGCTGGAGGTCCAGCCGCTCAGCACCGTCATGACGGCTCTTCAAGAATGCGAAATACGAGGCGACATGGACGCATATCACAGACTTCGTGCTCAACTTCGCAACACCGACAAGTACCCCATCAAATTGCTCAAATTCCATGCTGATGTACGGCCTGGATATATCGGTACATGGACAAAGACCTCATCTACTATCAGTGGTCGCAACCCTTATGGACGAGATACAAATCTTCTCGATTATGACTACGATTCAGAAGCGGAATGGGATGAAGATCCTGAGGATGCTGAAGACATCAAGGAAGATTCGGGTGACGAAGAAATGCTGGAAGAATCTGATGACGATCTCGATGGATGGCTAGCTGGGGATGACGAGGTGGAATTCGAAGCTGGCTATGAAGGCGAACTATCGCTGGCTGATCTGGAAGATGATAGCAATAATCCTTTCGCTCAACCCGCTGGTGAAAATGGAAAGAAGAAGGCTAAAAAGGCAGGAAAGCCCCTTGTCAAGAAGAAGAAAGTCACAGGCCCGCTTATACCCGTCATCAGAGGTCCCTACTGGGAAGATGAGGAGGATGAAGCTGAGGATACGACTGGACTGTCCAAGTTTATGAGCACCTTCAAAATTTCTTGGCTGGGACAGAACAATTGTGCGTATTTCAACTCCTAGGATCCTGTCCAGATGATATGCAATACTGACTTCCTTTCCATGGTAGGTGGTACGCTCGATCCTTTTGCCTTCGTGGAGAAGAAAACGAAGGCCTCTCTCGTGTCATCTGTCAAAATTGCAAGCGCTACGACAAATGCTGATGGAACCGCAAAGACGGATAAGCTGGTCGTCAATGGACCAATGCAAGTCAAAAAGCCAGAAGTACCAAGGGACTTACATCATCTGTTCGAGGAAGCTGTGCTTGCGTCAAAGAGCACAACCAAGCCTGTCCTTGTTGAGGACGTTTTCGCCGCCCTTCAGAAGCAGCAGGCTCGTAAGGTGACCAAGCAGATGATCAACCGATCCATCGAGAGCATGGTCGACAAGAAGAAGAAAGCGGATGTTGTGGTGGCCGCAGATGGCTCCGAAGGCTGTCATTGGCAGATGAAGAAGTTGGATTGAGATTTAGTAGGCATCAATGAGCACCAAGAAGAGGCCAAAATTTCGTAAAGGCAGAAGGCCGCTTGATTCTGATTAGTGCAAGAGGAGCATCTTTAGTCGCAGCTGTGCTCTTGTCCTGTAGTACCACGAATCACGCTATAATACAATACCATGCTTTCTTGCTCAGGGGACGTCTCGCCAGCGTTGATCGGTTCGGAAAGGCTGCGCCACCGACTTTCGGACAACGTCTCGTGCATCTTGCTTCTCGACCATATTAAACACGCTTGGAGCTTTCAGGAACACGTTCCGGTCCTCTTACTTGGCGTTGAACATCTCTGAATATTCAGACTGATAGCTACGGTATATGCATTGGCAACGACTCTGCGACTACTCCCAAGAACTGCACGTGGGCTGTGTGACGCCCGAAAGCTCGTTATGGACTCGCCTAGGCGCACGAGTGCCCGGCAGAGCACTTCCAGTGCCGCGAGTCCCCTCAAGAGCTCTGTAGCCCTGCCGGCTTCAACGTCGTCCAAGGGCAAAGGGAAGGCCTCTGGGCGGGATTCGCGTGCTGTCCTACATTCGCCGATCAAGCAGGAAGAAGTAACAGAAGACAGAAGTTCAGATGTCGTTAACAAGACGAAGATAGCTTCCAGCAGCTTGAGTACCAAGAAGATAACGCAAGCCAATGGGACAGCGACCTTTAAGGAAGTCAAGGCTGCTGCGATGTCGGTGGCAACTCGCTTTTCTAGCGAAGAACTAACAGACCTGGAAGAACTCGATAAAGCTCTACAGCCGCCCATCGTAACGCCAGCTCCGCGCAAGAGAAAGGTAATTGCCAAAGATTCAGAGCACAAAGAAAGCAATGGCGTTGCCGGAGAGAGCGAAGCGAATGAAGCGCAGCCGAAGAGAAAGGCGCCGGCCAAGAAGACAAGAACTAAGAAGATACAGGGGCCATATCTGCCTGTAGTCGAGTATCCTGAGCGTGATCTCACCGGAAAGTGAGTTGCCTGTTCTTGTGTCTTCACGCTGTCACACACATCCTGAAACGTCAACATCGACAGAAAGTACATCGGGGCGCACGTCTCAATAGCTGGTAAGCTCGCTTCCGCTGAAACTCGCACACCCCTTTTCACTGACAGTACACTACAGAGGCTGCACATTATGCTCCTCATCGTGCATTGAGACTCGGTGCGAGAGCCTTTGCTCTGTTTGTCAGTGAGTATCGCTGCAATCTGCTGACTCGCAGCCATTATGCGGATACAAGCGCTAAAGCCCTCCGTGCAGAATCGCAGAGACAATGGACGGGCAAGCCATTCAGCGAAGATTCCGTCAAACTCTTTCCACTACGCTGCAAAGGCAAGACGGAACTGGAACCAGACGAGAGCGGAAAGATCAACGTTGCTTCTCTGGGTGACGGACTCGGCTTTGATCCCCTTCGGCACATCGTACCACACGGATCGTATCTCACCAATTTGTGCCACAGCGGAGAGGAACAACGCAAGAAGAGTTATGACAACTTTTTGACCGAGCTCAAGATGGCGGAAGAACTTGGAATAGGTCTTTTCAATTTTCATCCCGGGTCAACGCTCGGTGCGCCGAGAGACGAAGCGTATGCGCGATTAGCCGATTGTATCAACGAAGCGCATAAGGAGACAAAATTCATCGTTATTCTGCTTGAAAACATGGTATGTAGTGTCCTCGGCTTCCCCGAGCGCATGTATTGATTCGTGCCATATTATCAAGGCCTCCACTAAGAACATAGTTGGCGGTTCATTCGAGGATCTAGCAGCTGTCATTGCACTGGTGAAGGACAACAGTCGCATCGGAGTGTGCTTTGACACGTGTCACGGCTTCGCAGCTGGCTATGATCTTCGCACTGAAGATGCATACAATGAGACCTGGAAGAAGTTCGACGAAATCGTGGGCCTGAAGTATCTGAAGGCTTTCCATGTGAATGATTCCATGAAAGAGCTAGGCAGTGGGCGAGATTTGCATCAGAATATCGGTACGTAATCCACGTTGTCTATGGCACACTTCAACTGACGTTGCTTCTTGTATCTCGGCAAATGCAGGTGCCGGCGAACTCGGCTTATCCTCCTTTCACCTCCTCATGCGAGATCCTAGATTTGACGGCCTCCCATTCATCCTCGAGACACCTATGCTTTCGGGAAGCCTGAACGTTGATGCCAAGCCCGGTCAAGCTAGTGGCTCTTCGACACCTGCAGGCCCAGCCAGCTCCAGTAAAGTGAAGATCGAGGTGAAAATGGAAGAGAACGGAATGAATGGTCACGATCATTCGCACGGAGACGATGCAGACGTTGAAGACAATGACTCTGGACAGCCCGGCCTTAGCGTAGGTGCGAGCACTTGGAAGCGAGAGATTGAGCTGCTGCAAGAGTTGCAGAGAGTACCATTTGGCCAAAGCAACGTGAAGATTGACCAGCTGTCAAGCGAGATCAACGAGATCGTCGCTGAATATCGAGCAAGACAAGAAGCGCAGGAGAAAGCTGCCAAAGAGTTGAAAGATGCCGCTAAAGCAGCCAAGAAGGCGGCAGAGCTAGCCGAGAAAGGTGCGAAGCCACCAGCCGAGAAGAAGCCCCGAGCACCGAGACCGAAGAAGGAGAAGGCAGTGAAAGTAGAGGTGAAGGAAAGAGAACCAAGCGAAGAAATGGAAATCGACTCATCGGAGATAGACCAATTGGCCAGTGACTACGAAGAATCGCCCGTGAAGGCGTAGAAATCCGTTCACAGCGAGCTCGACTTGCTATTTACATCGCCCTATCTTCAAATGTCGAACATCGTGGACAAAGCAGTGACTGTACATAGATCATGCACACCTAGTCATGAGCAGAGAGCTACATGACCGCAATTCACACGTTCATTTCGCTGCTGAAGACTACCGTAAGAATGGATGCTGTATGTGGAAGGTCGTCAGTATGCTTCTATGCAAGCACTGGCGCTTTTTTGACTCACGCTCAGAGCTTCTTTAGGCGTAAGCCGTTTGCTGGGGTCTAGTTCCAGCGCACGATCAAGCAGGTTGACAAAATTGCCCAGCAATTTCACTTCATCTTCAGGTAGCTTTTTGATTGTCGCGGGCGGCATCAGACGATTCTTCAAGTCCGACGTCGTTTTCGGTGGGATAACCATCTTTTTAATCGATTCCTGAAGGGATGTAACCAAGTCAGGGCAGAGATTCCCACGTCAGCCTAAACATTCTGCACTCACTGCCCCTGTAGCCTTGTTCTTCTCGACGAAGACAAAGTTTGAATCCTCGAAATGCACATCTCCGAATTTTGCCTTCTTGACGAGGCGTCCAGGATAGCGACCTTTGAGTTCCTGTATCAGATATAGCATGTGATTATTCGATCTGCCAGGAAACAGGATTTTGCCAGTGTAGAGTTCATAGAGCGTGCAGCCAATGGACCACATGTCCAACGAACAGTCATACGGTAAGCCAAGGACTGAAAGCATAAGAGCATTCTGTAAGCATGCGGACGCGTCTTTGATTTGACCAAATGCAATTACTGATTTCTGGCGCTCGGTAGAAGCGAGATACCAGATACGGGGTGATATCCGCTTCGCTCGTGTCAGCGGCCGAACCGAGATCGCACACCTTCAGTAAACTCTTGCTCTCGTTGACAAGAATATTATCAGGTTTTATGTCGGCGTGCATGATGTGCAGCTTGCTGAACAGGTTGAGAGCTAGGAATATCTGATGTGCATATGCTCGGACTGCCTTGAGGTTGATACCGACATCTTTACCGAAGCGCTTGATAACGTCGCGGAGATTCATACTGAGGATAAGACCGGACTTCAGCTATCGACCTTGATGCGAGCGCTGAAGCGTTCTAGTGACTCACCTCAGACTCTCGAAAACTAGGCATAAATGTCCCCTATGCTCAAAAGTGCGCTCCATACGGATTACATGGCGCTTATCGGTTGGATCTGCATCTGCAAGCTTCTTCAGGATGATAGCTTCCTTCTGGCCAGCTCGATACCTATTTCGGTCAGTAAAGCGCATCAGTACGGACCAAACTACCGTACGATAAGTCAGATGGACTTACATGCTCTCCTGACTGCGCATGATCTTGATAGCCACCTCTCTGTATTGAACTTCGTCCGTCTCGCTAGTCTTCGGCAGTGGGCTGTGACGATCTCTAGCTCTAACGACATTACTGAACATTCCCTTACCCAGATGTGCAGTCAGGTGATATCTATCTCCGTCCATGACTTCTCCTAGAATGACTCTATAGTAGCCTTCTGCATCATCGAAGTTATCTACGATAAGAGGCGCAGTGGCACCGTCGCCCGAGGTAGCAGTTGTTCCAGATGCACGGTTGATAATGGGGACATATGCTGTCTTCGAAGATGTATCGGCTGCCGTATCCAGGCGAGGTTTCTTCTTGACCTTCTTGCTGGTGATGGCAAACATATCATCATCGTCGTCGTCGTCGTCGTCATCCTCCCCCTCCTCGGCTTGTGTTGGTTCGGCACTTTGCATCGGCCTGGCTGACTGAGCTGATGGAGGCACAACAGCATACTTGGCTTGATTCGAAATCTGTTCATTCTGGTTCATGAATAGTCTCTCCCGCTCCTTGCGATCATCGAACATAGTCTGATCTTCAGGATCATAGTCCGCCGCAGAGATCTCCTCTTCTCCCGTTTGGGGAGCATGAACCTCCTTAGGCGGTCCTTCTGCGTCCAACTTGGCTTGCCGTTCCAAATTCCGTAGATCCTCCTCATCTCGACGACGTTGTTCGGCAGCTGCCTTGTGACCTCCCTCGTCTTCATCGTCTGTATCGCTTCCATCTCCGTTCTGACTGCCTTTGCCGCGACTGGTAGGTGTACCCGTCCCCGATCTAGGTGACATCGTGCCCTCTACCTTCAATCTCTGTACTGCCGAGTTGAGGCCCGAACTATTCGCGCCTGGTGTTCCAGGAACACTCGGAAGTGCAGACAGAGGAGCTGAAGAAGGTTCAGGTTGCGGGGTCGCCGACATCGAACGCTCTTTGTCTGCTTGATATTTGGCTAATATAGCTGCTCTCGCGCGGCGCTTTTCTTCCAGGAGTTCTTCAGCGGTCTTCTTGGGCGCTGCTTTGGCTACTTGAGCTGTATAAAGAGAATCATAGTCTACCTCGTCTTCTTCTTCGACTTTGCTAGACTGAGGCTGTTGCGGCTTGGACGAAGATGTAGAAGTTGAGGGTCGAGAGGATGACGATCCTCCTTGGGGCCGTCTAGTATCGTCGCGGCTTCTATCATGCGTGGGGCCACGGTGGCTACTCGAGTGATGGCGAAAGGATGAAGGACCGGTTGGAATAGATGCTGTTGGTTTGGAGCTCGGAGCAGAAGGGGGCGTTATTCTGTGGAAGAGCACACATAAAGAAGTGAGAGAGAGGGAGGGCGAAAGAAAGCATGCATCAGTCAACTGCCGGTCGCGAGCTCAAAGGAAAGAGAGGAGCAGGTCCACACGGGTAGTCTAGAACAAAGCTTGCGAATCATGCATTGCACTGCGTTGTAGACATGCATATGAGCGTGGCTTTATCGTTTGTATTCTCGTCGAAGTATCGTAAGGACCGGTCTACTCTGGAAGATGTAGGTAGCATGAACAGTGATTGGCTTGACCGGCTACTTTGACGTGACGAAGAACGTGCATACTATACCCATATACTTTGTGACTGCTTCTCTCGTTTCCTAATCGTTGAGCTCGCGTATGTTTCGTAAATGTTCCAGATGGATGACTTCCTCGACTCACTCTCCTTCTTCGGGCGAAGCTTCTCTGACCGAAGCAGATGGATTGAGTGCTGTTGAGCGTGAGGGTGGTGACATGGAAGCATCTCCACCGCGGTGTGATGACTGATGATGATGTGATGAATTGCGCGACTGAGAGTATCGTCTCTCCCTTGAACGAGATCTTGAGTCATGGCGCCTGTCGCTTCGATGTTGCGAATGCGATGTTGACGGATGTGCGGACTGGCGATGTGATACAGATGTAGATGCAGATGCGTGATGAGGTGCATCCCTTCTACTTCTGCTGTCATGATGGTCTCTCTCCCTTCTATGCTCGTCGTTGGCCCCTGCTCGCCGAGGTGGTGAAGCAGCTACTACAGAGGACGGATCTCGGTAGTAGGAAGCCTCGTCCCTATCTCTATCTTCCCTGTCCCTTCTATCATGACTACGCCTGTCATCGTATGTCCGCTTCATATTCGAAGATGGCGGTGTATCGCAATGGGCGCAAAGCAGAGAGACAGAAAGACGGAACGACAAGGCTGACAGCTTAGAAGAGGATCAACTGGAGTCAACAACAATCAACCATGAAGAGGGGAGTGAACAGGATACAGTGAACACGAAGACCAGTACTACGGAACAAAGGCTAGACTGCTCCCACATCATGGCAGCGACATCGTCCAAGAATAACCAGCAAGAGCATCCGCTTGTGGAGGAGCCAGACAGGACAATAGGTGACGAAGCAGTGAAAGCAGAAGAAGCACCATCCACAGAGAGACAGCCTTCATTCAGATCATGGGACGAGACAGAGCATCCCCCTGCAGCAGATTCGGAAGACAGTGGTGACGGCGTGCAGCATCAACGTGGAGAGCGTGGGTCATCATCAGCATCAGCGTCCGACGACTTGGAGCTGCTGGATGAAGAGGATGACGACGCCTCGCGTGACTATGATGACCTGCGAACGAAGAATGGGGCGCTCTACTCGCGTGTTGATTCGCAAGAAGACCTTGAGGAGGACGATGATGCATACCTCGAGCAGGTGGAGGCCAGCTTGAGGACACCTGGCGGAACCCACGAGAGTGAAGAAGAGCGGCGTAGACGGAGGAAAAGGAAGACTAGACGCGTCTATGGTGGTGGAAGGAGGATGTACTACTCTGATGTCAATGCCGGTGTTCACGGTGGGCGCGGTGACGGTGTTGCTCGTTCCTCAGTCACGCGACAGCGCTCGATATTCGAAACATCATGGACGCTGTTTATTTACAACATCTCACCGGGATTCGTCCTTCTTATTCCATACGCCTACTCGCTCACTGGAATCGCGTTCGGGATACCTCTCACCGTCCTATTGCTTGCATTGGGTTCTTCCTTTGCGCAGCTCGTCCTCACTGTAGAGGCGCGTTATGTTGGAGCTGGATCCTACCCATCTTTGGCAAGCACAGTCTTCCCTCAAGTACTCAATGTCCAATATTTAGGAGAAATTCTAGTCAATCTCTTCATCTCCTTCGTCGGTCTCGCTCGAACCCTCATTGCGCTGGTCATATCGAGTGACCTTGTCATCCAGCTCCTCACCTCTGCCTTTCCACGAGCGAAGATCCTGCATTCATACATATTTATATCGCTCATCGTGAGCTTACCCTATCTCATCACGTCCCTCCTTCTTGTTCGATTTACTTCCTCAACACGTCCACTATTTCCCTCGTCACCCTTCCTTTCGCAATTACCACATTTGTCAATACTCTTGTATCCGCTTGCACTCTTCATCCTTGCCGTATCTCTAAAGAACCTTGAAGACTACCCTTCACTGCTAAAACCAGACCATGGCAATGTACACTGGCGGTTCTCCAAGCCACACTTCGATACTGCACCGCTGCACACTCCAACTCTATGGAGCGGAGTAAGCATACTCTTCCTAGCATGCTGTAGCAGCCAAGGCAGCACTTTCGAAATATATCGAAGTCTACGCAAGAGAGCTCTTCCTGGATCTTCACGGAGTGTTCAAGACCCGAATGCTCCACTTGCGACGGTGCCAATCAGAGATTCTTTCCTCGACAAAATGATTCAAAGACATCGATGGGAATCAGCTACTTCATTATCTGTCATCTATACTTCTCTCCTATACATCTTCTCGGGTCTCATAGGATATCTCAACTTGCTGGTCATTACCCCCAACTTGATGACCGCTTTACCGATCAACCATGCTTGGTTCAATGTCTGCCGAGTCCTCTTTCTCCTCACTATTTTTCCTCTACTATCAGAAACAAATATTCGCCCTGTCAAAGTAGCCATCATTGGCCTTTTAGACATTCCACGCAAGATTTACTCTCACGCTACAGGTCGAAGCGGACTCGGTCGCAGCACAGGAAGAGGTCGCTCGAGTAGTGGGAGACGGAGACCGAGAGGAAGCGCAGTATCGATGGATGGCAACGATACTTGCTCCTCATCCGAAGATGAGGATGTCAAAGATGACATAGTACCGGCTGGAGCTTCGAGAGTAGCACGAGCTTGGCAGGCTAGAATGTCCCTCATAATCATTTGGGCTCTTGTCATCGTTTTCGCCTGTCTCGGTAGAGGGTTCAGAAACATAGCTAGCGTCTCTGAGGTAGTCGGATGCGTTGGCGTTACGTGGCTAAGCTTCATCCTACCTTGTGAGTTATCTAGCCTCCCAGCCTTCAGAACCTGCTCTGAGGACGAAAGCTAACGGACTGGTGTTTCTGTTACAGCCTGCTTCTTCATCATTCTCTTCCATGTCCGCAAACCCAGAACAATATTCGTCTCCGATTCGTCTGCTCCCGATATACAAACGGATGCATTACTACTATCAAAAGAGAATCAATTGCAAAAACGCCTGATGGGCAAGAGAATATGGATGGACCTGGTAGCATTCGGCTTGTTACTGCCTTTCGGCATAATTGGGTTTGGTAGAGGTATTTGGGCTTTAGCTAGTAGTTGATGAAGTATATCGCCTCGCGGGCTGGTGGCATACATGTATAGCAATTACGAGTAGTATGAGTTTTTAGATAGTTACGCCTCTATATATGGACAGTAGTATGGTTTGAGATATACTTTAGCAAAGTTACATAGGTCCATGTTCTGCTGCATATCCTTGCATGCTCTCAAGACCGATGTCACCGTCCGCATCACCCGCGAGCTCGTCTTCTGGCCATGATGCTTGAAGAATCTGAGCGAGCTGCAATCTACGGACTCGCAAGCTGATGAGATGTGGCTCCATGATTTTTGCAACGCTGTTGTACTGCAGTAGTGTAAAGCAGGTACTTTCAGCTAGATGCAGATGCTCAGTCGATCTTAGTGCCTACGGGAGGCAGCCAATCAATCGCTCGGTACCAAGCGCAATGTTCCAAGTCGTCCTGTGGAGGGACGATATGGAACTGGCGTAACCGACAATGGAGACGGTGGAGGAGCCTCTGGTGAGACTCTGGAAGCTCTAGATCAACCTGTTGTATCCTGATGAACATGCACCATGGGGGGATATCTTGGGCTTGATTGACCTCAGAAGCAGTCGTTTGGGCAAGAATCTTCATGCCGATAAGAGATGTCCTACTGGCATCCGCATTGGTCGAGAGAGGAGCTAAAAGTACGTGACATTAGCAAATTGCGACTTTGCCAAGTCGACACGAGATTTCGCCCCGCAGGAATGCGACGCTTACAGGCAAGATGAGGCATACGTGTTGATAAATGATTCTCGTCCTAATGGCAACGCATCTATGCGACGAGCATGCCGCCGTCGGACAATATCCCCACGGTTTGACGCATCTCGCGAGCTTGATATGCTTTGGGCTACAATATGTGACGTGCTCCATGAGTAAACGGGGCCTTGAGTTTCTTTACTGGCAATCCAACCTGGATGAACGACAAGCTCAGGCTGAGTGGCCGCGGTGTCCGCTCGAGCGCAGAAGAAGCTGAACACATGTCAAATGCAACAAGCGTTGAGTCTTGGTTGGGATGCCCTCATTGCGGTTGTTGTAAGAGTTTTGCATTGCGGTGGTAGACAGCTCGCGTGCTTGCCACCTCTTCATCACCGGCTCACGGACACTCTTGCGTGCACTCTCGCTTGACAAGTGACATCCCAGGATTCTCACAGAGTGTCAGGCTTCTCTTCCACCGTCCGTAGGAGCACACACATGATATCTTCGAGGTCGTCCAGATCTTCACGCGTGCGACAGGGTGTGCGTCTAGAGGAGACCAGCAACAGTAGCGACGAAGCTTGATGACCTCCGCGTATCGCTTGTGTGAAAGCAGCAGCAAAACAACAGCAACAAAGCAACAACAGCAGCAAGTATACGACATAGTCACTACTAGAGGCCAGCTCGCTGATACTCAAGGTCACTTTTAAACCTCTCAACCGCACCTCGCCTGCGCCTGTCGCACTAAATGACAGAATCGCTGCACCATACCCTCGACTCAAAGCACAAAGCCTCGCTTCAGAAGTTTGTAGACAAGAATGAGTGGATTCAAAGTCAGATTGCGCATTTGGAGAGCAGCGCACTACCTGCCATTGATGATGCGGAACAGGTTCTCGATGATGCAATACTGTCAAAGCTGATACTGGAGCATGATCGTACGGAGGCTATAGTGCAAGAGCTTGATAATGGCGAACTGCGAGCTTTGAGGTTACTGGCTAAAGGTGGGTAATGTGTTGAGCGAAGCCCTTGGATTCATCTTCTCGGATCCTGATCTTTTGGCCCACACTGTAGCGGCTTCACAAAAAAGCCTGTCGCCGCAAGATACGGACCTAATAGAAATAACTCTCAAAGTACTATTCTCAGTCGACAAGCTCCTCCATCTTCTACGTCTACGCGGCAAGGCTCTTCATCTCCTCCGGCTCAAAAGCAAATGGACTGATCTGACACGCAAAGTTGAAAGCGACTTGAACAGTATATTGCACAATGCACTTCCCGCTTTTGCAAAGAAAGCACGCTGGTCAGAACCTCAAGGATCCGTCAAAGGCGAAAGAGGAAGGCTCAGGCTGTCAGATGCAACAACACACTCGTCCGCTTTCCAGCAGGTTGCATCTCCTTCCCTACATTCCTCCATGACAAGCAACACTAGCATGGCACGCCAAATGAGAGCAGAGATTCTTTCTCTCGACCTGGCTTCGCTCACCAGTCGCATACACACGCTGTCTTACAGCACACTGAAGTCAAGTGCGAAAGTTCTAGATACCATGGTTGATACATCGCCTGCTCCGCTGCCCGATAGCTTTCTCGATAAGCAGGATGATCTGGAAGCTCGAGTAAAGCAAGATCTCCAAGGCGTTGGGGAGTTCTGTCAAGCACTCGCGAAGCAGTGGAAGCAGGTAGACGATGCCTACTGGACCTGTAAGGAGGTAGAATCCGCGTCGGAAAGCCTTAAACGAGATATCGCGCAAGCTACGCTTAAATTGCCCTCCGAAAATCTGGCAAAAGAGTATGAGGACCGGCTAGAAATCGCACTTCGCATCTTCAACACAGTACAAAAGTCGGCAGTAGACACTCTCTCAGTGCCTAGCCTACCTGCTCACGTTCCTGATCAGGGCACGTTCAACCTGCAAGTCACAGACACCCTCCGAGCAATAATGGTCAAGACCCTGAAGTCTGTCAATGAAGCGCAGCAGGCGGTACAAGCATATCGCACAGCCTCTCAAGCTCTTGCTGCTGCTCAGTCGTACGGCCAGCAAGTGGCCACAGCCCTGAGTAATCTACGCATTACCCGGAACTCTCTGATACTTGTTCCGATCCAAGTCGAGATTGTAACAAGCATCGACTTCGAGCTAGAGGCAGCTCAGACTGCGAATACGGCATTCTCCGAGCAAGCTAGACTTGTACAAGATGCCGTGCTTCCTGGAGCTCAGAGAGTGGTGCAGGACTTACTTACGAGAGGGATCGATCCTAACGTTAGAAGATCGCTGCAAGATTCCGTATCGGCGCTCAGCAGGGAAGTAGAACAAGTCATAGCGTTAACATATGCTGAGAAGGAGAAGATTACGATATTACTGCGGACTCGAAACCTAGCTAAGTCCGTGGATTTGCACAGAAGTGAACTGAATACAACACGGGCCGACCTGTCGGAAGCGGTGAAGAGCACTCTCCTTGCAGAAGTGCAAGGCTCAGTTACCCCCGGATCGGATGGTTTTCGAGCGCAATTACGCAAGTTGCACGAAGCCGCAGAATCCGATATCGAAACTTTCGCGGCAGTCCGTACATTGCTGGATAGCCCACTGGAGGCAGCAGTCCTACCGGATACGAAGAAGATCGTCTCGCACCTGCAAGAGAAAGTAGCGAGCTTCCAAGCTTGCCTAGCCGCTGCAGACGGACTACTTGATCTGCTGCAGCGGGCTACAACCCAGCGGAAGGAGCTTGCCACAGCATATCAAGACGGAAGCGAGTTAAAAGCTGATATTGAACGATTGCAAGATGAAGTCTGCACGATGAAATTGTCTAATGCCGACCTTGAGGCGTTGCAAGAGCGACAAAACCACCTCGGCTCTCGGGTCAAGGCCTTCGACAGCTCGTTATCGACGCAGATTAGCTTTCTGGCAGGTGTTGTACCCATTGAAGGCATTGACCTAAAGTCACATGACGCAGCTGTTCGGGCACGCTTCAACCGACTCAGCGTAGAACTATCGTCATTGCTCAATACCCTGGACAGCACTTGCGCATCTCTGAGAGATGCATATGCAACATACTGTAGTCTAAAAACACGGCAGTCAAAGATTAGGGACATCGTGGCACAAGCAGAGTCCGTTTCTTCTGATGCCACGGCGTGCAACTCCGACCGACTACGCCAACTCCAAGCGCTTCAGCTTCAACTTGAAGCTTCAGCATCCGTCCCGGAAAGCACGTCGCTTGTAAGGTCGAAAGTATCGAACCTCAAGCAGGCTATGGAGGAGTTACAGGCAACGGAGTCTGACACCCTGCTCGAAATAAGCGTGGCGGAGAAGAAGCTCGCCGCCATACTTGAAGAATGCGCTGAAAGAGTTACCGCGGACAAGGCGCGACAGATGATGCTCCTGCAAGAGGCGGAGCTACGCCGTCTGGAGGCTCGGAGGCGCGCAGCAGAAGATGTACTACAACAATGCAAAGCAGAGTATCACCATATCGGTCAAATGTGTGTTGACCGGAGTAGCGCAGTCAATAAGTCGAAGCAAGGATTCGAAAGCAGTCTTTGGGACGGCCGGGTGAGCTGAATATCGAATGGCTTGGGACTACTGTGCGTAACTGACTGCTTTGCTAGCCCCAGTGCCTAATTGGAATGCAGGATTGGCAGACTGCGATCAAGCAACAGCGCGTGCAAGCCGATGAAATACAGGAGCAGCTCATTGTGCTGTCGCAGAAAGACACCTCTGAGACCTTCGAGGGATTCGGAGACATGAAAGTCAGCCTCAGAGGACTGCAAGAGGCGACGCGCCAACGTTACTCAGATCTGGAGGAGACACTCGCTCGTTCACAGAGTGCCTTCAACGCCGCACAAATTGCCAATGCGGAGACTGCCAAAAGCAGACAAGAGGCAGAGGAGCTAGCCGCAAGACACGCCATGCTGAGCGAAATGAATGTCAGCATGGAGAAGCTTGAAAGTCTGCTGTGTTTACGAATTAAGAAGGTTGAAGACACAACCGCACATTTGAGGAGTTGTTCAGACCTGGAAGAGCTCGATAACATCGCGGACGAAGAGACAGAATCACTCCATGCACAAGTTCAAGAAGTCGTACAACGCTTGCAGCAGGTACCAGAAGAAGAAGGCGACGCTACGCGTAAACCAGATCTTCAAAAGCGATTGGAGGAAATCGTGAAGCAACAAGAGGCACTCGCCATCCGTGAGAATGCGCTTCAAGCTTCGATGGTTCTTCGTCGCAAGGAGCGCAAGCAGATGCACGACCTCCAACATCGTGAGCTGGGGGATGAAGCAATGGGAACCGTTCTGGCAGAGCACGGCACACCAACAAGCCTGCAGGACCAGCTTACGAACAATCTAGAAGCCGCCGTGCCCGATGCAAACGTGAGAAGCTACGACATGGCAAACGATCCCGATCCCGAGCCAGCCTTAGTCAGGGCGGAGGACGTTTTCGGGCCTCGACTTTCTACCAGTGGTGATTCGGGACGTCTCGAAGAGATCAGACCGACCATTGATGACAGCTCGCCTGAGTCTATATGCAGCAGTCTCCCAACGGAAGAGGATGCGACGATCAGCGGGCTACCAGCAGATGACGATGTGTCCATGAAGCGCGAAACAGAATTGCCTAAAGCCTTGAAAGCTTCGTTAGAGCTAGATGACGCTCTGATAAGCAATGAAGCGGATCCACCCTCTACACCCACTACAGCTTCATACAAGGAGACTGTGAAGCAGCAAGACCATAAGCAAGCCTTTGAGCAGGCTGCAGCAGCAGCCAATGAAGCGATCAGCCGCATCATGGACCACATCGATGCCCAGGAAGCGGGTACATGTGTCGAAAGCATCCCGCAGACATATGTCATCAAGGCAGAGGAAGCTGTGCATCACTTGAAGACCGTAGCTCCCGCATTTGGTGACGATCGTAAAGTTCAAAGTCGGCTAGAACACTTACAAGATATATGGCAGGAGGTGCAAGAGCATTTGCGTCCCCCTAGAGACACCGGCCTGGGCGAAGAAAATGTCACTGCATCACTGAGCGGAGGAAGGGGCACCAGCAGCTTCACTACCTCCTCTCAGCGGTCTGCCTCGTCCCTAGCTCCTAAACGCAGCGTGTCCAGCGCAAGTCAGTCTGCTGCGAGCCGAGTGGCAAGCCTGAACCCTTCGTCGCGGCTGCCTGTCTCTGCTTCACGGTCGAGAAAAGACTCCACAGCGTCCATGCCCCCAGATTCTACAGCATCGCCGACACCATCCAAACTCCCTCGGCCGGTTTCATCAGCGTCTCGGAATTTTCAGTCCCCAACTCTGGCTTCAGCATCCCGACGACTCCCCATGGGCAAGACCTACAGCGTGCTGTCGCCTCTGGGCGCTCCTAGATTGCCAACGCCTTCCACAAGCCGGGCTATCCATACGTCTGCATTGCCAGATATTCCAGCACTTGATTCCCCAATTCGGCGTAAGCGGTCCTCCAACAGGCGAAGTAGCGCAGCGCAATGCCTAGATGGGACGAACAAACCCAATTCGTATCGGCCGAAGCCGGATCATAAACTGGATGAGGCAGTGGGACGTATCGTCAACAATATGCAGGTTCGTAAGGCCTGCCATCCGTGTTCACGGACACACACTCACTTTGCGTATCACAGGTACCTGTCTCGATAACACCTCATGAAGTACATCGCGACGAAGTGGGAAACTACTGGATCGGCGATCCTCCCAAGTTATACTACGCCCGGATTCTTAGGTCGCGCACTGTCATGCTGCGTGTCGGCGGGGGCTGGCAAGAGTTGAGCAGCTTCCTGTCCACTCACTACGACCAACTGCTTTCCACGCTAGATGGGGTACTTACTCCGCGGCCGCCTACCGAGCACGGTATCTCCAACACACCAGGACACCACATACCCGAGAAAGCTAGCGGCGGTGAGCTCTGGCTGTCAGCGTCTAGCCTGAAGGGCAGTCAATCTCAGTCTCATTCGCGGCGACAGAGCGTCAAGTCCCCTCGGTCGGCGTCTTTGCACATGTCGCCGTTCAAACACTCTCAGACCTCCAGCGATGTACCTTTCGACCTTACTTCTCTGCTCATGAAATCCACTTCTCGTTCACCTCCAGCGGCAAGGCCAGTCACAAGCCAGCGAAACATTTCCGCCCCGGCCCCATGGCGTATTTGAAAAAGCATTTCAGTGCAACCTAGCAGTGCAAGTAGTAACATTCAGCATTCTTTCTTGTGCAGTGCAATAGTTCCGTTATATGTCAGGCATTTAAAAAGCACGGCAGTGCAGTCGTTATTACCGAGGGATAGTTGAAGTTTCATTGTAGCAATACAACAATATCTATTGGCATATTACTGCCATTGGCATAACATGACTGCGCGATTGCACGCTCCCATGCTTCTTGCCACTGTGCACTTACTCGTGACTGCAGTAATGCAGGGCTGCAGACGGACCCTTCTTGCCTTCCATGGTTGCCAACACTCAAGCTGGGCAACAACAGCTCATTCGACTAGCTTTCGAAGTTCCCAAAGGCTTTGAAAATATCGCATGGGAGGACATCAAGCGCTTCCTGCCAGCCGCATCCGCAATAGATGGAGCAGCCGAATATGACAATTCCGTGCAAGTGCTGTCTGGCTTGATATTGCTAGCGCTACCGGTTGGACCTACACTGGACAAATGTCTTACAGCATATTCAGAAGGATCACTTTGGGCAGTCACACGAGTACTGCTCTCCCTGCATGACGGACAGGATGATGTCTTGGCGGCTTTAGCGACGGAGATTTGCAAAGAACTGGAGGCAGAGCGCAGGAGCTTGCCCAGCAAGCGGAGTAGGCAGATCATCAACCCAAACCTATCTAAGGGCAAGAACAGTCGTTATCGACGGCGAGTAGCGCCGCTGGATATAGACACGACTCCGTCGGAGCTCGCTTTCTTGGACCGCATAACCGGCATCGCGGATGTTCAAAGTGGATCTCACAAACGTTTATACGAGATGTGGAAAGCCTACAGAGATAAGTCATATGGAACAGAAGAACCTGCACCGCCTCTTCGAAGTTTCGCAGTACGCTTCGAGCGAAGAGACTTTCAATTTCCCACCTTAAAATCAGCGAAGATATCGTTCTACCTCGCCGAGCAGTATGGCGCACAGATCTATGAAATGACTGGTACCAGGGTGAGAGCGGACCTGACATCGCCGGAGTATGAGGTAGGCGGGCATCAAGTGAACGTGCGTGTTTTATACGATATCTAACTCATGTTTCAGATCATTACAGAACTCCTAAAACACAACGGCAAATGGCTTTTCTTCAGCGGTCTTGCTTTGCCCGCACCACAATGCCCGAAACATCGCTTGAATCGTCTACGAGGTCGAACAACAATGCTCCCTGAGCGGGCTTACTGCCTATGCTTGATGCATCCGGAACTCAGTTCGCTAAGAAGAGGATCGAAAGCATTGCTCTTCCTAGATTCATGCTGTGGATTCGGATCCATACCTCTCGAAGTGACAGCTATTGCCGAACGAGAAAAGAAGAATATCATCACTTTGTCTGCCGACAATGAGCTGTCTTCCTTGGAGATGGCTGCGACCAATTTCGAGAGTTCAAGCATGGGAGTTCAGGCTGGTCTGCACGGTCTCGACCAGGCTTTAATGTGGAATGCCTATGGGAAAGGTCAATCTGCAGGATTCAGAGAAGGTATCATTGATGGAGTAGTCACGGACTTACCTTGGGGTATACGGGAGCTGACTCCCAGAGCCATTTCTGCGCTATATCCCGCACTTCTTCGTTTCGTGGGAAATGCTGTGATTGATGGAGGATACGGAGTCTTTCTGTGCCAACGGGACAGAATCTTCCTCGGAGCGATACAGTCCAATGAAAAGATGTGGGAAGTATTGGAGCAACAAGTGGGTAGCATATATCACCTACCTCGCGAAAAATACGGCATGACTGACTGGCTTCATTGCTTTAGGAGGTGAATGTGGAAGGTGTTCAGGCGTATGTCTTCGTGATAAGAAGGAAGGTAAGGCTTACATCTTAGAGTTCGTAGTATCTGTATTGTGGCCTGGATTGTAGAGATCTTCAGTGCGTGCAAAGCCAAATTTATCTTCCCAAACGCGTCGTGCTGCTATTTCTCGTGACTTTCTTCGCCACTGCCTCTTTGCCTCCGCCTCACCCAAACCACTGAAAGAGTGCCTTCATGCACCTGCAAGCGAGCACCATTACCGTCATCGTACTGTGACACGTTCAATGTTGTGCTGTTTACGCCATGAGAGTGTGAGTCTGATTGTCTGCTTCTCCTCCAAAAGCTGCTTCCTCTATGCTGTGAGCAACCGCTGAAGGCAGGTCTTGTCAACAACGGCAGTCTGTGTGTCGCCGAGAAGCCCTCGGTGGCCAGAAGCATTGCAGGAATTCTATCTGGAGGACAGTATCAAACTGTAAGAGCACTCACTGCTGAGCTTCCTGCTGTTCTTTCAACCCTTGTTGACCTGTCATTTCAATGTTGATCGAAACAGAGAAACACCAATGTCGGATTCATCAAGAACATGGACTTCAGCTACCAGCTTCGACCAGGAGCTGGCTATGTGGACTTCACAGTCACTGCAGTTGCTGGTCATCTCACAAGCTCAGACTTCACTGACCAGCATCGGAAATGGCAAAGCTGTGACCCATTCGTACTCTTCGATGCCCCGATCAGGATCTTTACTTCCCTTGTGAGTCCGGCTATTGAAGGCACGTTGGCGTACTATAAAGCTTTCCACTGACCTTTACTTCATCCCCTTAAGGATAACAACATGCAAGGAATTGAACGAAACCTACTCAATGAAGCTCGAAGAGCCGATGAATTGATGATCTGGACTGATTGTGATAGAGAAGGAGAACACATTGGCTCTGAAGTAGCAAATGTATGCAGGAAAGCCAAGCCGAACATACGAGTGACTCGTGCTCGCTTCAGTGCTATTATCGCTGCGTAGGTATCTTCCAATCTTAGCTTTTCAGTGAAATATTGCTGAAAGCAACAAATGGCACGTGCTCTCTCCAGCCAGATACACCATGCTGCCAAACACACTGTACCCCTCGATATGAACCAAGCGAGAGCAGTCGAAGCAAGGATGGATCTAGATTTACGTATTGGAGCTGCTCTCACGCGTATCCAGACTATGAAACTTCAGAGAGCTTTCCCAGGTATTTTAGAGAATGTTATCAGTTATGGTGAGAGGAGTTCCTGGGTTTTCCAGTCAGTAAGCAGCATGAACTTTATGCTGAATGATGTTTCCGTCGTTCCTCCAGGATCATGTCAATTTCCAACACTCGGTTTCGTGGTTGAACGCTACAATGAAGTTCAGAATTTCGTTTCAGAGCCTTTCTGGTTCATTCACGTGGCTTTGGAAAGAGACGACTTCAATGTCCACTTCAAATGGAGAAGAAATCACCTTTTCGACCATCAGGCGGTTCTCACCCTATTCGAGCAGTGCGTTCTGCAACCTGAAGCTACTGTTGTCAATGTGGAAACAAAGCCCGCGTCCAAATGGTGAGTAATGAGTATTTAGCTCAGGAAAGAGAAGATGCCAATCTCTGTCTCAGGAAACCTTTACCGCTCACCACGGTCGAGCTACAGAAGCATGGATCGCGTCTACTTCGACTACCCCCGAAGAAGGTTCTAGAGGTAAATAGTGTTGTACAGAGACACATGTGAAAATGGCTGACGTCTCGTACTCTGTAGGCCGCAGAAGCTTTATATCACAAAGGTCTAGTCAGCTATCCTCGAACAGAAACGGATCAATTTGATCCCAAATTCAACTTTCACGAGCTAATCGAGCGTCAAAGACAAGATGGGGCATGGGGACAATTTGCAACTATGCTCATCGATGGCGGCGGCTATGAACGTCCAAGAAATGGAAGAAAGAACGATAAAGCACATCCTCCTATTCATCCTGTTCAACATGCAGCCAACCTTCAAGGAGACGAGAAAAGGGTTTACGAATACATTACAAGGCGATACCTAGCTATGTGCTCGAAAAATGCCACTGGTGCTAAAACTGAGGTTGACATCGTCATTGCTGAAGAAGGTTTCCGAGCTTCCGGTAAGTTCTCGAGGAAAGTTGTAATAAGATGGTAGCATGGCTCACGTGTCAAATGCAGGCTTAATTGTACACCAAAGGAATTATCTCGAAGTCTTCCCTTACGACAAGTGGGAGGGTATGCACATCCCAGCATTTCAAGTCAACGAACGCTTCATACCGACTGTCTGCGAGATGAAAGAAGGTCACACTACAGCACCAAGTCTGCTGACAGAAGCTGATCTGGTTTCTCTGATGGACAAGAATGGAATTGGTACAGATGCTACTATTGCAGAACACATATCAAAGATCATCGACAGAGAATACGCTATGAGACAGAAGCAGGGCGGAAGAGACTATCTGGTTCCTTCAACTCTCGGTATAGGACTCGTGGAAGGCTACAACCGGATTGGGTTCGATAAATCTCTAAGCAAGCCGCATCTTCGAGCTGAGGTGAGTTTCCCCTTTGGAATGCTGCTTTTCGATTGCTCATCTGACGTGTTTCTCCCTTCATGTGGTATAGACCGAGCAACGCATGACACGCATCTGTGCTGGAGAATTGTCGAAAGCAGACATGCTCAACCAAACTCTTGAAGAGTACAAGGAGGTCTACATGAAGACGAAACAACACTTCAACACCTTGATCGAGTCTGTTCGTGAATTTATCGAAGGAAACGGCGCCGGTCCAGCTGCTGCTGTAGCTCATGGTGGAGCTGGTGGTCAAGGCGGCGGAGGTGGTCATCAAGGCAATAATGACGAAGATGATGATGATAATGACGATTCGGAGGGGGGAGGTGGTGGACGTCGACAAGCTGCTCGTGGTGGAAGAGGAGGCGGACGCGGAGGCCGTGGCGGACGAAGTGGAGGCAACGCATCTGCCCCCACAGCTCGACAGACTGCAGCTAGAGCAGCTCCTGCACCCGCTCCGATGCCTCGCGGAGCTCTAGCGCCTAGTGGCGGACGAGGTGGCGGCGCTGGTGCTGCTGCCAGAGGTCGTCCTTTCCCGAAGAATGACGACAATGACGAGAATGACGACGGATCTGGAGGTACGTTGACATTCAACGAGATTGCTAGACGTTGACCAACTGATGGGCTTTTGTTCCTCTACTGCAGGTCCACTTTGCGGATGTCAACAAGCTTCAGTTGAAAGAACAGTTTTCAAAGAAGGTCCTAACACAGGAAGAAAGTTCTGGGCTTGCCCGAAACCGCGTGATGAAGGTTGTGGCTTCTTTGAATGGCAAGATGGTGATAATAATGCTGGTTCAGCTGGAGGAGGAGGTGCAGGTGGCTACAATTCCAAAAAGAGAACCGCCGCTAATATCGTGAGTGAATGAGGGAACTCGCCACTGATGATGAGAAAAGGCTGAGCAATGGATTATTTTCCCCGACAGGTCGGAGGAACCAACATTGCCACTGTACCCCGATGTCAGTGTGATCTGGTTGCTGCAGCGCGAATAAGCAGCAAGGAAGTAAGCTCGTGCCAGAGAAGCACCAATCCTCGACGGTCAAGCTGAAGGGCATTCTCTTCACTCAGGGCGCAAATCAGGGACGAACTTTCTACACCTGCTCGAAGGTATCTTCTACCAAATGTCGCTTGTGAGTACTGCATAGACGGTGTAGCGTATCTTCCCACTGTATGCTGACTTGGGGACGATCTTGTTCATGTTCAGCTTTGAATGGGCCGAAGAAGGAACGGTTCCTCTCACAACTAACAACTACAACAACTCGTCTCATGCCTCGAAGAGAATGAAAACTGCTGGAGGTGGTGTTCAAGCGATGGGAGGAGGAGGTGACAATGGCGGAGGAGGAGGCTGCTTCAATGTAAGTCCTTTATTTCAAGAACGCGATCCCAAAAGCCCTCTCTCTCTCTCTCTCTGTGCAATTTTGAGCTGACATGATGCCTTGCTATCTGCCAGTGCGGCGGAAGCGACCACTGGGCTAATGCGTGCCCTCAAGGCAAGCCTGAGAGAGGGAATGCAGGCGGTGGCGGCTACAACGGCGGCGGCGGCGGCGGCGGCGGAGGAGGAGGAGGTGGAGGCGAATGCTTTAACGTGAGCTTTAAGCTTGTCCTTTGCGGCGCTGTTGCTTGGCGATGTCGACTGACGAGCTCTAATACCGATCTTCTTTCAGTGTGGCGCCTCTGATCACTGGTCAAATGCATGCCCTCAGCCTCGTAATGCAGGAGGCGCCGCTTGTGGAAACACCGGCGGAGGAAGTAGCTACGGCGGCAATGGAGGAGGTGGAGCGAGTGGTGATTGCTTCATTGTAAGCGACAAGCACGATGACTCACAGTCACCCGCGGGATAGTTTCGAGCTTGTTCTAATCTTTTTCTATGGTCACCCTCGTTCTACCTAGTGCCAACAACCTGGGCACTGGTCTAGAGACTGTCCCTCGAAAGGCAGTGGTAACACCTCAAACAACTACGGTCAGCAATCAAACTACTCTGGAAATAAAGCTAGTGGTACTGGTGGGGGAGGTAATTACACCTGCTTCAAGTGCGGTGAACCAGGTGAGTAGCTTCTCAACTGTATACGGCGCATGATCGCCTAATCTGAAGCTGAACGGTTTTCTCTGGCATTATAGGCCATCTGTCTACGAATTGTCCCGGTGCAAATGACAGCGGCTACGGAGGAGGCAATAGCAACGGAGGCTCATCCTACTCTAAACGCTCATCAGGCGCCAGTAAGAGAGGCGTCAATAGATCAATGACGACTAGAGGTCGTGGTGGTGCTGCTTCAATTTCTAGAAGAGGTAAAAGTACCAGAGGAAAAGGCAAGAAAACTTCTGCGGCACCTCCGAGATATGCAAGAGACGATGACGGTGATGGTGGTGGATACGACGGTTTCCCGGGTGATGAAGAGGGTGGTTTCGATGAATATTAAATGGCAAGAATCAGCGTCGTCGAAGCCTGATCTGAAGGCGAGTCAGGGACACAAGCCTTTTGACATATCATTTCGGAGGTGAATAGTAGCGTGGATTCCAGCGAATAAAGGACAGCTTCTTCCGTCTCTGGGACGTCACTTCCTCACAATGCAAAGACCTACCAAACTTCTCTGATATGCAATTAGCCGTCAAGCAGACAATGCGACCGTCCCATCCTGCATCACCTTCCTCAAAGCAACTTTTTCGAAATCGTAAAATTTCCATCAGCGAGAGATACTTCAATAGATGGTCAGCATGATGCAACCCTTCTACAAACACCCTTTCTTATTTTCTACGGTATATCAAATCCACGTTTGTCTCCTCCGCAAAACAAAAGCAAGCAAGCAAGCACGCCTAGAACGAACATATGCAAATATAGTATACCGTGCATGTGCAGATATCACGATAAATGAACGCATAAATAGCAGTACAATTAGTAGCATCAGATTGCAAGAGTTTCCTTATCAGTATCGATATAGTAGTATGGCCAAATGTCGTTGCTATACTTGGGCCCTTTTTCCGTAGTTTTTTTCCATTTTCATTTCTCGTGTAGCATCCACAGCCAGCAGAATCGGATTTTGGCGAATCAAGCAAATCAAAATGCAAAGTCAGAATAGCTTTTCAAGCATATGAGAGTACTGTCCCATGTCAATGGGCCATCAAGGCTCCTCGCTTTGCATATGATAGAGCTGCTTCTCAGTTTCAGTCATACCATATCACGCTGCATGACAAACCCGCTTAGTCATCATAGTATTCGCGTGGAGCCCCGCGTTTTTGCAGTATTTCGATGATGCCAGAATTGAGTATTCAAAGATGGAAAGTCTCAGAGAAGATGAAGCGTATTCGAAGATTGATAGTAATGAAGATGTTAGTATGCCATGTGCCGACGTACATGTAATTGCACTTGTAGCCTGCGACTTTGATGCGTTTTCGATTGCAATAATTTGTTGCAGGCTGCTTTCAACTCGTCCGTGGAGGGCGGCGGACGAGCACACTTGAAGAGAGTGGAGCATTTGAGTGGTATAGGAGTATACAGTGACCATTTGTATCGCTGACTCTGCTGTACTTACCTTCCTTGCTGCTCTCCAGCTCGCTATCAGTCCTGTCATGCCCGTCCAACGTCTGAGCAGTCGCAGAATCTTGGTCGGTGAAGTTGGAGACTGCAGGAAGCGAGCTTGAATGACGAGACAGAGTGCAGCAGGCGGTACGGTGTCCCATGAAGATGTGCTGTAATCTGTGGGATGCAGTCGGGAGCAAGACAAAGCACGAATAAGGTAATCTCTTCCTTTCGATCTTTCTTACTTTTCTTCCTCTTCCTTGATCGCCCTTCTTCTTCCGTCGGTTTGACGCGTCTTTCACTACTTGACTTGCTTCTCTTACATCGTTACAGAGCTGGGCATACCATGGATAGCAGCAGAAGAGTCAGTACACGGCACAAGAAGAGTATTGACGCCAGTGCGAGCCAGCTAGATGCTTCGTCGGATCAGAATGCTACAGGTAGCAGCAAAGCCAGAAGCAAGACGACGGCGGCGGCAAGACTGGAGGAGAATACTGGAAAGACGCGAAGTGCAAGGGAGAGAGCTGAGTTAGCGAAGGTGGGAGATAGTACATGATCCCATACTCCATCTACCATGCTAATACACGTCCTAATTTGTCACATCAGACCACCCGCGCTCTCAAGTCACGTCTTGAACTCGCACTCTTCAAGGTTGGACGCGGCTGGGAAGGCGTCCGCTTTGACAGGATTGAAGCTGCTGCTGCTTCCATATCAGGGACGACGAATGGAAGTGATACTACTACGAGTAGTGTTGATCTGAGTGATGCTATTGAGGACTCCATCGCTTCTGCTGCCCTTCCAAAGGATTCAGCAGCTGCAGTCTCTGTATCATCGAGATCACGCGCGTCGACTATGACCACAAGTACATCCAATTTACTTGAGAGATCAGCTGGTCATCAAGAGGAATTAAACAAGAGTACGTCTACTCATCACGATGACGATGATGAAGAAGCAGAGGAAGAGCGACTTGTCAATCAAGCTCTCTTATCGCCCATCAAGAAGCAACATCCACCCAGCGCGACTACTCCGTCTTCTTCATCAGGTGGTATGACGCGGCAAGCTCGCTCGGGAAGCTTGACGACCCAGTCGACTCCAATTGCTGCTGCTCCTATGATGGCTTCTTCACTCTCCTCCATGCCTGCATTCAACACTACTCCTTCTTCATCAGTTCAACCTCCGACACGTCCAGCAACGACACGCCCTTCATTAGACTGTAATCCGAATCATCAGAATCCTTCTGACATAAAAAGATCCAGAAGCGACAGCAACACGAGTACCAGGATAGGAGGACCACTATCAGCTCCACCTACCACTACAACTTTCTCATCTCCAATCCATCCTTCTTCTTCTTCTAACAATAATTTCATGGAAGAGTTCGCCACTCCCGCGTCTTCTGGGCGTAAAAGACAACGACGTGATTCTCATCAACCGCCTAAATCAAGCACGAAGAAGCATCATTCAACGAGGACAACTACTATTTCAGAAGAAGGTGAAGATGATAATCCTGCTGCTACAACTGCATCTCCTCCTGCCTCCAGTATCTTGAACGCTGCGCACTTAGGACACAAGCGCAAAGTGTCACAGAATACTTTATGGCATCAGTCACGTGCCATTTTAGGCGGTATCGGAGGCGCGTCTTCAGCTGGCTCTTCGACATCTTCCAATGCTGCTAATACTACACAGCAACAAGCTACGAATAGTGGAAACACCGCCTTCTCTGCTACTCATCCCAGTCCTCAATCATATCTTGTTCCTCAAAATGCAGCTTCTTTGACTTCACCGGTACGCCTTAAACCAGGTCAAGCGAGAGCAGCAGGCAACAGCAGTAATAATGCGGGGATCATGATGGTCGGACAGCAGACGAGTCCATATAGCCAAGCTGTATTGCAGCATCAACAGCAAGCTCAAGCTCAACAGCAGCACTCTTCTCCATTGGGCTATAGCGGTAATATGTCCCAGGGACAAGGCCAAGGAAGCAGTGTTTCACCAGCTGGTTCTTCTTCAGGTGGTACAGTCCGCGGCCGTGCGAATAGCAACACTGTCAATATGAACAATTCTGGTATTCCACCGACTATCCAAACTACGCCCAGACGACAGAGTGGAAGTCATAACTCAATGATGCAGAATGTTCCGCATACCATAGCTGCTCCTTCTCATCATTCACACCATCAATACATCCCACATAACCCTTCTAATCTGGGTCTTTCATCCTCATTCTCATCCTCTACTCCCATGAACAATAACGGTAATAACGCTACAATGATGAATGGACAATTGCAATTCAATAATGGTGCCGTTCCTCCTGGATCGACTGCCATGATGCAACAGCAACTCTCACAGCAGGGTAGTAATACTGTTCTGTTACATCCACAAGGACAAGTTGCCTACGTCTTCCAGTCGCCTCAAGGTAATGGACAACAGCAACAGCAACAAGATGCATATGGGTACAGCAACATGTACGCACAACAACAGCCGCATATAATGCAGACTCCACAACATGGTCAATCGAACGGGCATATGATGCAACATCCTCATACTGCCCCTCAATTGCAACACCATCATCATAATCAGCAACAGGCTAATAACAACATGCTGACCGTCAATGCATACGGTACAGATTATGGAAATGGAATGAATGTGTTCACTTATGCAGATCCAAATCAACAGCATCCTGGTCAAGCTCAATTATCACCTTCTTACCCTCAGCAAATGCAGCAGCAGCAGATTGTTTATGCCAGTCAGATGTCACCTTTGAACATGTCCTCTAATGGCACCTTTCGAGGCCAGCAACAACAGCAACAAGGACCCATGTCTGCTCAGATGGGACAGGCGATGAGTATGCAAGGTCTACCTTCTCAGCAACCGCAGCAGCAGCAACAGCAGCAGCATATGAACATGATGAGAAGTCAAAGTGCCATCTCACGTACACCCTCTGAGTTATCAACATTCAACGGTTCACAACCTCCTCCTCTTGATCCTTCACTATTGAACAGCAACGGAAGCAACAACCTGAATTCAAGCCAAGAGTCATCTTCTGTAGATACGAATTTCTCGCAACAAAGTGCTCAAGCTGCTCGGATTGTAGCTGCTCAAATGGCGAATGCCAATGCTAATAATGGCGGTCAAGCGGGTACTAGACCTGGTACTGCAACTGGACCAGAACGCGAAACTGCAGCGGAGCTCATGCTCTATCTGGCAGCTTCTCCATCGCCTCAACAACCTAGTAAGAAGGTCGGAAATACAGCACTAGGAGGCGGAGACTTGAGCCAAGTCAAAGGTCGTAAATTGTTCGGAGGTAACGATGAACATTCAATGCAACAGCGACAACAGCAGCATCAGCAAAATCAGCAAGGTTCTCAATCCCGCAATAATAGTTTGAGTGGAAGTCATAGTAGTGAAATGGCTAAAAGCCAATCTCAAATGGGAATGGTACAAGACCACAACAATCCTTTCTCAGTGCAGCACACTTATCCTGGCATGAGTGACCAGAACCAGAATCAAGCTCAGAATCAGAACATGAATATGCAGCAACAGCAAATGTACAATTCTCAAGGCGGCAATTCCAACGCATCGGCTTCCGCTGCGGAAATGCAGGCTCATACTGCTGCTCAACTCGCCCAACCTTTCGAGTATAACCAAGCTATGCAGTTCGATCCTTATACCATGATGACAGCTCAAGGTGTCACGCTGGATCAAGAGTTTGGCTCTGGATGGTAGACGGCGTCCTCCGAAGGTTCTAGACCATCAAATATTCCTCCTTCATCAGTAGTCCCTCGCATATGTCGGCAGTATGTATGTAAAGCTCGATACACATAGAGCTCGACGATCCACTGGCTGGACGGCAAGAAAAATATGTTTTCAGTCGCAGATGTCTTGCTTTATACTATGGTCCAGGGCTTCTATACCCGATGCCATCGCTGGCTTGGTGTGCGCGTTATTCAGATCAGGACCCTCGGCAGTTGATACCTCGTAGTTTGACTTCACTTTGTGCAGTAGCTTATGGACTTTATTTACCCTCTTTTATATATATCCTTTATCCAAGCTTGTTGATAGAATAACAACCAAGAAATGGCAATTTCAGATTCACACATCTATTTTCTCTTGCTTGTAGTATTGCTTCAAGACGCACACTTAAAGTACAAAAGGACTGGCTTGACACTGCTCAACTAAGACTGTATACAGCATTCTGCACTGATCATACACATTGTCATCGCTTCAATAGTACCTCAGCGCGACATTTCTAGATCTCGGATCTGTAAGATCGCATCCCGGAAGTGGCCAATATTAAACTCGATAGGCGCGTTGGCTTGATTTAGTAGCGTAGAGCTGAGTCGGACGACCAGAGCGATGTCCCTATCGAGGCAAACAGGAATGACGGTGCCTGCATTAGCTTGGGGTTCGACCCCTGTCAGATACAGTGGAGACTTACTTCGTCAGCTCCCAATGAGCGATGGCAAAGCCGTTGGACAAGCTTATGGAACCACTAGCTGCATCTCTTATCTTTAGACCAGAGTTACGGCGCTTCTTGCCATTCGGCACGTGATGACTAACTTCAAGATCTTCGTCCTCCCTGATGGTATGAAGTCAGCTCGCCGTGCGCGATACTGTGACGCCTTCAATCACGCACCCGTATATTTGATCCATTTCCCAGTGCAGATCGGTATATTCTGTGCATAGCTCGTGCAAGGCCGCGTCTCCCGGCGTTGAATCCGTTGCGAAGTATAGCTTCGATGCGAGGTCGAACATGTATGCCTTGTCAAAGTTCGAGTTCTGTGCGTGTTGTTGAGTTAGTATGCCATTTCTTAACACTTGAACTGAGGCAATTCACCTGTACAAGCATGTCTAGCAGCCGCTCCAGAGCACCTTGACAGGGCATTAGCCGCGACAAGACCTTAGATAAGGCGTCGTACACCGACGCTTGGTATATTGAGGTGAAGTGATAATTGATAACAGGGAAGACGTAGTCACTTGAAGATGCGAATTCCATGTCCGCTAGATCATTAAGCTCATCTCTTATCCGATTAAAGAGATCTTGCTGCACATCTGAGCATAAAGACCAGGTCGGCCGCCATGTACTGAGCAAAGAAGGAATCCGGACACTCACCTAAGCGATATGTGTCGCTCATTCCATCGACCTTATGAATGAAGATTTCAAAGCTTGTTGTTGGGTTGAGCTCGTGAATCTTGAAGATAGCACCGGCCATTCTGTAAAATGTTCATCAGCGGCCTTTCCGCCGAAGTACGCAGATGTGCTCTACTGACTTTCTCGCTTGATCGGTGTTATCTCCTTGGATGGCCTGTTAAAAGAACATTAGCTTGTGATGCCTCCTTATCATGCTTTTAGACTCACTTGTGCATCAATGACAAACAGGCAGGCGCCGACTGTCTGTAGGTCCAAATTGTCTAGGTGCTCCACATCGTATCGACCGCCCGGGAGGTCCCAGAACTCGAAATCTAGGAAGACACTATTAGACGGACGAGCAGGTCCACCAATTAGAGAGCAGTCAGAATTGATACCAGAATAGTCAATAATGGCATCAATTATGCTAAAGAGGTCTATACTCACTTGAAGCGTTTCGCGAGAGGTATCCGTGTCGGTTCGTTATACAGCGTCGAGTTTGGCTCAATGTCATCCAGGACGACGTTCAAGATAGAGGTTTTACCGGATCTATAGGTTGCACCGATTCGCATAAGCCAAGTACAATCAGCCTGTGTGCCCGGTGTACAAGCGAGTTTTCGGCCTTTGTGCCTGTTTGAGCATGTATCCCTCCGCCTACTTTTTAGGCCCAAGCAGCAAGCAGACACGACCTCGAGGACTGGCCATGGTGCATCCTCTGTAAATCCGGCTAATTAAAGTGCTATGTTGATGCGATACTTGGCCTATCGAGGTGTTGGCAGTCAGAGCAGAAACAAACGTGCAGCAGGTAGGGTACCCAAAAGTCGATCACCAGTCAGTGGTCGGGTCGGAACAGCGCCACGGAGTGGCATAGACTCGGGATAATGCAAAAGTAGTGACGGGTCGAGTGAATGAGAGGCAAGCTGGTACGGCAGCAGAAATAGCACTAGTGCATATAGCAAGCTAGCTTGGCCGTCGCAGTATGATGACAATCTAGATTGTGATTGTATTGACAAGTCTGCGTACCATCTAAGGATACATGAGCGCTAAAGCGCGACTAAATACACATGTGAAATCGCATGCGAAAGCAGTCAGGAAGTGGGTATGATTCGATGCTTCGAACACGACTGCGGTCCCAGTCTACATCTGCGACGGGTACGAGTCCGCAAATGTCGGCAAGGAACTTAGGAGAGTGTTTGCGTATTGATCCGTGAAGAAGCCCCACTCGCTAGCATCTTCTCCGATAGGCATCTCTCTCCAGAAGGCGAGATCTGCCTGGTTTGTGCTTGGGTTGAGTGAGAACGGCATTAGCATGCCGTTGTTGCCAAAGTCGAAGGCTGAGCTCCAGGTATCGGAACCGTTCATAATGGACGACGGCTGTTGCTGTGTGGTCATGAAAGGGTTGTTGTACGAAGCAATCCCATCGATTTGCGTCGAAGCCTGTGGGTAAGTGAAAGCCGGCGCCATCGTTGTCTGTCCAATATTTGCGGAAAGCAATGCGTTTTGTACAGATGCATCCGCTGGGATTTCCTGCTGTTGCATAGCGGAGTGTGCGGGACCGGCTGGAGCTGCCGGCTGGGTCTGCTGAGTAGCGGCAACAGCATTCTCTTGAGGCACGTTTTGAGTATTAGTCTTGCCAACCGGCTCCTGTGATGCCGCTTTCGAGTTCGCCGCAGAAACTTGCGTTGGCACTCTCGATGAAAGCAGATTTTCTGCATCATCGCGAGAGCGCAACTTGGTTGAACTGAGCCTTGTGATGTCCAGTAGAATCTGTCGATGCTGAGAAGCAGTACTACAAGTCTCGCTCAGATGCTCGAGAAGGTCGGTACACTATGGTATTCCGTCAGCCGGAAGTTGGACAAAGGGACGGCCCACGCGCGACTCACCTTTTGCAAGCCAGCATTGGCCTCCTGTGCGATGGCAGGGTCGAGACTTGAGGAATTACCAACACTGCGAGTAGGAGGAGGACAATAAGCAATCACGTCACTACATCATAGCAGGAAGATAGGCTCACTAGATAGTCGCGGCAGTGAAAATATAGTAGACGGCAGTACTGGATGATATCCTCTTCAACCCATACGTAGATTCATATACGGCCATGATTTGCATACTGGATATATTACTGTGTCAGTGATGCCCGCAATACCCATGCGGATATGGCTTACACTGCATCAGCTGCCTGTGTGCAGACGTCGTGAGGGCGAGGCACTCCATGCTTGTCGACGAATTGCAAGCTGATCGGGACGACCGGTCGGAACAGCAACAGCATGCATGTGTGATAGAACTGTACGAAGATCAATGTCAGCTTCATATAACTCTTCTAGAGTAATTGCTAGGACTCACAGCATGTAGAAGTAGCTGATGCGGTGGGGGCGTCGAACACTTGTTGCCTGGCACCCACTGCAGGTGATTCGGAAGTGAGGTCTTCCACGACTCCAGCTGCCTGTGCAGTTCTCTCAATACGACATAGCATGTAAGGTCGCCTGTCGTTGGGTGTTTCTCGAACTGCTGCTTGCGCGCTCTGGTGGAGTACACATCGTTGATTATGCTTTGCAGTACGACCGAGAGACGGGCAAAAGCATTATGCGTGCTGATGGCTCTATTCTCGGGTGGTGTGCAAGTCGCAGGATATCGACCGACCCATCTTTCGAACTCGTCAGGTGCGACTTCGGACGGTAGGAGGACGTCGATATCTTCCTCTCGCAGAAAGACAGGTCTGCCTAGAGAGGCAGCAGTATGCTTATCCATGATGTACGCTTGCCAAAATGTTCTCCTTCGTGTCTCTATCTGGCCGTAGGTAGTATCTTTCGCCCGCAACACCAATGCAGCTTTTCTATGCATGCCCAGGTCGATGACCATGCGAGTAGCTGCACCTACTAGATGCCAGCAGTGCAGTGAGCGACCACACCCAGTGTCACGCTTCGCGAGTAGGAGAAGGGCTTGTACTGTCGGTATACTAGAGCGGTAGTCGTCATCTTGGATTTGCTTTCGCGCGCGGTCGTAGTAATGTTGCTCAACTATAATGCAAGAAGCACGATCAGATCGCTTCCTTCGCGTGGAAGTCTTGACTGTCGCCAACTCACTTTGCTCCCTAGATAGCTTTAGTCTAGCTGCTCCAGCTCCTCTTAGGTGTGGAAGATATGTTGTCATATCATCATTCTCTAGAAACCGTGCTGCAAGACAGCACATTCCATCCAGCAGTCTCTGCGGCAGCTGTGTCTCAATAGTCGCTATGTCGATGTCCGGCTTGTATATAATTGGACAAGAATGATGCGAAATAGCAAAGTAGTACCTGTGGACGACAAATCAGTATATCTAAAGTATTGACACGGAAGCAATGGAGACTTACGATATCAGGCGATCAAACAGTCCTTTAGGAACGTGTACCGGGAAGTTCGGGCTGTTGATACCGTCTCCGATAGAGTGCGACGACAGCAGACGTATGGGAGGCAGAGTGAAATGTTCCCGTTCATCTTCAATGAACACCCCTCTTTCATCCGCTTGCGTTCTGAGCGAGTCACCATAGCCGACCACGTTACGTGGGTACTCAGGAGAGGTATGTGCATAATAGTCAATCTGACCTCCACGAGAGTGAGAAGCAGAAGTACTGTATGCCCTCGGTCTTCTACTTGCATGCGCCGGCCCGTCATCCGAGTGATGCCGTAAAGCATGCAAGCTAGGTATACCACTTGATGCACCTCTATAATGCTCTGTCACATTATCGTGTTCTTCTGGATCTTCACCTTCTCCCCTTCTAGCAGCTGCTCCACTTTCCACTAGAAGCATACGCCCGTCCGAAGCACCTTCGCCTTCTATAGGAGACTCTGCGTCTTTATGATGCGAGGCAGATTCTCTTCCGTTCAAATGAGTCTGCTGTCGAGTATCGTCCGGAATGTCGACTTGTATAGATGGCGCTTGTGCGAGGTTGAGACCAGGTGCGGGCGGCGGCAGCGTCGAGTTCAGATGCGAAGACTGTTGTTGTTGCTGCTGCTGATCTGCCGTGATACCAGTCCCAAGTTGTGGATAGCCGAAATCGTAGGGCGGCAGCGATGTATTGTGGAGATGAGGTGAGCTTGTTCTATGTTGATATTCTTGACTGGATGGAGGAGGGACTTTGAAAGGTTCATATTTGGTCTGCGAAAGAACATTTGGCAAACCCAGCGACGATGTCGCTGGCAAGCTCGCTAGTCTGGTGTTCGGTGTGCTATACGGCGGCTGCTGCTGCTGCTGTAGTTGCTGGGGCTGTTGCTGGGGTTGCTGATGCGAAGGCAGATGCTGAGGTAGAGGGAAATGTGCGGATGTCGCAGTCGAAGATGCCGACTGGGACCTTGCAGAGATAATGCTGCTTTTCTGATCAGCTTCCTCGTTTCCATGGGCGTTTGAACCGTTCGAGGTGTTTATGATGATGACTTCATTCTTCTTCGGCTTAGAATGCGCTTTCGGAAGAGGAGAAGGTTTGACGTCTTCTTCAATCTTTGGAACTTTCTTATTACGCTTCGTGCCTTTTGGCGGTCCTCTGATGCAGATAAACAAAGATCAACGATCTCAAATCAGCATCATGTGTCTTGTACCGCCTCTCCACAGCCGAGAAGGAAGCACAGTAGGAGGACCACGGGGTCCGATATGTTTGTGAATACTCACCTCTTCTTGCTTTCCTTGTAAACGCATTCTAGCCCATTAACGCTACACGATTCACAAGGATTTCCACCTGTACATTTCTGTTTCTTTAATCCACACGAAACGCATGCTTGATGTATTCTGGTCAATTTCCTTCTCGCAGCTGCAGCAGCTGATTTATTGTCGCTATCCTCATCGTTTATATTACTGTTGGTTTCGTCCCCCACTGAATTTGTGGCTGTTTGCTTGCCTTTCTTACTCGATGCTTTTGATCGTTTGCTGTTGCTATTGCTTCCTTTACTTGATGTCGCGCTTTCGTGCCCTGTCTCATCATGTCGCGAAGATGAAGTCGGTGATAGTTCTCGTATCGTCGCATGCTGTGGCTGTGGCTGCTGTTGCTGTTGCTGCTGCTGCTGCTGATTCTGTTGCGATAGTTGTGGTAGTTGCTGTATGTGCTGATGCTGCTGGACTGTTGCTGAGAAATGTTGACGATGGGGAGACTGCTGTGGGTATAGTGAAGGGTTTCCATTAGGAGCGTTGTTCAATGCCCCAGCGGCAGATACATATTCTCCATAGCTCGTGTATGCACCGTGCGTAATATGCGATGACGATTGTGGTAGGTGAAGGGGATTCTTGCTGCTTTCTTGCTGGGTATTGTGAGAGTATGATGCGTTGCCATTGACTCCATTAGGTAGAGTTGATGTATAGCTGGTAGATGTGGAAGAAGTTGCTATAGATTGATTCGGTAAGGGTTGCCTTTGAAAGTTTAAAAGAGGCGAAGTGTATGATCCCTGAGAAGAAGTGACTTGACTTGAGGAAGAGCCTACTAATCCATTATTATTGTGATTGTTGTTGTTTGTAGTGAACTGTGCATAAGCTGAATTGCTGGCGAAAGGAAAGGTAGAGTCGCTGGTCGCCATTGTTGGTTGCCAATGCCCAGGCGGACAATCCCTTGCTTCAAGGCTGAGCAGAAGCGCTTAAAGGGTGTATACGAAGAGCGAAGCAGCCTGATTCGTTCCCATATGCTAGGAAGATGAGTTTGCTAGTCGACGAAAGAAGCTTCTTCTTGCCTTGCCTTGCCTTGCATGCGTAATGCCGGAAGGTCCGCGAGCCCGGTTTTATGCGTGCGTGCGTGTGTGTGTGTGCGTGTGCGGAGTTTGCCAGTTGTCAGACTGTCGGTTCGTTGTGCACAAGCGGGCTTTCTGACAGTTCAGTAGAGACTATGTACCGTAGTTCCTGCTTTTGCTACCTCCTTGCTCTTCCAAACCTGCAATTGATGACTGATGATGGTGATCTTCCCGTCCTTCCTGTCTGGCAATTCCAGATGCCGGCTGTGCCGTCCTCTTTGAACGGAAAGAAAGCAAAGCACGAGGTGGTTGACTTGGCTGCTTCAAGAGGTTTACAATGGGGACAAGGTCCGAACTGGAGCTAGAATATGGTATTTGAATGTGCTGACGGATTGTGCCTTATTATATATAGTTCCAGATGGGAGGATCTACAGCTTTGCACTGGTAGAATGGATCTGATCTTTACGGTGATCTTGCTTGCTTATGCATTCGAAGAGAGTCTGTGGACTGCGAGAGCGAGCAAGCTAGCTTCTCTACTTCGAGCTGCTGTCCTAGTGTTCCTTCTTGATATACCAAGTACAGTAGGTCTCCCGGGAAGAGCTTTCGCGTATCTTGCTGTGCTATGCTTTGTCAAGAGCCCAGAAGTACCGGATGGCCTTGAGTTGCGGTACAAGACTGCTGCTGTTGTGGCCACGGGAAGGGTATAGCCACGCAGACCTTGAAGCAAAGCACACGGGCTTATATCGATACACGATCCAAGTTTTCCAGTAAGCCTACAGGAATAAGAATGGCTGTGGTATTGCAGTCGACAGCAACCTTGACGTGCATGCAGAAAAAGCAAAATAATACGAAGGGCCAGCTCATAAGTCGATCACGTCAGTGCAAATTGACCGTGGCACGGGCTTTGGTATGGTATATTTTGAAGACCGAGCCCTGCACTGAAGGAGTCTTTGAGCAGTAGTGTTGTGAGCTGTCTGTCTTGCATGGTATTGTATCACTTGTTCACTGCGCCGAGAGGGTTTGTCCAATCTTTCGAGGTGCTGAGAATGACTGCTAACTTGTGCCGGTGGCTAACTTGACAGACATACTGTGTCCTCGAACAGCGTATGATAGATGCCGTAGTCCTGCCGAGCATGGAGTGAGCAAGCAAGAGCACAGATCAGCAGTACAGATCGGATACCCGTCTACCTACATACTGCGTGTCAGTGCTATCAATCATCGTCATACTCTTGCGAGAGCTGTCGGATGGGCGAAAAAGCGGGCGGTCGGAGCTTCGATCACGCCTTTTTGACCATCTTCAACATCTGATGGAGTCATTGGTTCACACGTTTCAGCTTTATAACAACAGTATCACGCATCTATCTAATTACTCAAGTCACCATGGACGACATAACCCATCATCTCCCCAGCACATCAAGTCTGCTAGCCCACCGACGTGACATTATAAATCTAGCAGCCGGACCATCCACTTTACCAACCTCAGTCTTGCTAGAAGCTACATCTGGTCTATTAGATTATAAGAATACAGGAATAGGTCTAACAGAACTTTCACATCGTTCTTCTTCATTTCAAGATTTACTCACAGAAAGCATTCAAGATTTGAGGACGCTGTTGAAGATACCTGATAATTATGAAGTTTTATATATGCAAGGTGGTGGTTTGACGCAATTCGCTACTGTTCCTTTAAACTTGGTAAATACTTGGAAGAGTGTCAATCAAAATGAGGAGGAACCTGTTATTGATTATGTCGTTACGGGAAGCTGGAGTTTAAAAGCTGTTGGAGAAGCTAAAAGATTGGGATGCAAGACAAATGTAGTCGTTGATGGAAGAAGTGGTTCGCAAGACGGCAAGACATTTGGAGAAATCCCACTACCTTCCTCGGAACAATGGAACTGGAGTCAACCTTCTCAGAAGCCTGCATTCATCTACTACTGCTCCAATGAAACAGTCAATGGCATTGAGATTCAGCCACCTAAAGCACCTGAACATTTGAAAGACGTACCTATCGTATCGGACATGTCAAGTAATATCCTCTCAAGACCTATCCCATGGTCCGAACATAATTTCGGTTTGATCTACGCAGGAGCACAGAAGAATATCGGTCCATCAGGATTAACGATTGTCATCATCCGCAAAGATTTGATTACAGATCCAGACGATGCATTACCATATAAAGGACATCATATACCTTCTATGCTATCTTACAAATCACACGCAGACGCAGGATCATTATATAACACACCTCCAATGTTCCCAATCTACGTAGCTGGATTAGTATTCAAACATGTCATTGAACAAGGTGGAGTCGAGAAAATTGAAGAAGTCAATATTATGAAGGCGAAGGCGGTTTATAATGCCATTGAAGAAAGTCATGGATTCTATCAGGCCAGAGTTGTCGATGATGGAAACAGAAGTAGGATGAATATCTGCTTTGGTATCCCAGGCGTACAAGGGAGAGAGGCGAGATTTATTGCGGAAGCTGATAAGGCTGGTATCAAGCAGATTAAGGGGCATAGGTGAGTATCTCTCATCGTTTCTACGTGTCAAAATGCCTTCTGACGAAGGATTTCGCAGATCCGTCGGAGGTATTCGAACTTCTCTATACAATGCAATCACACTGGATCAAGTACAGACGCTGGTTGGATTCATGAGACACTTCCAGAAGAAGGAGGAGGAGATAGAGAAGTACACGAGGGATGATCGAAAGGAATGAACGCTTAAGATAGACAAGACGCATCGTAGAGTAGGATTGAGCCGAACAGTGTTAGGTACCTAGTTTTTATTAGCACGTGCCCTCTCTTGCACGCGTCGCTGCAACAGTAGCAGAATAGTACGGTAGTCAAGAGCAATGCAAAGCAATAGACACTTCCTTAAGGATGACAGTGAGAGCAGAGGTAAAGCAATACTGCATGCTCCACTGTCCTGTTCTGTGTACGGTCAAAGTGGACAGTGGAATGGCCCATCTAAATGCCTACCTAGCCCCCTATTCTCGTTAATGCCTACAGGCAAAAAGGGCGCCACCCTCAATTCAGCAGTGCAGAGAGAGACGCGCAAATTGGAGCATGGACTGCATTTCCAGCATTACAATCACCACACTGAAGACTTGCTTGGAATCCTGACTACTGACTTACTGACTACATCTATCGAACCATGGCGAATCATCATCATCCGTACCAGAACATTGGCGATAATGGGAGTGTGAGTATTCATTGAATTAAAGTTGTCCTAGGCATGCACTTGGGAGTCTGCATTGTTTATCTGGGCGCAAATTGGGAGCATTGGAGGAGCAAGAACAACAACGCTGACGAGTGTGTGAATACAATCTTCTTGTTCTATCTGTGTCCACAGTACGCCAGCATGCAGGATATGTATCCACCTCACCGTCAGTGAACTCATTCATCGCGCTTGGTCCGCTTGAATGCTTGGACAAGACACGACAATCAAAAGAGTGTGAAGCAGTCATACATTAGCTGACATTGTAACTTATGACACAGGTAACGGTAACAATGCATCACCATATCAACCGCAACAACAGCAATACCAACCTGAACTAGGCTATAACAACTACGGCCAGCAACAATCATCATATGGCGGCAACTCCCCTTATGCAGGTGGCAGTGGTAGCAACAACGGCTATGGCAACAACAACAACAACGACAGCAATGCATACCTACCTTCCAAGGAGGCATATGGTGGAGCAGGTGCAGATGCAGCCGCATCATCCTCTAGACAGCAAGACCAATCATACTACAATTCATCGAGCTTCGACGATGGTATCAAGTACCCCGCTGCCAACGCGACGAGTGGCGGATCTTCTAAGAAGAAATGGATACTGGGCACACTGATAGTGCTGGTGTTAGCTGGCATAGGAGGTGGTATAGCGGCCTGGAAGATTATCGAGAAGAACAATAACGACTCCTCTTCTTCTTCCTCCGTATCGTCAACGAGTAAAAATGGAGGAAACAGTACGAGTGGTGGTATCTCTGGCGATCCATCATCATTCAAGAAAGATTCAAACCTAAAACAATCATTCTATGCAATGGCCTATTCACCCACTGGTTCTATATTACCTAACTGCGGTGCGAATCTAGCAGAAGTTCAAAGAGACATGCAATTACTATCACAATTAACAACTCGAATAAGAACATATGGATCAGATTGTAATGCATCTGAATTAGTGATGCAAGCTATCTCAGACACAAAAGTAGATATGACAGTATGGTTAGGAATCTATATTGATTCAGATGAAAGTATTTGGAGAAGACAAAGAGATGATACATTAGCTATCATTCAGAAATATGGTACAGATCATATTTCAGGTATTACAGTTGGAAATGAATTTTTATTGAATACAAATGGTGCAGCGTCGAGTTATACTTCTATTCGAAATAAAGTAGCGGAATTCAAAACGGAATTGGAGAAATTGAACTTGGATAAAACTATTCCGGTAGGAACCGCAGATGCTGGATCTATGATTACTGCTTCGTTGGCTTCTAACGTAGATTATGTAATGGCAAATGTACATCCTTGGTGAGTCGCATGTTCTCTTCACTTTCCCCAGAAACACAATACTCTCAGGCAGAGACAGGAGAACTGACTACTTGTATTTGTTTACTATTCCATTCGTCTCTAGGTTCGGAGGTGTACCCATCGATCAAGCTGCGGGATGGACGTGGAATTGGCAAGAAGAAAATGTGGTTTCAGTAGCTGGCAATACTCCTACATACATCGCAGAGACGGTAAGCCATCACTCTTTTGGCGGTGAGTGGGGGGTGTCGTGGTCTGATGTTTAGCGATGGCTGAATTCATAGGGCTGGCCTACGGAATCAATGACCGCTGCTAATGCAACGCTAGGAGGAGCAGTAGCTGGCGTGCCACAGTTACAGACATGTAAGTTCCCTTCTGGCTGATCCAGATCAAGTCAAGCCGTTCTGGGGTGTAAATTACTGATTTGAAAATTCCTTTGGAATAGTCCTCGATACTTATGTCTGCCAAGCGAATGCGAATCAAAGTGCTTATTTCTACTTTGAGCCATTCGACGAGCCATGGAAAGAGTAAGCAGCCGACGCATGCCCTCTTCTTCTTCAACTGATGTATGCACTGTACTGACATCTTTCCTCACTGTGATTTAGGGTCTTTGGTGGTGTCGAGCCATACTGTAAGTTTTTCAGTTTGCCTTCTATAAAGTGTGCAAACGTCTTCGGGTGTGATCAAAAAGCTGAGTCTTGCGATATCCTTTTGCATTTGTTCTGTTTTCCAGGGGGTTTATTCGATAAAGACCGCAATTTAAAGGATATCACAATACCGGATTGCAAGCCTGGCAATTACTAAAGACGGACGCCCTTTTGGGTTCGCTCCGTGGTAAATGCAGGGTAGTACAAGAAACGAAGCCAAGCTTGAGTTGGCTTAGAGTAGGTTGGACTTCTACAACAAGGCGGCAAAAGGGCTGCTAAGAAAACTTCTTGGATTCAGCCATCCCGTCGCGCTGCATTGTTCAATGGCAAATTTGGGACCAATGCAGATTCTTTGTGCCATGTATCTATCAATGTACCGTTAGTTTGTTGTATCCATTTCTGCATTGTCTAGAATAACACGGACGCGCAACTCGTCAGCTCTGAATATTGATGCGAATGCAGATCGCTATCTGGGACGTCTTGACCGGCCAATCTTAGAGTACTTATCGACACAGCCTTGAGCAGGCACAACCATGGTTTCTGGGACTGCTATCAAGTACGAAAATAGTAAAGCTTGCGTCTTCTGCTACGGACACCCACCTCCAACAAACCAACAAGCTACGCAAGCCCGGTCACGTGATGAAACTGCTTACTAACACAGCCGCTTTGGCCGCACTCAGGCAAGCACTCAGTCAGGCACGCAGGTTTCCCACGCGGGCCAAATCCCGATCGCACAGTAAAGGCTGCCCGCGTGTGGAAAAGGCGGGGTTTGGTCGCCACAAGAACAAGGCTTCTTTGGCTTTTGTGACTTCTATAACAAATTGGAAAAGAGCTTCGCAGATCTCTCAAGCCTTCACGTATGACAGGTGATGCCGCAGATGCTGTCGATCCACATAGCACTACTATCTCCCTCTCGATGAGTAGAATGATAGATAGACAGGGAGATACCTACCCGTCGCCACATCCGTCTCTCAATCTCTCTCGCTACTGCGCTAGCGCTGTGTGCTGACCGCATTTAGAAGCTCAACTCAGCGCTCGCGCCCAAGAAAAGAGAAAGAAAGTTTCCACGCTAAGGAGGAGTCCTGTCACCACCCGCGTATAACATTTTGATAAGATGAGATAATGATGGCGATGAGCAGCTTTATTCTAGTCTAGGAAGCAGAGTTTCTCGTTCTTCAAGGGAATTGCGTCTAGCGGTTTCTGGGAACAGTGAGGTGTCATCATTTTAAGTAAACTATCCATTGCGGTATGCGTGCGTTGATACATCATTGTGGTATTGTTATCATTTGGGTAGTATGGGTAGTATGGGTAGTATGATAGCTTAATCCCACAATGGGAAAGTGCTTTGCAGTTCAAGAACACCAGTCTTTCGTCCGCCTAGGTGTACGGTAGAATAATTGAACAGGGCAAGGTCCCGTACGTAACTGGTCCCCAATTTGTACCGTTCTCGGTCGACGCCGAGCGCTAGAAAGCCCTGACTGCGCAGTGCATACTGTAGGTAGTGGCCTTCATTATACAGTACATTTGCAACCATCGCACAAAATACATCAACGCGCGACACTGTTGAAGCGTATATATTGTGCAGTGCCGGTAGGTGTAGGTAGTTACTACTCCGCCGACACTGGGCCGTGCCAGCAAGTTGGAGGGAAGCCAGAAAGCCCTCAGAAACAGGGCGAAACTCGAGAAACCCGACCAACGTCCGAACGTTAACCCAGCTTGATTACCCAAAAGCTTGAAGAAAGCTTGAAGAACTTACTCTACTCGTAAACAGTCAGAGGAGGGAGTGCGACATAAGACAAAAACCTTGGAAGCAAGTTGAGAATTAGAATAGATGAAATAGTAGACTAGTGTGAATTGATCTGTGTGTGGGCCGCTCGACTCTATTCTGGCGAGCTGTTTGCACAACGGTACATACTTGAAGGTGTCTGCACATCGAGCGTGATAGGAATCCGTCAATTAACCTTCATTTCAAGCTTCTCCCAATCGAGGCAAGGCAAAGGCAAGGAATAGCAGCCCTCGGAAAGCAGGAGCTTCAGGGATATTAGCACTGCTTATAGTGATTACTATATAGCGCTATCATAGCACGACTAACCTACAAGAAATCGCGATTATTACCAAGAGGCACGGAAGAGCAGTAAAATAATAACTTAAGCTCGGCCGTTGTGTACGGCAGCCGCTGGCGTGAATTCGACTGGAAGAGGCAGGACACATCCAAGCACTGCAGTCAAGTCTGCACCCGTACGACTACATTACCACGAGAAGGATCGCCCACCAACATCACCACAGCCACTACAAGGCTCACCACGACCACACCTGAACCTAGTAACTTCTCATCAGCCCGTCTTGCCCTGCGCTGGGAAGCGTTCCGGACCTTCTCAGCCGACGATCACGGTCTCGCCTCCCAGCCTCCAAAGCTTGAACGCACGCGAAAACGCAACGAGAGACGGAGAGAGAATCCGCAACAGCAGGCCAATAGTCAATAGCAATCCCTTGGTTCCCATCCACACATCGAGTTGAGCCGGGCAGGTTGCTGTTACAGCGGCTTTAGATTTGCAGAGGAAGTCACATGTTAGTGCAAGCCCGCCAACCGATCCCGCAGTAGTAGTATCGAGTGAAGCCTCAGAGCAAGTCGGCCAAGCCAGCAGTGCTTCTATTTCTCTGCAACACTACAAGAACAGTACTACTCATTCAGAAGACGCAAGACACGCTAAAAGCCGCTGCGAACATGGTCGGCTCGCCTGCGCTGCCGCCACAGCAAGGCACGTCCTCCAGCCATGGCAATGCAGCAGCAACACCCCAACTCAAGGCTAAGAAGTCTATAGACTGGCTACCCAAAAGCTTCAAACGTTCAAAATCAACATTTTCTTCTTCGACTGCTCCTTCCTCGTCTTCCCGCAATAGTTTCCGCAGTTCTCGTCAAGACCTAGCCGTGGGCAGCAATGCCCAAACGCGTTCCACAGGATCAAGCAATTCCGAGAGGGACACCCCACTGGGTACAATACCAGGCTCACCTAGAGAAACTCAATCTTTTTCCTCAAGTAATGACGAGAAGAGCGGCGGCGAACATAGTAATTCACCTTCGCAACCCTCTCCTAGATTTCCAGTTACGCCGGATGACCTTCAATTCCAAACATTGCGCGTCTCACCTTTACCTTCTCCGTTGGGTGTACATGAATTCACAGAAGCTCAAAAGGATTATCTGTCTGCTCCCCCGACAGAGAAGCCATCTCCGGTCCCTCCCCATAGCGCATCTGACAAAAGTAGTAGTCGCCCGCCACGCACTTTGGACGACAAACATTCAACAGAATACGAGAAGGTCGTATTGAGTTTATCGAGTCGTAAAGCTTTGAGAACAATGCTAGACGAGTGAGTCAACGCTCAATTGTCTAAATATCTCCTCGTTCGCCGTATTCACTAACTTCTTGCGTATAGCCCCGTCGGATTATGGAAATTTGGACAATTCTTGGCGTCCGAGATGAACGCTGAAACACTGGTCTTCTGGCTGAATGTGAGTGGGCTTTTCGGACATAAAATTCGTAGTTTCCATTAAGTCCAGAAAGCTGATTTCGCATACTATATATCACCTCGCGCGTCGTACAGGCCGAACAGCATCGGAATGACCTGAAGCGCTTATACTCATTAACGCAGCGGATACATTCGCTCCATATACCTCCGAGTGCACCGTTAGCACTGAATATCACAAGTCAAGAACGGACCGCAATTGAAACATCAATCAAGTGGTTTATGCGCGCAGATGATCCGTTCAAAGCGGCTCGCACCGCAGCCTTCAATGCGCTGTATCACGATGCTTGGCCACGCTTCTTGCAATGGCGACTTGAGCTGCTGCATGCGCATCTAAGGAGTGGAGGCAAGACACCGCCTGCAACATCATTCACCTTGGCGGATCCAAGCGCCGAAAGAGATCAGCCGCTGTTGTTAGCAAGGTGAGCTGAGTTCGCCATATTCGAAAATGTTGTCCACCACTCACCTTTCTTCCCCTTCCTCGCAGTGACGGGTTTCTCGAGCTTACTGGATATTCACGAGACGATGTCCTCATGAAGAATTGTCGGTTCCTTCAGGGTGCTGGAACTTCGCAAGCGACAATCGCACGCATAAGACAAGCTTGCAAATATGGTCAACCACTGACGGAGCTTATCCTGAACTATCGAAAGGACGGCGTGCCGTTCTGGAGCTTGTTTCGCTTAATAGTAAGCATCACAACTCAGCATGACAGGCATCGCGTCCTTTGCTAATGAAAACTTCCCTGTGGTCAGCCTTTACGCAATGCAAACGGCAAACTCAAGTACCTCCTAGGAGCACAAGAGAACGTCACGAATGTGTTGTCAGCAACACCGGATCTAGCTCATCTGCTCGACGATAATCTGGACCCATACGTCATGGCACCACGTCCGCCTTTTGAGCACGACCTGGCTGGGACACAGATGCACGATACCGGCGAAGCCATGCGCAACTATTTGAAATCACTTGATCGTGGTGCAGCGCCGGAGAAGCCCAAAAACAGCCCTCCTCGATCCAGTCCACCCAGTAAAGGCATGCTTTCGGCGCAGGGCTGGGCACAGCAGGCCTCCAGTTCTCCTTTACTCGGTGCGAACAATAGCCAGCTGCCATCAACGAGCTCCTCGACGCCTACACCGCGGCCGCGGTCAGCCAACCGGGATATGCATCTACATGCAGCTGCCGCTCTGGCTTTTGATGGCACGATGGGCACAGTAAACCCCGCTAGAGGTGGTGCACAAGGCTGGTCGCAAGCGCCCGTCCACCCTCGCCCAACTACATCAAACAGCATATTCGCTCGACCTGATACTGCGTACAGCATGGTGGATACCAAAGGCAAAGAAGACGCTCAGCTGTCACTCGCTGAAAAGACAAAGGCTTTCAATGAAGCCTCCTCGCACTTCCTGGTGCTCGACAGCACATGCGACCTAGTCCTTTTCCATTCTGCCAATCTACCAGCAACAATTCGCACGGGAAGCAGCTTCCCCGAGCTTATAGGACCTCAACTTGCACAGCAAGTCAAGGCCAAAGTTGCGAAGAGCGAGAGAATCGATGTTCGTTCGGCTTCTTTGGCCGTCCCGCATCCTCATGATCCGGAAGGCATCTGGCGAGGAGGCGTCAAGCTTGCGGTCACACCGCTGAAAGACCAAATCAACGAGGTCGGCGCCGTCATTGTGCTGATCTCGAACAATCTATTAAGCAAGACATAGGAAGAGCGAAAGCGAGACGCTCGCCAACGTCTCATATGCTCGCACACCTCTCCTCTCTCAGTTTCCGTTCGTTATTTGTATGCATCGCTCTATTATATACACAAAACCTTCAAAATTCGTTTACCCTATGTGCATGCGTGCTCAGTCTGAGTGACCAGCTTGTCTCTGTCCGCTTCATTGTAGAGATCCTGTAGCTTTAGTTGTTTCAGTATCGTAGCCAGTGCGAGGTCGAGTTCGCCAGTGTAGTCGATAGTCAAGGATTCGTCGGAAGAAAGAATAGTAAATAGTGAAAGCACATCTGAAAGTATTACGAGTATAGAAAAGTACTTCGACAGTATTGGCAGTGTTCCCTCTTCGCACAGAGCTTAGGCGACACAACTGCGATATGTCACACTTCAGTGCAAAGGATGCTGGAGACTCGCGAAGTCGCGCTGGACCGAGACCACCGTGATAGCGTGAGCAATACAGCCAGCGAATACTTAGTAGGAGTGATCTCCCATGTGATAGATGAACACTTCACCGGATGTTTTGTGGATGTCGAGGTGTTGCCAACCTGTACTGCTGCATCTTGTCGCGCTTTCCGCCTCCCACCAGCTCAGACACACGCCAACCACGACCAAGGAACGAAGGACGCGAAAGAGAAGGACTAGATAGCTCAGCAAGGCGTTCAGAGCAGTAACATGGTATGTGAAGCTGTTCTAAAGCTTGCGGCGCACTTCGGCTAATCTGCGGCATTCACTCTACAGCCTGTCCTAGCAGCCGCGGTCGTGTCGAGGGGCGGACGACGTGAGTACCAGAGCTTCAACTGTAGCAGCGCAGCAGTGGCTCATACAGAGGTACTGACGTGCTATACCTGTTACCCTTACAGCCCTCGTCGCGCGACAGTTCAATCCTAACATGTCACGCTCACGGCTCGAGTCGCTCCTGCTCTCGTTCCCAAAGCTGATACCGCCTGGAGCTCAACATACCTCAGTCCTCAGTGCAGATGGCAGTGTACGATACGTGTACATGCCTATCGACGACCTATACTGTGTTCTCCTTACTCCTCCGCTGTCGAACATCCTACAAGACATCGACACGCTCCACCTCTTAGGACGCATCGTAACCGAGATGTGCAGCGTCGGATCAATCAGAGGAGGAGTAGGCGAATCGGAAGTCCTTAGAAATGCGTTCGAGCTACTCAGTGCATTCGACGAAGTCATCTCATTAGGTTACAGAGAACGCGTGGGCATGACTGAAGTTAGAGCCGCAATGGAGATGGAGTCGCATGAGGAACGCATACAAGAGATCATTGCCAGGAACAAGGAACAAGAAGCGAAGGAGGAACTTAAAAGACGTGCTAAGCAGCTGGAGATGCAGAGACGCGAAGCTTTGCGACGCGGTCAGAATCCTTATGGTCCTGGAGGGTACGCAACGCTTCACACTACCTTGCCCACGTGGTTCAAGCTCCGCTGATGTTATGAAGCTTGACAACTGACGAGGGAATTCATCTTCTGTCTCACGTATTTAGCCCTGGTATGGGATCATCTGGCGGCTTTGACAGACCGTACGCTCCTCCTGCTCCTCCTCCAGTACAAAATGTTGGTGGTTCAGAGGACCGCTATGGAGGCCTTTCATCACAGTGAGACTTATCGCCAGCTCTACTAGCATTGCCACACTTACTGAAACGTAAACTTCCAGATCGTCGAACAAGGTCTTCAAGGGCAAGGGTATGCAATTGGGTGGAAAGGGTGCGAAGAATAAGGCAGACCTGCTTGATGCTCTTGGCGGTGCTCCGGTAGCCGAAGAAGCTGCCCCTCTCATGGTGAGATATTCTCTCCAGCTTATACATAGTCTGCCTGCTGATTCGGTTCATGAATTCAGATGCAACAAGAGCCTCAATACGCTGCCGCGCCAATTTCACATACGGCGACTCCTCCAGCTCCCGTTGCTGCCGCTAAGCCCGAGAATCCCTTTGGTCCTTTCGACGAAGAGGAGTAAGCAAATATACTACACTTGTGTTACGCTTGCTAATGCTAATACTGGGCGTGGTAGGGTGCATCTTGCAATCCGCGAAAAGCTATCATTGGCACTCAACAGAGACGGCGGTCTAGATTCATTGGAATTGAAGGGTGACCTCGATCTCCGAATAGCTTCGCCAGACGTCGCAAAGGTCGTCCTCCAACTTTCGCATTCCGATAACTTCACGACGAATGACCTGCAGTTCAAGACGCACCCCCGCATAGACAAGAAGGCATGGACAGACTCAAAAACAATCCAATTGCGAGACACGAAGCAAGCATTCCCAGTCCGGACAGGCTTGGCTGTGCTCAAATGGAGACTAACCAGCAAGGACGAAAGCATTGTCCCTCTAAGCAGTAAGTAGCGGAGCAACCTTGTCTGCTGTCTCGGTCTAAAGTTTTCGATTGAACAGTCAATTGCTGGCCATCGCCGTCCGACAACGGCACAATGGATGTCATTATTGAATACGAGCTAGTTTCGGAAGACCCGGATCTTCAGCTGAAGAATATCATAATTTCAATCCCTCTGCCAGCGAATGCCTATCCAGGCAGTGTCACTGCTGCAGACGGGACAACGTGGAGTTTGGACGATAGCTCTCACGCGCTCAATTGGCTCATACCCGAACTCTCGCAAGCCAACGAAGACACAAAATCCGGCACACTAGAGTTCAACGTGACTGGAGACGACATTGGAGCATTCTTCCCAGTTGCAGTCGATTTCGCCGCTCAACCAGGCATATGCGGGGTCAAGGTCGATAGCGTCAAAAGCGCAGAGAATGGAGAAGACGTCTTGTATTCTACCGAGTCGCTGCTCACCACGGAGGACTTTGTAATCGTTTAGAGGATTTCTTAGAGTGCAGTGGAACACATCTGTTCAGTTCAGCAAGAGGACACTCAAAATTGCAACTACGCCTTGCGAGAGCATGAGTGTCAAACAACGGCACTTCCAGGTGTAAATACAATTGTATTGCTGGATTCATGATGGCATGTCTAGCTAATCGTAACAGATGCTAGCAGTCTCGCTAGCTTATGATCGCTTTGCGAGCTGGCCATACGTTCTCCTGACATTGAGTCTAATAAGCGCTTCAAGAAGATCGGCAGCATTGTTTCCAGAACCGGAGGTGGCACCTCGCCAGAGCTAGCCAGCTGTGTAGCCTTGTCGAGCACGCTCCTCAAGATACTAGGAGAAGGTAGCTGAAGAAGACTTTGTAGATACTGAAAGCCTTGATGGGAGACTTGACTGTCAGCTTGATCGCCTTCCGAATCATCTTGCCGAATGGGGTCCAGGTGGCATGCCAAGGCGGCGAAGACCGACTTCTTGCGCATGATCTCATCGGCTGCTTCGTCGGCTGTAGCATAGACATTCTCGACAAATTCGCGGCGCAAGAGAGTCTGCCGACGATTCTTGAAGATCTGTCCGTAGATAGAGTCTTGGTAAAACTTTCGGACAAATAACAGGGCTTCTGGCTGCTTGACAGGCTTCCCATCGCCCGGGCCCCACGCTTGGAGTAGGGCGCGATACATTGTAATGGCTTCAGGCTTGTCCTGGGTAAAGGATTCCATGACGATGCTGATGGTGAAGGCTGTAGATAGTCTGGTCGCGGCGAGGTCGTCGTCTTCAGCCGCACAGAAAGCCATCAGATTGGCTCGCGCAATTGAGGAGTGCGACAAGAAGGATGCCAGGAGATTGAGTGGCTTATTGCTCCTGTTGGCAAGGAGAAGCTGCGCCGTCTGGCCTTTGTCGAAGACTGCGGTAGCTGCCTCGGATTCCGGCTGTGTATACAGACTGCGAATACCGCGAGGATCCTGAGCATATGAAAGATGTCCTGACTTTTTCTTGACGAAGATGGTTTGGTTTTTGATGAAGGACAGCATATGATTTTTGACCAGACGGAAGCTCAGGGCGACTGGCCAATAGCGCGGAGAGTCCGTTTCAATAGAGATGATAGTTGACAGCGCAGGTGTTAGAGTTGGCGCCGTCAGGTACTTCGAGGTAATAGTCTCGCGTCCCTGGCCATTCGTTCCCTCCCGAAGCTTGAACTTCAGGCGCAAGTAAACAGGCTTGCCGCTCTCTACATCTTTTGCTACCAAGCATCTTGGCTCCACTGCTAGCGCCCACATATGTCTCAAAGCTTGTAAATGGAAGCGATTGCTTGACGCCTTCGGTGGAAAGACAGGATAGAAAGCGCAAAATAGTGCAGCTGTTGCGATCTTCGAGGTTCCTAGCGTGTAACGTCCTCTACCTAGAAAAAGAAGACCAAGTGCCATATGACGGGCCATGTGACTCCCATAAGATATGCCATCTTTGACCTGCCCGTGCATGACCCGCAGCCTTCGCAAGACATTCAGTTCTCCTGTCCCTGCCATGACAGCTGACAATGCCAGGCAAATCACGTTGACGCAATTCTGAAGGGATTGGTATGCAAGCTTGCTACGTAGCGAGGCTGTCACTGGGAGTGTTACAGGCTTAGTATATGCTGATAGTTCTCGAAGAAGAGGCACCCACCTGTAATACTAGAAACTTTGCGGACTAATTTATCCAACCATTCGACCAGTACGGAATGAGCTTCAACTTTGGCCGATCCAGCAAACTTGAGACCCATAGCAAGACAGCCCCCAGCGATGATGTGCCAGTAAACAACCTCCTGATCGTTCGGTACTGACGCTGTGCTAACCCCATGGGTCTTCAGGCTCGTTGTAATGAACTTCGGTACCAGGGCTTCTATGCTCGATTTTGCACATGAGAGGTCATTCCACATTATGAGATGCCGACAAGTGGTTCGCAAGAGAATTATGTCATTCCGCACATGGTCAAGGCGGTCCAAAGACTGCGGAATCTCCAGCAGGTCGGCGACGTCGCGTCGCTCGGTACGCATGAAAGTCAACCCAAGCGCGATTGTTGCAGCAGGGCTTGTGATGGCAGCATTCAATATGCCCTCCACATTCTTCTTCGCCCCGGGTAGATGCGTGCCTCTTCCACCTTCGAGAAGATATTTGAAGGTTCCCAAGCAATTGGCATCTGATGGTCCACCATACTGATCACCTCGACCTAGCATCACTAGTCCGTATGCGAAACCTGAAGACACGGCATAAGCTTCCAGGCAGCCATCTGGATGCTCAACGCCAGATATATGAGTCTTTGAGAGATCCCGCAATATGTTGTCCGCTATCCGTCGGTTGCATGATCCGACATGTAGGAGGCCAATGCCGAAAAGGCCAGCGGCTTGAATACTGAGTGCAACGTTCAGAGGTGCTGATGTGGGAGGATGCAGGGCTGCAGTGTGTACGGACAGCGCGGAGGACACTTTAACGTCGGCTGTTCCTAGATATGCTGCGCCCAGTCCTAGCAGAAGGCCGATTGAAGTGTATTCGTGCTTTGGATCCATATACTTGAATGCTTGATAAGTGCCGAGCGAGCGTATCTGACCGGACAAACCTAGTCCTAGTAGGAAGCCACCATGACGTGCGTTCAGCTCGGCGGGTCTATGGAAGGTGTACTCGGAAGCGTCGAAGTCGTCTTTGGTCCATGCGACATGTAGTGCGGTTGCGACGCCACTGTGGAAGTAAGGCCATGTTTTCTCCTCGGGCGCAATGGCTTCTGCGGTCGGCGCCATAAAGGATGCGGAAGGCAGAACCTTGGCCGCAAGCTCAACTTTTGGTATGGACATGCCAGCAGATCGCAACCGAGCTGTTACCCGGTATTGGAACATAGCATGTGCCACCGGCAGGGCCAAGGTTCGTCTGGCCAATACAACAAGATACTCTTGTTGCGCTTTAAGTAGCTCAGCCTCACTGTGTGAATACAGGACGTCAGTGTTGCGTAGGCTTCCGTTGATAAAAAACAAAAGTGACTCACGTTAGTTGAGTACCACCTTTGGGGAGCTTGACGACTTTCGGTGCAGTATAATTCAGCATGCGTTGAACAACATCCAGTCTGTGGTCCAAGGAGAAACGCGTCGCTTTGTCTGTAACTTTCCGCTTTGGCAGGTGCTGTACATGAGATATAGGCTTCATGTTCTTGGCCGTGTCACAGGCAGCATCGTTGGTGTATTGAAAGCGTTTCTTGAGATTGATAGGCTAACAGAAACACGCGGTGTCAGTACGTAGAACTTCCCGTGTACATGTGAGGACTATGTACCTCGCGTCTCTTGCCCGTAGCAGGTCCGGTGAGAGTCGCCATTTGGTCAACGCGGTCTAGTAAAGCAAAAGCTCGTCTAGGCCAGGTAGGAGGGGCATAGGATTGGCATTGACGGACTGCTTCCCGCAGAGGGAGTGAGAATGCAGGAGCCAAAGCGCTCAGATCGTCTTGCGTTAAACCCTTGTCTGCCCATGCTAGAACGAGCGAGTCCAGATTATTTGACAGCGCGGCTCCGGAAAGCTCCGCTGCAAACAGGTCGTACAGTCCAATAACGTTCTGCAAACTCTGCAATATCGTCGTTGGGGGCTCCGCTATGCTCGCCTCCAATCCTCGGACTTGCCCCCACACAGTGTGCAAAGTTTGAATTGGTTCCCGAGGCTTGTCGGATGTGCCTAGCCGGTGAAGCAGATTTGCATGTACGCTGAAAGGTGTCGGCAGCGGATGCATCGATGATTCGTTGAATAAGTTGGCTCTCTGTACCAGCCCAATATCCCGATCTGCGCCGTCTCGTAGCGCGATGTCCATGTAATCAGCTGCACTGATTCGTCTGGCGATGTCGAAGACCAGTGTTGCCAGTAGTTCGACGTCAGACTCGGTTGCCACGAACAGCTTTCGCTCTTCGGAAAGCAGGTGAAGTGTATACAAGCACAGGCCGACGTACTCATCAGGCAGCCCAGGCAATGTTGGCGCGGTCCGCTCGTTCGTATGCCCTCTTGTCGGCCTGAGCTGGACCCACTCCCAATCTGACAATGTGTCGGCGTTGTCCGAGTTGTCTTCATCGCAACTTTTCGAACCTATAATCGCCTGACCGAGGATGTTGAGTGCTTGCTCTGGAGTACGCTCTCCTGACTCTTGATATAGTTGCCAAAACTGAATTAAGATAGGATCAAAATTAATACCAAGGACATCGTGTAGCAGCTGTATGGTAGAGTCCACGAAATTGAAGCCAGTAAGCAGGCGCGTCGATGCCGCTATTGATCTCTCCACACCGTCTGTCTGACGGCAGACTACCTGAACGGAGTATTGACTGGCTGTTTGCAATTGGCAAGGATTTTCTCCCGTTGCTGCAGCTTGAAGGTGTATTCGCTGGTCCTCGTTTCGTAGAGCAGACAGCTGCCCTGAGCTGTCCAATAGTACCAAATCGCGACGATTTCCGCGACTGCAGCGGGTTGAGGCCATGTTCACGGCTTCGTACTGCCGCAAGGGTTGGCAGACTAGCCGAGACCCAGTGCTTGCACTCTGCGTAGATATTTTGAATAAGGCTAGGGATTGCTGTTTGGACACGAGTACTGCGAGTGTGCAAGCATCTGGAGTGATGTTAAACACCGTTGCCTCGACTTCGGAGATGCTTCTGAATCGTAGGGAGGATCAGCTGAAGACGAGACTATTTCGACTACTTCTTCCTTACGATGTACCGTTCAGCTCGACCGAATGTAGACGGCTGATGTAGATATCGCTTCTTGCCTCGTGGTCGAAGTGTAGGCTGCCGATCATGCTTACTTCTCTTTCCATGTCGCCATTCCCGACAAGGGCCTCAAATCTCTCTTGTTTCTCATGTGATGCCAGCTGCCCTGGGTCCACTGTAGCCGCAGCGACACCGGCTTGTGACGGTAGCATGGGGGCTTGACTCTGTTGGGAGTTCGAGGGTGCACCTGGTGCAACGAGAGCCATTCGGTCAAGAGATACAGATAACTCATTGCGAGTTGTACTCGTTCGCCTGTCCATTACAGCAGATGTCGCGGTTGTGAGCAAGGATGTCCTACGTCGCGCTTTGTCCTGGCTTTGCCCATTTGTATAGGCAGACGATGGATTGCCGGCGGGTGCAAGGCTGCCCAAAAGCTCCGACACAGTAGCATCTGGATTGTGCTGGTTCTTGCGACGGTCCAAGAGAGCCGATATTCTTCTGGACGTGGCGGTACTGCCCCGCGGTCTCTGGGACTGGTCGCCTTCGCCGGCGAGGCCAAGAATATCTAATTCGGATGATTGTGGCCGTGCTTGGGCATCTGTACTCCGCCTTCTTTTGCCTAGGGTGCCATGGAGTGCAGCAAAGCTCGTACCGCCGCGGTCCACACTCCTTTCGCCTGCCAGACCGTTTAGTTGGGCTTCCTCCTTCTCTTCTTCTCGCATGCGCTCCTTGAACGCGCTGACTTCGGCTTCAGGTCCGCGCACAATATTTGCATATGCCCAAATCGATAGTCTGGACGTTTTCGCGTTTAAAGTCACCATTATAGGCTCTGAGGAGTCTCGGCGATCTGACACAAGTACTACTTGATCATCTTCATCGCAATAAAGTGACGGGGAAGATGCTGGTGCCACTTCCGTTTGCTGACGAGCTTGTAAAGGCTCGCGAGGCTCTGCTGCTGGTATATTGAGGAGGCCGGACACCTTCGCGACGGGTTTCATAGCATCAAAGGGGTCGAGCATGGAGTAGAAGACGGCATCAGACATAGTCTGACTCGATGTGCTGGCGGATGGAGGATCTTCGAACCAGTTCGGCAGGGATGTGCGGGATTCGCTTTGCCGCTCCAGCAGGAGTCCTCGTTCCATAGCCCAAATCGTCTTGACCTCAAATGGAAGGGGAATGATGTGAAGCTGACCGCTGGGGTAGTACAGTCGGAGCTCTTCTTCAAGAAGCACCGTTAGCACCCGTACTTTGCGGACGGATGTAAGGGTTGACGCTGCTTCTTGACTCGCAGATGCGGTTGCATTATCGTCCGACCATGCAGGAGGAGGAGTTCGAGGATGAAATGGGCCGTAGAGATCATCGTCATCATATATTGATGTTGGTGAAGCTGAACCATTTGTCAAGGGTGGCGGAGACGAAGATGTCGACGCAGGGCTGGAGGCCGGGTCCTGCTCTTGCGCTTTAGGAGGAGCAGGCACTTCGAAGTATGCGAATAGGGCTTGCGCTATACTTTGCTTATCGTCTGGGTTTTCCGAAAAAGTATACTTGCGGTAAATGGAACTGCCTTTACTCCAGATAAGCGTTGAACCGCTCCAAGCTAGCTCTTCCGTGACATCTGGTCTATTACTTTGCGGAAGACCGAGCTCTTCATAGTGCAACAGAGAATGGACTTCGTTTGAGTCAAGTCCAGGTCGTGTAGTTCTTCCCCTGCGTTTGTTTTGCTGCAGCTTCCGAAGCAGCGGGCTATTCTCGATGCCAGCGTAGATTAACTCAGGCGGTATAGCACATGTATTCGCTCCACCACTGAAGTCATCGGCACGTTGCTTTCCTTTGCCCTTCCTGTCTTCTTGCCTTGTTCGACGTATCCTGTTCCTGCATTGAAAGTACGCACGACCAGGCGAGACGCGCTCTGGCAGGACCGCCAGCGGTATCGAAGGTTCAGTCATGTCGGTGGAGCGTGCCTTGTATGACGTTCTTTGCTAGCTGTCATGAGCGTGAAGAGGTAGACTTGTCCATTGTGGTTCGCGGTGTTGTGCGCATGCAAACCGACTTGCTCGCCTTGATCTCCAGCCAACACTACTCCATTTAACGATGTCGGATCTATCTCAGCTACTGGAGTTCGGCTTCGACGAGAGAAAAGCCAAGAGGCAAGTTATATACCTCTGTCAAGATATGCATGAGTCAAATAGCTAAATTGGATAACATGCAGAGCTCTACGCAAGACGAATAATAGTGGCCTACAGCCGGCACTCGATTACCTGCAGGATCACGATGGCAGTGATGGAGCAGACAGTGATGAAGAGGATGCGAACATCAATGTGACCTCTGCTGGCGGAGCTGATGCTGAGGCCAAGGTCAGTGCTGCTGTGAAGGGGCTTCTATGAGTGCTCCAGCTTGCGACGTCAGCGAGCGTTGCATGTTCAGCGATGACGATGCTGGTGCAGCTGGTGTTTCCGCGCTCAAGGCTATCACATCAGACAGCAAAGGCTGATGTGTCATTCTCTTCCAAATTACTGTACCAAACTCATGACCATGTCACCTGTGCACACCATCTGTATATGCTGGAGCGCAGTCTTTAAAGTGCATGGATTGTGGCAAAGTGTTCCGTAACACTGCAGAAGCAAGCTGGCATGGCGACAAGTCAGGTCATTCGAACTTCGAAGAGTCTACAGAAGAAAAGAAACCTTTGACTGAAGAAGAAAAGAAAGAGAAGCTGAAAGAGCTGCAGGAGAAGGCTGCCGCCCGGAAAGCCGCTGCGGCTGCTAAAGATGCCGAAGAGGCCAGAAGGAATGAAGCTATCAGACGGAAAGGTGGTCAGGATATGGGAAAAATAAAGGAAGAGCTGAAGCTGAAAGAAGCTGAGAAGGAAGCTAAGCAGCGCAAGCAGGGTAAGTATATAGAATGGTCCCGCTAAGCGATTACCACCTGCTGATGTATGTGCTCGTGCACAGACAAGATTGACGAAGCGAAAGCACGAGCTCGTGTCAAAGCACAGATTGAGCAGGACAAACGAGAGCGTGCCGAGAAGTTCGCGCGAGAAAAGGCTATCCGTGATGGCCAGGAGCCAACGACCTCCGTCACCTCTGTCGGAAACGTCAGCAACGCTGCAAGTACAGCCACAAAGCCTGCCGCTTCCTCAAGTGCAAGCGACGCTCCACAGACCCGTTTGTCTATTCGTCTGCCGTACGGCCAGCCTATTATCACGACTCGCGAATCCTCCGAAAAGCTCAAGGATACAGTCGAGTGGGTCAGAAACAATTGCAATCAACAGATCTTCCAGGGTAAAGTCAGCATTCCATTCCCTCGCAAACAGTTCAGTGATGCAGAAATGGAGAAGACTCTGAAAGAACTAGACCTTACCCCGAGCAGTGTCATTCTGATCAACTAGTGTAGCATGCAAAGTGGCAAGAAGCCAAGAATCCGCAGTACGACTACGGGTTACGGACTGTGTTAAGCGAGAAATGACCGTCCCTAACCCATCGTTGCCTGCCCACTGAGCGCAGGATCGTGACGAGTATATTTGCCGAACGGATAATGTACACTTGCAATGAACTTCTGCAGAACTGATAAATAAGGAGCCCGAGCAGAGCTCGCGAACTATACGTAGCAAGTAGATCTTGTAAATGTTGAAGAAAGGCCTTATGCGCTGCCATTTGACTTGGCATTGCGCCTCTCGCCAACAGCCTGCACCGGGAACAGGGTCAACAACATGCTTCAGGCTTCGGAGTAACGACCTTACCTTATTGAGACTATCAAGCATTTCCATAGTCGTCTCGAAACTGCAACAGGCGTCTGTAAGACTTACTCCCCACTTCAGACCGCTGGGTCCTTCGGGTGGAACATCCTGGCGACCTGCATGAAAGTGGCCCTCAATCATGACACCGGTGATTGAGGTATCGCCAGCTTGTAACTGCGTGCAGATGTCTGCCAGGACCTTTGGCTGGTTGTTGTGGTTCTTCTCGCTGTTTCCATGCGAGCAATCAATCATGATACTGGGGTGGAAGTCCTTGCGAGCCTTGACCATATCATCCCGAGCCTTCTTGACAAATTCGGCCTTGTAGTTGGGGCCATCGCTGCTTCCTCGCAAGATAACGTGCAGGTGAGGGTTACCGCTTGTGCGTACAATGGCAGCGAGACCTTGAGGATTGATACCCATGAAGGCATGTGGATTCGAGGCAGATCTCATAGCATCGATGGCGATACCTACGCTTCCTGCCGTAGCATTCTTGAAGCCGACAGGGAAAGACACACCGGAGGCTGAAATGCATGAGATCAGCATTCCATCGCAGGCAGAGAGTAGAAGGCTTTGACGGGCTAAGCCTCGCAGACCAGGCGCCTAGATTACAGCGAACATGCTTCACAGTACCCACTGCTTGCGCAGCGGTTGCGCAAGCAGTGGATACTTCGAAGCATGTTCGAACAATTTGCTAGTTACCTGCAGCCAGGCAGGTATATGCCAAACCCGTCTTTCTCAACTTACCCAATTCACGATGTAATTGCGACTCGGTAGTTCGGGCTCCAATAGCACCCCAGCTGATAGTATCAGACAGGAATTGCGGACTATGAAGAGTGTGCGGGTCAGTACTCCGGGCAAGCTTGAGAGCCTTCGAAGCAGGGTAGACATACGAAATGGTGTCGAGCAATTCGCATCCTACTGGAACTCCAATTTCGGCCAAGTCCACAAGAAGCTTTCGGGCAATCTTGAGACCCTTGTTGATGTTGTAATCTTTCTGGGTAAGATCTGGGTCCTGTGAATGCCAGAGCAGTCTTAGCTACAGTCACAGAAAGACATCTTCTTGGCTTAGCCAAACTACTGACATTGATCAGACCTTTCCAGCCGACGGTTGTTCTCGGCTTCTCGAAGTAGCATCGCATCAATACAACGAGATTGGGCCAGTCTGCTAGGCGCTCCTTGAGCTTTCTGCCGTACTGTGGTCGTCCATTCGGTGTGTACAAATTGCATACATGATCGAGTCAAACGTGGCGTTGTAGTGCAGCGAACCCAAAAAAATGTCAGAGCTGTATTTCGATGGATATGAACAAGCTTTGACGCCCGGCACGCACCTCGAGCCCTTGAGCTGCGTCGTGGATAGAGCATGGTCCAACAATGACGAGCACTCTGTCGTCGACACCATCAATAACATCCATGGATGCATTGCGCGCCGTCTGAATGGTCGCTTTTGCCTTGTCTGTAAGTGGGTATTCTTGCTTCAAGAGCCCGGGAGGTACGAGCACGTCGTAGGACTCGACGGCGATATCATCACCGTGTACTTCGCTTCGTGGCATGATTGCTGCTGCTGCTGCTGTTGTTTTGCTTCTGTACTTCGATATTTTTGGGAACAGAGTCAAGGTGCATGAAATGAGTGATCGAGGCATCAAGTCCAACATGGTCTCGTAGCGGAGTTGATCTCGGATGAACCTGGCAGGCTTTTTCATTGCTTCGGGTTAGTTCACAATGCTTGCTTCAGCTTGATCGCAAACTCCTCTTGTATGTACGCATCACTATATACAACTTTGGAAATTGTCGCTACCGCCACAATATTTTCGTGGCCATTTCCAGTGCACGAGACTATCTGCTTTTCATGTTGCTCGTGACGGCATTACTGACGAGATTATTGCTTTAACCCTGAAGCTTGGCTTGAACTGCGGCCAAAGCTGGCTTCGGGTTGTATCGAAGATCGTACAGGCAAGCAGCACCGGTTCCGGCGAATACACCAGGGATCCAGGAGAAGTAATCATTGAAGCCCCCTATGGTAGGGCAGCAAGTCAGTGTCTAGGTTCGAGTTTGGAGTAGTGAGAAGTTGACCTCCGATACTTACAGACCGTAATGCCAGGGCATCCCTCAACGTTCAAGCAAGCTTGTACGACATCTGCATAGTCCTTGGCCTGAATGTCCAGCCAAGTCGAGTTAGCAGTACCGTCGTTTGCAACTGGCACTCTGACATCAAGCTCGGTGATAGCAGCTTCCAAGCCAAGATCTGAGAATCGCTGCATGTTCTCTGTAAGGTTTTGTGGCACCGAGCCGCCGATGAAGTGTGACTCTAATCCAACTCCGTGGAGCGGCACACCTCGCTTGACGAAGTCTTGAGCGATGGCGTACAGGGCGTCTGACTTGTTGTTTAAGCCTTCAACGTTGTAATCGTTGATGTAAAGCTTGACATTGGGTGCTGCTGCGTGAGCATATTGAAGCTGTAATACCGAAAGACGTAAGCTAGAGAGGCATAGTCGGAATATGTAGATGGACCTACTGCAGTCTCAAGGTAGCTCTCGCCGAGTACGTCGTACCAGACAGATGACTTGATTGTTCCGTTCTCATTGAAAGCTGTGTTGTGGTCAGACCGTCAGTAACAAAGTGGGAATGCTTGAAGGCTTATATACTTACGTTCGTTGATGACATCGAAGGCATAGAAGTGCTCTCCATATCGCCCCATGACAGCATCAATATGCTCCTTTAGTACAGCTTTGAGCTCTTCCGGATCGGTGATGTTCGTTACATATTCCGGAGTTTGCGAATCCCAGCAGAAATTGTGACCTCTGAAGTATGACTTGGTCTCTTGTACAGTCTCAAGGATAAGATCGCTTCCAGTCCAGTTGAATACACCTCTTTCAGGTTGTATGACTTCCCATTTCATCTCGTTTTCAGGTGTGATCTGATTGAACTGGGCCTTTAGGAGGGAGTCGAATTGAGCGTTGGCACGGTAGTAGGAGGAAATCTCGGTACCGAAGTACTTTTTTCCTCGTGCTTTAGCTAGAGAACCAAGTGATCCAGATCCCCCTGTGCCCCATCGTGGACTGAGGGGCGAGGCAGCGACCAGGCTCAGGAGAGGCAGCGTAGCAGTAATGAACTGCATTATGGACAGACGAAGGGAGGAGGGAAGGTACGGTGTCAGGAAATGGAATGTGGAATGAGGAGGAAGAGAAGAAATGTCAGGCCCTCAGATATAAGAACAAAATTGTACAGTGTACCTCTTCATCAGAAGGTGGCAAATCTACCGAGAATCCGGCAAGTCATCGTAGAGGTCCGTCGACTCCCCCGGGCCAAAGTTGAAAAGGTAGTCTAAGCATTAGCTTCGCGATTTATCGCCTACATAGAGTACGCGGACAGAATTATTAGTAAGGAGGCATTTCTGGAGCCCCGCCATATATTCGGCATGAATCGGTTTTTGGTGCTAGTGCATCGAAAGGGCACGTGATTTGACGGGATCCAAAAAGGCTCCGTCGTGTACGTGGGCCTTTCTACTTAGCTCTGTATTCATTGATACATAGGTAAATCAGTGACACCGAAACATCAACGGAAGATCGGCGAATCCGCCGTTATGAGCTTCCAATATACAGTGGCGGATGCCTCGAAACAGTGGAAAGCTCCGACCTGGCCGAAAGTCATGATGCTCATCTGTGTTACTTTGTGGTAATTCTTAAGTTCTGTAGGATGCACAACCTATTCACATCTTCTGTTTTTGCTCTGTTATAAGCTTCAAGGCTTATAGCTTGGATGCGATCCACTCGTAAGAAGCCTTGAAAGCCTCATCGTGGGCCTTCTTGTTCTCGGGCTTGGAGAAGTCGCCTCGGACGCTAGTGGACAGGACAAAGCGACAATCAGCTTGGTCGACCGAGGTATACAGTCAGTTGGTCAACGATACTCACGCGAAACCGTGGCTCTGGCCAGCCCAGTAGTTCCGCTTGTACAAGTCTGGATTGCCACCGAGGACCTTGTCAGCGAGGTCCTGCTTCTCCTTGGGGAATTGCGAGTCGGTCTCGCAGGTCTGCAGTATGGCACGGTTCTACATCAGTATCGTAATGGAGCATCGAGGCGGAAAGCAGGACATACGTTGAACAGCATGGGTACACCAGTCTTGCCGATCTTTTCGATGTCCTCAGGCTGAATCAAGCTTGGATGGTTGACAGCTCCGACCTTGATCAATCCTTCGTAGGAGAGGTTGAAGACATATCGAGCTCCGAAGCAGTAGCCAACGGCTGCGAACTCTTTGACGCCTTTTGACTTGAGATAGTCCATTGTGGCTTTGACGGCGGGCATGGTCTGTTCAGGTCCGTGGTTTGGGAACCACGCTCCAAGCTGTTGTAATGGTATACAATCAGTCAACTATGAGGACCAGCGAGGAGTACATGGCCTCACATCAGCCTTGCCAGAAGCCATGGCTTCGGGATCGATGGGGTCCCTGTTCAGGTAGTCCGGCATGTAGGTCAATAGTCCATTCTCGGCGTAAGAGTCGGCCAGGAGCTGCAGGGGAACAAGACTTGACAATCAGTTCATGTTCGTCTGAAAGAGAGCATATGTCGAGCAATTTGTGCAGTCCCGGTCACGAAAAGCCGGACTGTTTAAATGTGCTCCGCTCGATTGCATGTCATTACAGCAACTGTGCAGCTAGCTGCCGGAGAGCTGATTCTGAGAGGAGAACGTAGTAGTAGGAGATTCAAACGCACCTTGTTGTTGTTTAAGGGGAGCCCAAAGACATCGGTCAAGAAGAGCAGAGCCTTGTCTTTGGGATAGTCCCCGCTTGGGGTAGCGACGTATACATCGTGGCCATCAATCTGCTCGACCTTTCCTTTGGGAGTGCCCTCGTGGATCGATCCAGATACGCAGTGCTTGCAGAGAGACATGTTGCTTTGACGGTGAAGCTGAGTTGGAGTGTGTGAGAAGTGGCGCAGAAGCTGTTTGAGCGCAATGAAACGGTGAAGACGGCTTTCTGTTGTGTGTTGATGGAGCAAAGGAAAGGAAGAGCGGAGTCGATAAGCCGTTCTATATTCAATAGCAAGCGCGTCATATGCTTGCGAAAAGACCGAAATATCCACACGGCTATGATACCATATCTCTAAGTACAGGAGCCCTTTTTGGAATATGTTGTAGCATGCATGACACCCTTGAGATACTTATTACATCCAGGACAGTATCATACCGTCCAAATGCTTTGTAAAGTCGCCGGCTTCGAACGGCCGAATGTAGCGAGCGAGCAAGCAGGGAGGAAGTTGACTGGAAAAGCTCGTGTTTCGGAACACGATAAGCATGTTACTGGCTACATTGACTGCTGAACATCCATTGTAGACCTGGAAATGCCTCTACTGCGAAGCTGTTGCAAAGCCGGTGCGAGTACACTCTCGCCACTACAAGTGGAGGTGACTTTTGTCACACTGCGACCTGGACAATCTAGAAAGCTCTCCAGCCTTGCGTGCATCCCGACAGCATTCAACCAGACGACGAGGCGCACATAGCTGGGAGTGCTGCATCAACATCGGGTAGACACTCTGTAGACTCCAGAAAGTCCAGCCCTGTCGTGCTTGACCATCTAAACTTCGAATTCCAAGCATAATCATAGGCTACCATCACCATCTAGCACCATGCCTGCTCCACCACCTCTAGTCCACGGCGCGGAAGAGATGTCGACCTTCCAGAAGCTCAAGATGGGTGCCATCACTGGCTCACTAGTCGGCATGTCAATCGTAAGTTCCTCTACAAGCAATCTTCTATTGATGATTTGCTTGCGCAGAAAGACGATGATCGAGAAAGCTGACTGCCATGTATCCTTCGTGCTCTCGATGAAATGCATTATGTAGGGCTTCATCTTTGGCACTTTCAGCGTGATGACAAGAGGAGCTGGTCCAAATGGTGCTTTGTCCCAGATCTCACAGACGATGTTGGCTTCAGGAGCTACTTTCGGACTATTCATGTCTGTAGGAACTGTAAGTTTCGTTCACATTGATTGCTCGCTCTGTTGCTATTGAGCTACCTTGACTAACGCTTTCTCACGGTTACAGGTCATTCGAACGGAAGGCAGACTGCTGGAACCAGCGGAGATGCAAGCATACAGAGAGAACTTTTCGCAGAACACAGCAGATGCCCTCAGAAGTCAATTACGTCTGCGCTTCCAGCAACAGAAGGAAAGCGAGCGCAAGTAATTAGCTCCTGGACTTACAGAGTCAGCTACTTGCGTGACAACAAACAGGACAGCTCGTGCAAGCCTGCCCGTTGCTCGGGAATAGTAAAGATGCAGAACGGAACTGCATGAGCGAGACGATACGCAAGTTCTTGCTTGAACAAGGGAGAAGCTTTATACAACAACAATGTAAAAATATGAGAAGTATAGTTTATCGCCTTTATCGTTGCAGAATATATGGCCGCCATAGCCTTTAGAGTCGAGCTGTGACTGCTATCAATCGGGCTAACGCCAGCATTCAGGCCGCTTCTTGAGTATATTCTTGACATCCTTCCTTCCAATAAGCTCCTTGACTCCAAGCTTCATCAATATTTCATTGAAAGCAGCGTCATTCGTGTCGTCCCAAGCGACTTGCACCACCTTTGTGATCGTTACGATCTCGCCGCTGGTATTGTTCGTTGTTGCTCGGACAGACGTGCTCGCTGGTAGACTGACGATCAGCCCAGCGTCAAGTAACTTCCTTAGGCCATTCTCTGGCTTTTTAATCTTTCCTTTACTAGCTTCCCTCGCTGCAGCTAGCCAGCCTTGCTCTGCATCGTATCTGAATTGTCGACCTCCACGCTCTGACCAGATTTTCGGGAAGACAGACCGAGCAAGAAGCGTATCTTGTATTTGTGCAGTAATTTGACGATACAGTCTATTGAGCGGTAGTGGAGGAAGAGCAGATGCGAGTGAGCTCAAAAGAGCAGAAAAGACAGTGACGGGACTGATGAGTTCCGGACTGATCTCGCTCGGCCAGCTTGAAGTAGTATCCTCTTCTTCGAGGGATACCGGAAATGATGCTTCGTCCCATCTCTTGGCCAAATATGTCTTAAGCTCATTATTGACTTCCCGAACGACGTGCTTGACGATGAGCTCAGAGATTCTCTCGCTTAATATGTGGAAAGCATCAATGAAGGAATCGAACATCCCAACTTCGCCATATCGACTGTGACTGCTGGCGCCTTTGTATTCTAGTATATTCTTGCATTTCGCTCTAACGCTGGCATCTGTCATCGTCTGCTCGCGCATGTCTTGCCAAAGATCAAGGAAGAACTGCCGGTAGAACAAAGCATCAGTTTGCAGCTTCTAGCCCCCAGCGTCTGACGCGTCCTCGAAAAGCCTCTTACCAGGTCCTCCGACCATTCTTTCGAAGTCGACTCCATCCAACTCGCACTGACGAGCGCTCTAATCAACCTCTGCAAGCCATTGAGACCATTTGTTAATCTAGCTGATGTGCCCTCCATCCCAGCTAGATTACCAGGAACAGCTCTCATCAAGCCAAAAGATAGTGTCTCGAATGCATCTGTCGCTGACGATATGCGCTGCATGTACCCATCGAGTAATGGTATCTGTATGTCCGCAAAGAAAGGTAGTCGATGTTCGAAGGACGGTAGAGGACGGTAGCGATCTGTGACCTGCTCGAAGAGGTCGCGCACTTTCAGGGCAGAGTTGGTTGGCCGAATGGCATTCGAAGTCGGTGGCGAGTAATCCTCATTGATATGCCAGGCTTCGGGTGATGAGATGATCTCGAAAAACTTGTCGTCGATAACTTCAAAGCCATCATAACATAATTAGCAGGATTACCAACGCGCACGTTATCGAGATCTGTTCCTCATAGTACTTACACTTCCGCTCCGACTCTTTCCAGCCTTCGAACCAAGCTTTGTTGCCAAGGACAATGTCCGCTGTACCTTTCCACTCCTCCTTTGCGCCTGTGGTAAGTCTCGGGCTGTAGCCATACAGCTCTCTCACACTCTGGTCAAAGTGCAAGGCTTGATAGAGTGTATGCGCAAGTATAGAAGGCATTTCGAGCAATTGAGGTATAGAAGCTCGAATCTTTCGATTTAAAGGCTTGATGAGTGCGGTTACGAAATCTGTCATTGCGTCGACTTGTTTAAGGCCGCCTTGAATGAGAAAGCGTTGGATCTCTTGTCGGACGAATGGCTCGTGATCATGTAGTGCATTGAGAACGTGCGCAAAATACCATTCTGGCTTGTCGAGACGGTTTGTCTGCCTCTTACCGTCGAAGTGGTAGCGGAAGCGGAGGATGAGAGGTTGCGCTAGAGCAGAGATGGCCAATGCGCATTGTTCGCGTGGAGCTGGTGCGACTTGGCTCGATTGCTCGTCAGGTAAGCAATGCTCATTGAATCTGTAAGAACGAAGCAGAAGCGTAAGAGGGCCTTCCATTGAAATGTGCATTCCAATAAGGGTGAGCTTACACTTGTTCCAGCTTGCATATATCTAAGAAAGCGGCCTTGAAAGCTCTTGCTTTCTCGTTCGTACTAAAGTCGAGGTCGTCCGGCTGTATCTTCTTAGCTGGCCAATTAAGGGCATCTAGAGTCGAGACGAGCTTGCTGTACATTTATGAAGGCTGCTCAGCGTGAGACACGATCATGCAGATTAAGGCAACTTACGCCTCTAGTGCCTTTGTCAGCGATTTCTGCGTGTCCTTAGCCAGTGCATTCACAAAAGTCGCTGAAGAGAGTCGTCCCTTTTTGGGGCCTGTAGATTCGGCATTTCCTAATGAATATACATCGTGTACCTTCTGTACTAATTCGATATACGTTTCAATGCTAGAATCCGGTCTAGGTAGCTTGATTTGTTCTTTTGCTATCAGAGATAGCTCTTCGACTTTTGCTAGCTTCTCAAAAAGATCTCTGGCGCGCGTAAGAGACTGTATACGTTGATGTATGCCTTGTAAAGTCTCGAAGAGCGTTGCTGAACTTGCCGACGTGGTAGATGATCGAGAATGAACAGCTGCCGATGATGATGAAGCGGACGCATGATGCGAAAGAGGAGAGTAGATCTCGTCGTGGAAATCTGTGACGTCGGACTCGAGGGATGAGAAGCTCTCTTTGGCTGCTCGAGCTCGTTGCTGTAAGCTGGACAGGCTGTCTCTTGCTTGTCGGAGAAGCGTTTCGAGAGCTACATTGGAAGCATTCAGCTAATAGACAGGAGCAACATTCTTCAGCTTCTCATCAATACGCAAACTGAGGTGGGAACGCGCCAGCGTACCTCCTGCTGTAAGCTGTCGTGCTCAGCTTGCTTTTGATCCAGCAGCTCGGCGAGCGAGTCGAGCTGAATACCCTGTATGAAGGTGAGCGCCTGGCTTCTCGCTGACTTGACATCTTGTACTGTGTCCTGAGGTCGCCTCAGGAGAGTATGCGTACTCATGACATGCTTATTCGGATGAGAGTATGTATGTAGAGAGTCAAGGAATTGTCATTAAGCGATGATCGTATAGAGATTTTGAGGTGTCGCGTCCTGTCATCGAGCGAAAGATCAGTACGATGCATCGTTAGGTCACTATTTTGCGTACAGACCCTAGTACCAACTCAAGAGCATCTCCAGCGACTCTCTAGTCTGGGAAGCCTCAAGCCATACAATCATGTCCAAGAGCGGCCCGCTCGTGCACGTGCTTCAGCTTGCGATCAAGCTAAAGAGATAACGGGAACGCCAATTCGTAGCTTCTCTTGACAGTAGACCGCCTTCCTTCTTCAAGCACTCATATAATGGCAGAGTCAGATATTCACGTCCAAGTCTGCCCCGTAGAGCTGTTCGACATCCTCCTCGACTCGCTATCGGAGCTTCTCCATTCGTGTGTCCAAAACGGTGCAAGTGTCTCTTTCATTCTACCATTCTCACTAGCAGACGCACAAGCATGGTGGAAGAAACAAAGAGCAAGTATAGAAGATGGTCCTAATGTAGTACTGGTAGCGCTGGAGAATCAAGGCACGAAAGTAGCTGGATGCGTAATGATGGGTTTGGCGGAACAGCCCAATCAACCGCATCGAGCTGAGGTTAAAAAGATGCTCGTGAGCCCAAGCTACCGCAGACGGTGAGTATAAAACATCTACTCCACCGCTCCGCTTCCAGTGCCAGACTTGTGCAAAGCTTTTGGCTACAACTTTACCCCACAACGCCCGACCTCCTGCTTGTCACGTGCGTTGACTCGATGGTGTACATGCTTTATGACATAGTGGAATCGGCCGTATCCTGCTGCAGATGGTAGAGCATGAAGCTCTCAAGAGACAGCGTTGGCTTTTGGTGGGGCTTCTCAGTCTGTCAGAAACTGGCTCATTAGCTAGTCTAACAGGAATTGGTGTACTTTTGCAGAACCTTGACACAGAAGTAGGCAGCTCGGGAGAGCGACTCTATACTGCACAGTAAGTGACTTCCATTCAGTATCAGACTCGTTCAGGCTCTTGCTGATGTGCATGCGTACAGAGGGTACACTGCTGTAGGTTTCCTTCTTTCCGCTGGTGGCATGCCACTTGTCAACGCTGATACCTTTTCATTGACTTACAGGTCGGACAGATACCAGAGTTCGCTCTCAAGAACGACGGTAGTGGTAGAGTATCGACTCTGATAATGTATAAGCTGTTGAAGCAGCCAGGCGAAGCATGGTGATCGCCCTACTAGGCGGATTGGATTGTTGCAGTACTGAGACGAGGCGAACAGCAACAAGGAACAGTCAAAGGAACGTAGTATGGTGTGTTCAGCCAGAAGCTAGATAGGCCTTCTATAGATAGCAAAGTACTGTCCAATCACTTTGAGCAAAGAAGCTTGTTCCAATTGGCCGGCATTCTCCATACGCTACGCTTTCCCCGATCATCCACCTGCGCGTATGGAGATGTCATCGATGAGACCGCCTTGTGATGCTCTTGCTTCTTTCACAGCGGCGACTGATTGATACTTATTCACATATTCTTTACATTCACAACAATCTCACCCCAACCATGACTCCCATGCATCGTTTAGCGGCCACTCTGGTCCGCTCTTCTCCCGCCATTGCTCCCTCAGCGTCATCGACGATCTCGAGACGAGCAGCCTTCCAAGCTCCCGCTGCAGTCAGGACATACGCAAATGGCAAAGGAACAGACACTACGAATGCGTCTGGTCAAGCTAGAGATAAGGCGCAGGTCAAGAACCACAGCGAGGCTCAGGAAGGTCATGACCAGTCTGCACCGCTATCTGAAGGGGTAAGTTTGCCGGGCAGCTCGGTCATCTCCGCTTGATTGGAGCAGCAGGCGACCCGGGGAATCATTGAGTTGTAATGTACTGATTGAGACTCACTTCTTTGACTCTCCCACTCCCTCCCCTTGTGCGGCTATCGTATAAACAGCATACCGTCGACCGCTCCAAGAGCAATACCCGCTTCCAAGACACTCAAACTCAAGAGGCCACTAAAGCTAAGGCAGAGCGTGATCATGGCTACTCCAAGTCAGATCTAGACACAGCCAACCTCGCGAACAAGAACACTGGACAGGCTCAAAAGCAGAGAGATGCTAATTCCACCCAGTCCGAGGAGGGTAGCAAGTTCAACCCTGGTCAGGGTGGCGAACAGGGTGAGTGGGAAATAAATATCTCAGGGAATGTCTGCGGACTCGCACTGATACTTTCGTTGCATCCGGATTGTTTTTTTAAACAGTCGGAGGAGCCGCTGCCAGTGAGGAGCCCTTGAAAGCGGGTGAAGGCAAGACTGGCACTGAAGAGGCACCTAGCTCGAGCACTCTTGGAGGACTAGGTCAATTCGCAAAGAACGTCATCGGTCAAGGGCCAGCTAGTGGAAAGAGCTTCCATACTTATGCCGGTCCTCTACGCGCCAAAGCTACTTCTACCCCTTCCGAGGCTGTGGACAAGGGTGCTCGCAAGCCCAAAGATACTGGCGTAGGCGCTGAGCAGACTCCTCATCTTCCTCACCACAAGGCTGGAGAGGGTGATCAACTACCTGCTGTCAAGAACAACGCTGGACTTCCTTCCAAAGGTGGCAAGACTCCTTCCGATAAGGGAGAGAAGCAGACCAACAGCGGCAAAGGACCATCACACGAAGCTCGACCTGTTGGAACTGCCAATTCACCAGGCTCTAGAGCTGTAGATCCTGCTTCTTCGACACACTCGCCATCCTGGATGCCTGAGACTGGCCCAAAAGCGACCTATGAGCACGTCACAAACACCCCTGAGCCAAGCTCGTACAAGACATCCTACGCCTACTCTGAAACCATGCCAGATGGTGCAGTTCCTTCCGGTAAGGCGCCTCGTTCCTCAACTACCGATGATGCATACAATGAAGTAACGACCGCTGGTATTCTCAAGAGGGAAGCTGGAATAGGATCTAGCAATAAAACTCACTTCAATAATCAAGATGAAGCGGGTGAAATGGTTGCCGAAATGGTTGGCAAATACCCTGGTCAGGCAGGTGATGATGTCGGTGGAAGAGCACAGAAGCCACCCCCTGATACAGCTCAGGAGATTGGTTTGAATGTTGAAGATACTCGTATGTTCCGTCCGCTTTAGCATTAGACTAGAGACAGTACTGAGCATCTGCTTATTCCTTTTCAGTTCCCAAGCCCATCAAGCCGTGAATCGAAATAGGCATTGTTAATTGAGAAATTGTATAAAATAGAAACAAAGTGATGTGGATATGCTCCCTGAAGAAACGCAATGCACCGCCATAACCACAGCTTAGCTTGACAAAGTTCACATGAGCACGTCGCCGACTTTTGTATCAGCTCGAATGAGGCAAGACAGCGCTGTACATGGTGGAGAGTACTGGATGTTCTGCATTCAGTGAGGGCTTTAGAAGTATGTCTCCTCTTATGATGTCGCCGGCTGAACCTACTTCTCCGTGTGGTTCTCTCTTCTCCAGTGGGCCGGTGGGTGGGTCTGGGGCGCCACACCCCCTCCTTTCGAGTCCGCGGAGGGGGAACATAGCAATGTCCGAGCTGCCACTGAATTAGTCAATTGACTGCTGTAAGATCATGCGTCGTGTCTAACTCTTCCTGCCTGAGTGCCCTTGTATATGACCCTTCTCGATTTGACTGAACTACATTCACTGTTGCCCTTCGTACAAACCTCGCGACTATCCTGGATCCACTATAGCAGCTCGACCGAACGATCATTTAACATCGAGAACTAGGAAGGCTTAAACGCAGACATAACTCTCATGGATAACAAAACACTCAACCCAGTGTTGGCCCGGCTCAAGAGTGAAGGGTTGCCAAAACTGCTGCTCCTCACCATCGGTTTCTATATCTTTGTTCAAGGTGCAAAAGTAAGAGCATCTGCTACTCTGCGTGTACAAATGACCCGCCAGCGCGACAGGCATTGATTTTTCCTCCTTTTCTTAGGCTATCTATTCCAGCATCAGCAGTCCATTGTCGAGGATTCCTGGCCCGCTGCTGAACCGATTGTCGCACTGGCCTTTGCGCATCGCCAATGTACGCGGCAGGAGGATATTCTACGTTGACGCATTGCACGCACAATATGGTCAGCCTGTCGTCGTACTTGGAGGCGTCGAATACTGCCCCGTAGCTCAAACTTGTCGTCTATTCAACAGGGCCTTGTGTGTTACTCTCCCCTGACGAGGTCTCCATCTCTGATTTAGCCTCAGCTAAAGAGATCCATCGGATTGGGGGAAACTTCTTGAAAGCTCCTTGGTACGGCAAGTTCTCACAAGAAGACTTCGAGGAGGTGGATAAAGGGATCTTCTCAATGCGTGAACCCAAAATCCATGCAAATCGTAGAAAGCTCTTCGCGAATGCATTTTCCAAGAATGCCATTGTTGAATGGGAAGATGTCATTCAGCAAAAGGTCGCAATGACTATGGCAGGAATCAGGCGCGATGTTCAGAATAAAGGTCAAGCAAATGTTTTGAATTGGTTCACTTTCATGGTACGTTCTTTTGCCGTTAGCAGGCACGCTCGCAGCGTCACTACTGAAGCAGCCCTATATAGGCAAATGATGTTATCGCCACGCTATCGTTTGGCAAGTCTTTTGCTAGTCTGGAGAAAGGAGAAGTCAGTCTTGTTCACAATTATAATACTATACACGTCCGGTAGACTCACTTTCTTCTCATGTGTTCCTCAGAAAACCCAGTTCATCAAAGATCTTGAGTCAGTAATGATGCTTTCTGGCATTTCCGTCGAGCTTCCATGGCTGCGACCGATCTTCACCCTTCTCCAACCCAACGAAAGACTTGCAGTGGCAGCGCGAGCTGCTATTGCCGAAACTCGAAGGGAAGGTTATGCATCGGGGGGAGGAGGGAAGACCACGATTTTCGCCAAGATGTTAGCTGCAGGAGACGCCAATGCGCTCACACTACCGCAGATTGAGCGAGAGGCCAGCAATCTCGTTGTTGCGGGCTCCGATACTACGGCTGTCACACTCACGTACCTCGTCTATGCCGTTTTATCCTCGCCTCATGGTATACGGGAAAGACTCTCCGAAGAGCTCAGTCACCTGGAACCCGGGTTTTCTCCGCAAGAAGCTGCAGGACTCCCTTTCCTGTCTTTGGTAATTCAGGAGACTCTGAGGTTATACGGAGCAGCACCAGGTGAGTCTGATAAGTCTCTCGTATCGCGGGTATTCGAACACTAAATCCACTCTGCAGGTGCCCTTCCCCGGACTGTGCCAGCTGGCGGCCGCATGCTCGGAGGACAGTTCGTCCCGGAAGGGTCGACTGTCTCCACACAGGCGTACACCCTCCATCGCGATCCGGCGGTGTTCATTGACCCACTTATCTTCTGGCCTCAAAGGTGGGAATCCCCAAGTCAAGAAATGAAGGACGCGTTCATGCCTTATGGTGGCGGCACCCGAGGTAAGCCTCGCTGCTCCCTCTTGCTGTCCAGCTGTGAATGGCATCTAACGTTTTTCATTTTGCCGGTCTCGATAGTCTGCATTGGCATGCATTTAGCAAATCTCGAACTCGCTTTCGGAGCTGCCACTTTCTTCAGAGAATTCCCCACTGCTAGATTAGCGAATGACACGAACGAGAGCACCATGGAATTTCAGAACTACTTTCTCATAGCGCCAAAGAGTCACGCTTGTCTGGTTAGCTTATAGCGTCTCTTCTGAAGACAACTGATCGGTCCTGCATATTGTTCGGGCGTTCTGCAGCTCAAATATGCCCTGTCAGCGTTGGTAACGTAGTCAACCTTGGTAAAGACGTCTTGCCCTTGTAATCTAGGCAAACAATGCTAGGAAACGAAGTACTCACCGGCCCAGCATTGGTCTATCAAAATCAACGATGCTATTTGAGTCGAAATCAGAGAAGTATTCAAAGAGAACGCAATTTAACTGGCATGTCATGCGCCATCGCGCTACTTGAAGGGAACACCGACCGTAAATGTCCAAGAGCGACTGCTAGACAAGCTTTTGCTCTTTTCTCGCTGTTACCGGCCGGGCATACTCACTCCTCCACAGTTTGATTACCTCCTACGAGGCCGAATGCAGGACGTTCGGAGCCCCGCGCGCCCTATTCCAGCAGACGGACGGAGACGATAGCGTCGTCCGAATGCCGCTCCAGCCGACCAATGATTGACAGCACTTGAAGGTGTTCCGGGAATCTGTCAAGGATACCTTACCTCTTATCTCTAACTGCGAAAACGCTCCAAGCCTCTGTTGTGTTCCTTTACATCGCGCAAGTTTCGAGTTCTGCGAGTGGCAAACCTCACAAACGAGCTTACACGGCGGGGAACGAATCGAGGTGCGCTGAGCCAGCGCCGAACGCTGTGCTGAACTTTGCCAGCGGACTCCCAGTGGCAAATAGTGCAGTTAAGTGCTGAACAGCGGCTGGAAGGCCCGTACTGAGCTGTCACTGAACATTGCCAGCAGAGTTTCAGCGGTGGAACCTCGACGCTGACGGCTTACGGAAACCAGTCAGCGCAGACGCTGCGCTGACAGATTTCTACACTGAGCAGCTTTAAACTTATTCAAAACATTGACTATACTTTTGACTAAAAATATTTGAAGTCGCATGTCTGGCCTAGTTCCTTGCCTATTGATCAGCTTGTAATTAATCACACGCTATGGGCCCGGCGCTTCTCATGTCCTGTAGCTTCTGACGTGCACCGTCCAGCGATAAGTCTAGCTGTAGGGCGGGTGCGGCTTTGACTTGTTCGAAAGTTCTTGGGGTGTTACCATCGAGGGGATTCCTGTCCGCGTCGCGGGCAATGCATAGAGCACTAAATAGAAGGCAGTAATCAGTTTGGGCCAACAGTTGCTCAATACGCATCTAATGTTGACCTACGCAAGCCATTCGTTTGCCGTTGGGAATGCAGCGATACTGGCAAGGAGAGTATCCAACTTGGCAGCAGGCTCTTGCTTAGGGGAACGAATGGTTCTTTCTCGCTGAGGAAATTACCTACGGTACGTCAAGCTGCGGTGCTTCCGGGACTTGTCGACTCCCTTCTCGTCAAGCGAGTCTCCATATACTTAGGTCTTCGATGATGCGAGCTCAACACTCAGAGAGTGCGCACAGCTCGTCCTTTGTTAGTAGTAGTTCTGAATCTGATGATGGCATTGACGAGGATAGTAATCAGAATGACGCTGACAAGGATTACAGTTCTAGTCAAGACAGGCACAGTCTGAAACGTAAGGGTTTTTACTGGACTGCTCAAAATGATGCGGTAGATGGAGTTGTGTAACGTAGTCGACCGAGGGCATGGACTTTGGAAAATACAGTTTTGGATACGTTTCACCAGCGGCGTTTTTGCGCTGAGGCAGTCTTCAGCACTGGTTCAGTGCTGCTTCAAGACCAGAATTTGCCACTGAATTCTGTCCGCGCTGAGACCGCTCTTTCTGCGCTGGAAATCCGATCATCTCAAAAGGTAGAGCGCGTGTTGCTCCCTCCCGCTATTGCGTACTGAAAGAGAGTGGTGAAGGAGGGAGTTACGACCGCAGGTGTTGTGAGAGGGCATGTATGAGAACCGGGTGCTCGCGTATGTACGCTTCGAACGCGTTGCTAGACCAGCGGCCCATCCGTTGGATATGCTCCTGCCCCACGCCAGTGAGGGCCAGCCAAATAGCGCCGCCAGCGCGCAGGCTGTGTCCTCCCACCTCACGGCCGAACTTTTGCTGAAGCCGCCGCACGACGAAGGAGCGAACAGGCAGATTACCCGTTTGGTCAAGGAAGAGAGCGCCTTCGGGGGCATGACGAGCGTCACGAAGGGACAAGTATCGCTTCATGGCCCAGACGGGGCAGAGGATGCCGTGCGTAGGTCGCAGTAGGCACAAATTACTGTTGAAGAGACGGTCGGCCTTATGATACGGTAAGGTATAGGTGCACCAGTAGGTCCCGGGTATCCACGACTGCCTAAGAATGGTCTTGCGCGCCGTAGAGGAATCGATGCGGCCGGGCGCCACTTCACCAAGGCGGTGGAGGTTCGACCAGCTGAGCATTACCAATGCCCAAAAGAGGGCATCGTCGTAGAGACTCAAGTCCAGGTCTTGCCGTAGCTTGTACAAATGCCCTTCAAGCAGCGCGCGCTTACGCTCAGTAGGTTGAGCGAAGCGTTTGTGGAGTCCCTGGAGCGTACGCGTAACCAGGAAAGATGTCCTAGCCTCGTGAGCTGCTGGGTAGTAGGGACGGAGAAACGAACAGATCCCGGAGAGATAAGAAGTTAAGGAGCGCGGGGAAATGCCGTGATGAGCCGCCCAAACGACGTAGAAAGAGAGGGTGTCGTCGGTCGGGGCGGGGGATAAATTGTGAAGATTGCAGAATTGAAGATAGCTGCGCATATGTGAGGTGTACGCTGCTTGAGTATCAGGCTCCAGAGCCATGGAAATGGTTGACAGTCGTTCTTGAATAAGCCGAAACTTGTCCCACGGCTCTCGAGCAGGCTGTCGGCCGCCCGAGATGCCGAACACTGGTGAACTCATGGCTCCTCTCCCTCTAGATCGAGGGAGGGTAGTGTGATTTGCTTAACGACCAGCTGAGGTCGTAGTTGGTGAACGAGTGTGAAAGCTTGGCGACTCAATGCATCCGCGATAGTATTCGTGATGCCTGCCAGATGACCGACGCGTGGACGGGTACCGTGCTGCAAATGTAGAATCGACCAGGCTCGCAACAGGGGACGCAGTTCCGGTGTAGGCCGATGGCTTGCGAAAAGATCGACGCTATTCATCGAATCCGTAAAGAACAAGGTGCGTTTGGCAATGAATGTTAGACTTTGATACTGCACCCGCACCTGTAATACAGACCACGCACCTGTACTGGCAATGAGTTTGCTTTGAGACTGCACCCGTGGGAAGAAGCAAACCACCATAAGCAAGTTCGTCTGCCAGCGAGCTGGGGGTCTGAGTGAAGTCACGTGCTTCCATTTTAGTCGGTGTCACGTCAGCCAGCATTGATTGCGTGACACGCGTTGAATGCATAGTGAGCAGGCCATGGATGCATACTGATCCCGCGTTGGATGCGAAGCCCGCATTGAATGCGTGGTGATGCGCCGACCGTAGCGGATGCGGGACAGGCAATGTATGCGGCGCTGCGAGGTATGGGGCGTTGCGCCGGCTATCATGCTAGTCTGCGCAAGGTGCGGATGAGATTCGGCTCCATGCGACGACATAGTCGGCTTAAGAAAGGTGCGAATGAGATTCGGCTTCATGCGACGATGTAGTCGGCTTAGATTAGGTGCGAATGAGATTCGGCTTCATGCGACGATGTAGTCGGCTTATGTCGATATATGCGGTATTACCAGCGGATGCATTGCTTTATGACCCGGACTTCCCGCGCATGTAAAATACAATACTGTTCTTTAAATCAGAGAGAAGAGTGTGCTGGGCCGACAAGGATGCGTTCAGCGCCGAGATTAGCCGCTCAGCGCTGGCAAAGTTCAGAAGGCTTCGGCGAGGACAGGTCGACACTGACCCAGCGCACCTCGATTCCCGGCCGTGTATACCGTATCCAATTTAGCGTGTCAACGAGAAGGCGTGGAACTCCTGCGAAGCCACGGATTACCACAAGTCGGTTCCGTGGGCATGAGGTCGACTAAACAAGATCGAGGGCTGGTCAAAACTCCTTGTCCTAACTGTCACCTTCGTCATACTTGTTCAGAGTGCCAAAGTGCGTGCCGTCATTGTCTGTCTGAGCTATACAATCACTGACCATGACGAGTGCTTGCTGCCGTTGCAGGCCATCTACTTTAGCATTACCGGCCCTCTATCGAAAATACCTGGACCGCTCCTGAATCGTCTATCGCATTGGTTGCGGATCGCAAATATACGCGGCAGAAGAATATTCTACGTTGATGCACTGCATGCGCGATATGGTCAGTTGGCCGCCTTCGTCACCGGAATTTCCTTGGGCCGGAAGCCTCACGTGCCCAATGCTGACATCTTGGCACTGCACAGGACCTTGCGTCTTGATATCTCCTGATGAAGTTTCCGTTTCTGACGTGCCTTCAGCGAAGGAGATCCATCGCATTGGCGGAAACTTCCTCAAAGCCCCTTGGTATGGCAAGTTCTCACAAGAAAACTTCGCAGAAGTCGACAAAGGCATCTTCTCGATGCGGGAACCCAAAGTGCACTCGCAACGTAGAAAGCTGTTCGCAAGCGGCTTCTCCAGAAATGCTATTCTCGAGTGGGAAGATGTGATCCAGCAGAAAGTCGGAATGGCTATATCTGGAATTCAGCGCGAGATGCGGAACAAGGGTTCGGCCAACATTCTGGACTGGTTCACCTATATGGTATGTAGCTTGCGGCATTGCGACCAGATTGGCGGGATTTCATGTGTGGTGCGTACTTGAGTAGGCAAACGACGTTATTGCTGCACTGGCTTTCGGCAAGTCTTTCAAAAGCTTGGAAATGGGCGAGGCAAGTGTCTTCCGTCATAAGGCTTTGCCGCTATATTTGAAGGACTCACAAGCTTCACCTTCCCAGAAAACACAATTCATCAAAGATCTCCAAATCTTGACGTGCTGTCGGGATTTAGCGTAGAGCTCCCGTGGCTACAGCCTATCTTCGCACTTATTCATCCCAAGAAAAGACTAGTAGCTGCCGCTAGAGCTGCCCTTGCTGAAAGCCGAAACGAAGGGTATGCGTCAGGAAGGGGTAGGACGACAATCTTTGCCAAGATGATCGCTGCAGGAGAGGGTGATGTCCTCACATCCGATCAGATGGAGCGAGAGGCTAAGCAATTCGTCGTGGCGGGCTCAGATACTACAGCGGTCACGCTTACCTATCTAGTCTATGCGGTTCTGTCTGCGGCTTACGGAGTACGGCAAGACTCCTCGAAGAGCTCAGTCACCTTGAAGGGAACTTCTCGCCGCAAGAAGCGGCAGGAGTTCCTTACCTCTCTTTGATCATTCAATTCACATTACGACTATACGGCGCGGCTCCAGGTATGGGTGCTGACCTTCTTCAATCCAGTCCTTTTTGCTGAGTCATGGTTGCAGGCGCTCTTCCTAGAATCGGGTCAGCTGGTGGACGCATGCTTGGAGGACGGTTCATCCCAGAGGGGTCAACTGTCTCCACCCAGGCGTACACGCTTCATCGCGAACCTTCGGTTTTCACTGATGCGTACACCTTTCGGCCTGAAAGATGGGAGTCGCCATTCAGGAAATGAAGGATGCATTCATGCCTTTCGGCGGCGGAACCCGAGGTAAGTCGACCTTGCTTTCTGTTGCTCACGTTGATCCTACAATACTTATCTCAACGTGTCAATAGTCTGTCTCGGCATGCATCTGGCGAATCTGGAACTCGCTTTTGGAGCAGCCACGTTCTTCAAGGCGTTTTCCAGTGCCCAGTTGGCGAAGGAGACGGACGAGAGTACCATGGAAATGAAGAATTGATTTCTCATAGCACCGAAGAGTCATGCTTGCATGGCGACTCTGTAGCATTGAAATGCATTGCAGACCGAGGAACGGGCTGCTCTTAAGCTCGACCCTGGCTTTTCATCCACTTTGCAAGTTTCGCACGGAAGCTCTGGCGTGGTCTTGAGGCACTGGTGCAGTTAAGGTCGATCCCGAAGTCGACCCATTGGCCAGACTCAATCTGCGTGCGTTATGTCAGTGAGTCAAACACTGACCAATGGGTCGTCATGCTCGGTTTCCGCGCGAATTCAGCCATAAATAGCTAAAAGCTGCCAGGCGGGCGTGCGATGGGATGAATACAACGCAAGAGATTATAGCTCTCATGCCTCTTGGAAACGTACACGCTTCAACCGCTGGTCCGCTACCCTATCAGCTTGCGCAAATGCACAAATGTGCTTGTCATGAGGTGCTTTGCATATTCGAACCAGTGACGATCTGGACAGCCTTTGTTCGTGACCTGCTATATCTGCAACAAGCCGATGGAATTTCAGATACCTAGGACCGATTTAATTACATGCGAAGCTACTCACAAGCTGCAATAGCTTCATCGCTCACTTCCTGCGCCCTTTTCACCGCAGCAGCTCTTTCCGACCTTTTGTTGACCAGGCAGGGCGGCTGGAGACGCTTGCCAAGCACCACGAGCACTCCTCTGAATGGATCTAGTAGAGTTATCAATCGCTCTATGGTACTAAGCCAGTGGCTCAGTGTGTCAGCTCTTCGTGTCTTGGTAGAAGGCTTGTCAACAAGCGATCTAGACACCGCTTGCCGAAAGGTGAAGCAAATTAAGCAATTGGGCACCATGCTTCAGTTGAGATAGAAGGAAACATACATGGAGCTTGGTGAATAAAGTGTACACCCAACGCTAGTTGAAGTTTAGTCAGTCATGTCGAGGTTTGCAGCTGTCACTACAGGACTGGCCGTACGGTGTTACGTAGGTAAAGTGTGCGTTGGCGGAGTCTAGTAAAGCAGTTTGACGATAAATGCCGTATTTTCCGTCTCTGGATGTGCTTGGTGGGCTAACATGCTTCCAGCTTCACGAATGCTTAATGTATAAGAACCTGCCTTTACCGTGCATGACGGGGTCACAATTTCGCGAGGTTGGCCGCGATGATGTCGGCCAGGCACCTGTGCAGAGAACTTGAACAGCAGCTACAAATATGCGGGCTTCCAGTCTCGTCTGCCATATCAATCTGGAAGCGTGCAGTTGCTGCAAGTCAAAGCAGCTCTGCACTGGTGATCGCAGCTCTTTGCTCGTTTGTTTTAGACCACGAGAAAGCAATCATGCAGCAAGGCGGATATCAAGGCATGCCTGGCCTGCAAATAGGTCAGCAGCAACAGCAACAAGTGCCGCCGCAGCAATATGGTCAGCAGCCGCAGCCGGGAATGCCTGGCCCTTACAGACCTGGCATGATGCTACCAGGTCAAGCAGGACCGCCTGGGCAAACGCAACAGATACCACCGCATATACTACAGCAGCAGCAGATGCAGATGCAGCAACAACAGCAGCGCCAACCCATACAGCACATGCCTCAGCCTTCTCAGCAGAGCATGTCGGCGCCAGCGCCCGTCTATGCACCACCACCACCTCAACCTACAGCAATAGCAAAACAGACGACAGCGATGCGCGATCTATCACAAGCACTTTCATCAGCTGAAGTACTAAGACAGCACAAGCGTAAAAGGCCGACGGATAGATCATTGCCGTCACTGTCATACGATGAGAAGCTTGAAAATCTGAAGAAAGAGTACGAGAAGCTTGTAGAGATGGAAAAGAGCCTAGACGCGACATGCACGAGGAAGAAGGCGGAGCTGATGGATGAAAGTACAGCGATGAAGAAGACAACGTGGAAGAATCTGAGGGTGAGAGTCAGCAATACGTGTCAGAGCCAAGAGTGGCAGGAAGGGTCGGATGAAGCTGGTTCATCGCATCGGCCGGACTTTGAGTCTGGCAAAGGCATACCCTCGTGGACTGTCAATATTGAAGGCAAGCTCGTTGATGTGAGTTTCCAAAACTGGCTCTATCAGGACTATAGACTAATGTGATGTCGCATGCAGCTCGACGGCGTTACTCCTGCACCGCAAATAGAGACGGACCAGCTACCGAAATTCACACAAGTAGTACAGCATTTATCGATAGACATCAAGCGGCCGGAAGGAGCTCAGCATCGTGAGCCTTCGCTGCTGAATGTGAGTCCCTTTATCGTACTGCTGCATGTGATGCCTGACTAACGCTCTTTTCATTGCAACAGTGGCAACCTTCACAAAATACTTCACCTTCAGACGGATTTAGCTTTACACGTTCTGGGACAGCTTCCACAGATATCCAAATAGCTCTCTACCCAGCTCAACATCCGAGAAGATTCAAGATCGCACCTGAGCTTGGTAACCTGTTGGATCTGCGGGAAGATAGTAAACTGGGAATCTTGAATGCGATGTGGTCGTACATTCAGAGAGAACGCCTGCTAGAAAACTCGAGTAACGCTCCGGAGGCAGACAGACGGAATATCAAGCTTGACGACTCGCTGTCGAGACTGTTTGGCGGAGTACAGAAATTGACCTTCTATCAGATTAGCGAGAACATCAATCGCTATCTGTCCAGTCCGGACCCCGTCGTTCTCAACTACACGGTGGAGTGAGTACTTGATTACCTGGTTTAGCTAGAAACGTCGCTGACATTCAGCGCAGTGTCAGTCCCACCTTCACAGAATCGGCCAAGACATTTGACATTCTGGTCGAGATACCTGATCCGGCCATTCGGACATCGCAGTCATTATTACGGAGCTTAGCGCCCAATGCACCAATCTCGCAAGAGATCGTCAAGTTAGACGAACAAATAGCTTCATTGGCATCTTCCATTCGAACCTCAGTTTATCAACATACTCTGCTAAGCAAGTTTTCTACGAATCCTGTGACGTTCATGAACGAATGGATGGACTCTCAGAGTCTAGATTTACAGGATCTGCTCGATCCAGACCCATCGAAGTTCAAAGGTACGGAAGGCGAGTGGAAATTGGAGCGCTTGAGGGATAGCGAATGGTTCCAGCAGGATTGGGTGAAACAGGCTGTAGGACTGCATGTAGCTAGGTCGCAGAATGTATCAAAGCAGTAGGCCCGGGTGCGAGGTCTTCATTTTGTCGCCATTCCCAAGTCTACTGGTTGTGTCGGAAGCTTGGTGTCCCTTCTAACGGCTTGCTGTTTTCGCTAGCGCTCCTTCGTCTCGCGGGCGGGGTGTGTAAGGAAGGATACCGCGTTCTTTGGGTGACTTTAAATAGTAGAGTCGGTTACGCTTCGTCGACTGAGGACACAGACCACGTGACTGTAGAGCGGCTGCAGTTTCATCGAGTTCGCCTCTATAGGGTAGCCAGACATCTGCCTCGTTTTGTGACGAGCCAACATAGAAAAGGTCGGGGAAGGCCTCGAGGCCAGGTAGAAAAGAGGGATCACGCAGTTCTCTGACGAGGTCTGCAAAAACCGTCGTTCATGTTGACATCGTGTATAGTCAGATACTTGAGGCTTTGCGGCATACGGCCCAGCTCGTTGATTGGTGGCATTCGTGCAAAAGTCTCGAGGTGTTCTAGATTCATGAGCCTGTTTGCCACGAGGCGATTGAGAAACGCTTCACGCACTCCATCGAGAGGAGTGAAGCTGAGGTTACCAGAGGAAGTCTGGCAACTCAGCTTCCCGTCAATGCAAGCTTCCGAACTTACTTAGGCTCTTCTTCACCAGATCTCTAGTTCTAAGAGAGTAAGTGGATATGCCTTGCAGAATCGTTTCTGCCGTCTGTGATGTATTTTATTTTGGAAGCTTCGGGCCCCCTCATAGATAACCTTCATGCGTATGTCCGGTGGGAAGAGTGCTGGGCGGGCTGGGAAGACTTGCCAGAGACGACTCCAGGAAGGGGTTTATGGTTTATGAGACACGGACAACCACTTACACCACATACTCTCACGACAGAATATAGATCTTGTGGTCATAGTATGTACATATCGGTGATGCTGATCATCACGTGATCATGATACCACGGCTACTTCCTACAATAGAACCTTCCAAGCGACTTGTGATTAAGTTCTAACGGTAGTGTTGTCGTTATTGAGATATTCCTGTTGTATGGTGGAGGCGTACGTTGATAAGCGAGCCTCCCGAACGGCTATTACCCACGGAACGCCGGATGTGAGGGAAGATTTTTTCGAGGATTTCAGCCTCACTTACAACGATGGAATTAGTTTTTTTAAGACCAAATTCCCGAATATCTTTGGTCTGGATGGCCGAGCGGTCTAAGGCGTCGGATTCAAGCGAAATCGGATTCATTACGAATCTTCACTTCTCTGTGTCACGGAGATCCCGATCTCGCAAGAGGCGTGGGTTCGAATCCCACTTCAGACACATTTTTGCCTCTGTGGTCTACATCAGGGTATCAGAGCGTCTTTTTATCATTTCTCGACATCTCCTGCAGCTTTTAACTCTCAATTTGAGGTCCTGCGACCCTCCCTGGCTCCGCTCTGGCCTTCGCGAGAACCTAGCTTCGTATCCTGCTTTTGTGTCGCGAGCCTTAGAAATGTTTGATTTGCGTTCATGATGCTTGAGCAACAGCGTGTGACGTTCTCAGGCCATTCAGAAGCTCGCTATGCAGCACTACAACCTTCTTGCTGCTCTGTCTTCAGCAATGCTTGAACAGAGATGCTTCTTCTTTAGACAGGGTTCTACAGACGCTGCAGCTATCTGAAAGGCAGAGTCAAGGTCGCACAGTCAAGGTCGCACGACATAGCGGTGTCTATTTGTTGTAAGCGTACTCTGCTCTGGACACCCAATCCATCGTAGTTTCATTCTAGATAGTCCTTATGCAATACGTACAAGGCGTGGGAAAGTCACGTGGTTTACGATTTTTCGCCACCGCCCCCTATTGCTCATGTGACATTGGAGCCTGATGAGACATCAAAGGACACCGCCAAATCATCAAAGTACTTTGCGCAGAGGCGGAACGGAACTCCCTTCTTGCTTGCATCCTTTGATACACACTACGCCTGGAAGATCATCACCGAGCAAGGTGCTCCTCTCTTACAATCGATACACTTCGTACAACTGCGAAGTACCAGACTGTGCCTGGCAGACTCCCAATTCAGCTATACGATGGCTCAGCAAAGTTCAACAACACACCCAGAAACCCTGGAGAGCATGCATAGTAGACCTTACAAGCGAGTAGACCCTATGCACACGGACAGAGCTTCGTCAGTCAGTTCTTCGGGAACTGGCACCTCCACCGGCAACAGCGAGAACACCGATCATCCACCTAGCGAAGCAGGCAGCAGCGAAGAAGTAGATGAGAACCAGCACAGGCATTACACTACTAGCAGAGTCCAGGCTCCCAGGATCAGCCTAGTAGAGGCACTGGCAGGATCTCCCAACATTGCTGAGCGGCATGCGGTGGCGGATGTCGAGCATGCCCCCCGCTTGGACATCGATGAACAGCTTGAAAGCGGCCACAAGAGAGGAAAGCGAAGAAACAGACAAGGACAGAAAAGCAAGGAAGCTTACAACCGCAAGCGACGCGAGAAGAAGAAGAGCGAAAGACGAGAGCGAGCAGCCGCAGCACGTCAGCCGAAGATGATGCTGTCATCAGGGAATGTGGAACTCTGTCAGAAGCAGCCCTTCGACGCGGTTCGCGCTTGAAGCGGAGAGGCACGTGATCAGCGAACCGACGCCATTTCTTGCATGCCTCTCTTGCGGAAAGAAATGACAAGTTTATGCTTTTCCGTTAGTGTAACAATAAGATATGAACCCTCAATTGATACCAAAGAGACAGTAAGCGATCATTAGACAGCACTAGTGACCCCATTACAAAATCGCCTTAACTTTGATTAATGGAACAGGAAAATAATCAGTGACATGTAAATATACGGAAATCAGCAATCTTCGAAAAGAGTCGCGACGAGGTGTTTTATTCTCTACAAACCTTTAGTGTGTGCCTTTGCAAAGGCTTGTAGGAACTCGTAAGCAACCATTCAGTCCGAGTCTGAGACTCGCCAAGAGCTGTTCCTATTCTGACTTCGGTGTCCCGCGTCCTGTTCCAGATTTCGAAGCTTCTCCTCCTTCTTTCTCACCTCGAACTTCTTTCAAGAGAACCTTCAATTTCAAGCTTTCGACTTTCTGGTCTACAAGACCCACACTCTTTATCTCATCTTCAAGAATCACACTCTTTTGCTTCTTCTTCTCTCGTCACTCATCGAGACCGACTTTCCTCATCGAAGCTTGGACCATTCATCACGCGACTGCCAGCCAGCCCGCCAGACCAGCAAACAATTATCGGCGATCTTTCACAGTATAAAATTTGCCAGAGTGCTTCAAGAAGGATATAGAAGTACTACAACATCAAGACATCAGGCAGATCTCACATCCATAATAATCAAGCCATGCCTTCCTCCACCCGCTTCCTGCTTCTCGCAGGTTTGGCCGCTGTTTTCACCTCGATCGACAGCGCTGAAGCAGGCACAGTCCCAATCACCAAAGGAAGCAAGCTAGCATTGACAAGAGATGACGGAACAGTCATCTTCGATAACCTCGCGCAGTCTGTTTCCTTCACAAAGAACAAATACGAATCTACGCGTGAAAACTTTCAGCGATCTCATGGTTTCCCTATTCCCGGTACACCGGAACTTGACCTTTCGAGAAGACCGCAGAAACGCGCGGCTACTATTGATCTGTCGCCTCAATCGGGTGCAGCTTGTAGGCTTAGATCCTATACATTTTTGGGAGGGATTTCGATGTTAGGATTATCTTTACTGATATTCCCTTTCTTCATCAGTGTGGTCTGGTAATATTACACTAGGAAAGCAGAATTTCCGCATAGACTTTGATACTGGCTCATCCGTGAGTGTATACATACTGGTCATCGCATTCATTCGGTAATGCTAAGTGACAATGTTGCCATTCGCGCTCGCTCAGGATCTCTGGGTACCCTCTATCAACTGTACTACAACCGCATGCCAAAGCAAAGTACGATATAACGAGAAGCTATCCGGCAAATCTGTTTATTACCCAGGCAAGACATTCTCTATCAACTATGTCGATGGGTCAGGAGTATCAGGCGGCGTATACGCAGATCTCGGTAAGTCCAAACCATGTCCAGCTTTTTCTGTCTTGAGTTGCTTTACCACGAACACTGACAATCTTCCCTCCTTCTCCCATTCAGGCAGCTTCGGTGGACTCAGTTGCTCAGGGAATAAACTCTCAGCTGTAACAAAGCTTGAGACATCATTGAACGATGATCCAGTCGTAAGGCAGAACAATAGGAAACGTACAACTCTACTTACGTATGGAGAAGCTGAAGTGTTTTTATAACAGGACGGTATCATGGGTATGGCATACGAATCAATCAGTAACCTGGGCCAGACAGCTTTCGGCAATGTAAGCAATTCCTCACCATCGTACATATCACAACACAATGGAGCCAAGCTAATACTCGGCCTTATTCTCAGCTCTGGGCCAAGCGCGGCGCAGCAGTCGTTGGCAAGAACATGTTCTCCTTCTACCTATCTGACCAGACCAATGGAGGTTCGCAACTATACCTAGGAGGCTATGACACCTCCAAGTTCAGCGGCAATATCTACTGGAATCCAGTCGTCAACAAGGGGTACTGGCAAATTGGCAGTGGAAGCGCCTTTGCCAACAATAAAGCTACTACTGCTACGGGATTCCAGACTATTGTCGATACAGGCACCACTTTGATCTATGCTGTAAGCTCTCAATGGCGAGAATCCACTAGTCTACGGGGACTGACAGGCTACCTTGTCTATCTAGCCCAATGCAACCGTCGCAAAGATCTTCGCCGGCGTGTCAGGTGCTAAATACTGGCGCGACAGCTACTGGACAGCTCCATGCGCTTCCATCCCCACTATCTCATTCAAATTCAACAATGGACCTATGTTCAGCATCCCTTCGTCAGATATGAACTTGGGCAGAACATCGGCTACCAGCACTCAATGCGTCCTCGGAATTATCGCACAAAGCTTTGCTGGTAGCTCGATTCTGATGGGTGATCTGTTCCTTAAGGTGAGTTGCGTGTTTCGTCACTGTATGTAGGTGTGTGCGCTAGACCTAAGACATGTTTGTTTCTCGAATCATAGCACGTCTACACCATCTTCAGCTTTGCCGATGATGCAGTTGGATTCGCTGCTCTACCTACCGCAGCTCCTACGATGCCTGTCTTGGCTCTTTCACGTGGAGGAAGCGGTGCTTCGAAGAGAGATCTTGAAAGCGTCGAGAGCAACCTTCTGGCCCGAAGTGAACCGCTTGACCCCGTTTCAGGAGCTCTACGCCACAAGAGAGCTGTCAGACCTTCGTACCGCCTCTAAGCATTCAATAGAGGCTCTTGCCATGCCTGAAATGCTGTACAGAGTTCTGCAGTGTGACATGAGAAAGAGGCTTGCCAATGGTACCCTGGTGGAACGTTATCAAACTTCTTCGCTATCATAACGTATATACCCTTTCCTGTCTTTCACCACTTTTAGCATACTTTCTCCTTCGCCTTCGCCTTTTATAGAGGTGAGATGAAGTGCTCCACGTTGGTTACCATATTCGTTGTTTAATAGGTAGTCTATATCTTGCTGCAACCTGCTATTTGATTTTCGTATCCTTTCTTTTCATCCTGATTTTATCAGATGAAGCTTGCCCCTGTTTGCTCCGCTTCCTTCCTGTATTGCTTTTCCTCTCGCTCATCTATACCATATCGAACAGCCATTACTACTGCTTGATCTTCCAAGTCGAGCAGGTGATACTTATAAGTGTCAATTGCAAGGCTCGAATATCGATGTGAAAGTTCTTCCAATGTTTGGCCCGCACATCGACCAAAGAAAGCAGAGGCTTCCAGGCACCGTTGTCGCAGACAGAACAGGAGTCGAGGAAGGAGGAGGAGGAGAAAGGTGACGGGGAGTGAGGTTAACGATGAAAAGTTCAATCTTGCATCTGAGCCAACATGTTCATAGGCTGCCACCGTGATATGCTTACTCCATGCCTGTCCTGCATCACAGCTCAAGCTTGTCTGACACGCTGACTACGAGCTGAGTGGTTCTCGAGCAGCCGTACATTCTCGGTCCAGCAGGGGAATCTGATACAGCGCGAGGCGCAGTAGACAGCACGACGTAGTGTCACACAGTATACTGGAGCTACGTTCCACTCGGGTAGGTTCATTGCTACAAGGCGTGGCCGCAGTAAATTGCATGCTGATGAGCATCTGGACGTGCTACAGCAGCTCTCAAGACAAGACCTGCAATATCCTTCAAGCCAGCCAAGAAACAAGGTCACGAACATGGACAAGCTCTCAGTCAGCCCAGCTGCAGGATCACGGCCAGATAGCATGGTGTCAAACGTAACGAGCGCGTCTTGGTCCACAGAGTCCAGCTCGCGTCCTACTTCCTATGGCTCCGATACAATACAGCCAGGAAGCAGCAGCAAGATCCACAATGACGATGACAATAGTCAGCGACCTTCTTTTGCTCGCCTGCCTTCGGACACTCTGGATCCATCTGGTGGTCTACGTCGACCCGGTCATGCTCTGATGCGTCTGCGAAGGATCAGCATGCCAAACCCCGCTCTTCCAAGAACCGAAATACAACCTCCAAATAACAAGCATAACGCTTCTCCAAGCTTACTGGCACCTCATCATCGATTCAGTGTAGCAAGTGCTCGCAGCTGTGATAGCTTACCGGAAGAGGCGGAAGAAGGAGGAGCAGGAACTGCTTCGTGCGAAATGCCAAGTTCAGCTCCAGAGGGGAGGCCATCCAAGATACTTCAATCGGCTATACCACTGCCTACGAGAAGGATGCGTCTCAAAAGTAAACGAAGACAGTCAAACCCGCCTTCAGGACTCCAGAATGAATCAGCATCAAGAGAAGCCTCAACTGGTAGTCGACCGTTATCCCTTGCTCTACCAACAACTTCGGCTCTTGTAGCTTCCTCCTCCAATGGCCAAGCTTTCGTACGCGAATCTCAGACACTCAAAAGATCTTTAACATCAAACAATGGCTCTTCGTCTTCATCACCTAAAAGCTCGCCTGGAAAAGGCAAACCTTCTGTAACTTTCAGTCTGGCAGATCCTACACGATCCATTATTTCCGCAAGGGATTTCACGACAGCCAAGAAGAATGCTCGAATGGCAAAGAAGGATAGAATCGCTAATGAAATACTACAGTCTGAACGAGTATACGTCGCAGTCCTTAATGAGATACAAGAACATTTCATAGCTCCGTTGACAACGCCGAGCTCTGCTTCAAAAGCTACCCCTTCCAACAACTCACCTAATGAGATCTTGTCTCCAAGGACCATCAAGGAGATCTTCTCAAATTTTGGCGATGTCTACAATCTCAACAAAGAGATCCTGCGTAGGCTGGAGGAAAGTGTCTCCACAGCGCCAGTAGCTATGCTGCATGCCCAGCCTAGTCCCGCACACGCTTCCTTAAGAGCCACCTGCATTTCATCACCGTCGAAAGGGGCAATGGGCTCCATTCGAGCGTATCAGCCTACGACTCTTCCTGTCCCCCGAAATATAGGAAGCACGCTCGCTCCCATTTTACCCTTTCTCAAATGCTACTCTCTCTTCGTGGGCAACTTCGGTACCGCTCAAACTGTACTTGAACGAGAAGAAAAGACGAACGAAGCGTGGAAGGCTTTCTTATCTACTAAAAAGGCGGAACGTGTTGGCAAAGGGCTCAGCTTGACTGCCATGCTACTATGCATCGTTCAGCGGATACCTCGATACCGTCTGCTGCTCGGAGTAAGTTGGCACCTGTCTCTTCTCAAAGTATCTTGCTAATGGAGCCAACTCTAGGATCTGCTGCGGTTCACTGATCCCTGTGATCCCGATTATAAGCCTTTAAGGAAGGCGATCATTGCCGTAGAAGAGGGTAAGACCACCCCATTCCATTAAACTTCGACTTCGAAAAGTGAAGGCTGACTATTGGAAATTAACAGTCGCTGAGCATCTCGAAGTCTCAATCAAACAACATGAAAGTTCAGTCGCCATGCTTGACCTACAACGAAGCTTCATCGGTCTGGACTTCCAGCTTATTGCGCCCGGACGCCGCCTTCTCAAGTCCGGCGTGCTAGTCAAGCAAGGTCGTCGCGCAAACGAAGAACGTGCCTTTTTCCTCTTCACGGACATGTTGATTTATGCCGACATCATCTACTTTTGGTCACTGCCTGGCTTGAGCAGTAGCAACGGAGGAGGGGGAGGTCACTCGGCTGCCCCGAGTGCTGCTAGTGAAAAACTCCCAGTCTCGGCTATTTGGCCCACTTGTGGGCTACCTGCGCCGAGCTCTGAAGGCACCGCTCAATATACATACAAACAACGCCTGGATGTAGAAGATCTTACTGTGACGTCTGCTGCTGGCCAAGTATTCGAGATCCGGAGCTCGGTGCAGAGCTTTTGTCTAGTGGCGGGTGGGTCGTCCTTCACTGCTCTAATGAACGCGCCTACTGAGACTTCCACTCACTCTAGCTACTCCCGAGATGAAGCATGAATGGGTAGCGGCCCTCCGAGAGGCGAAGGAAGAGCTACTGCAGTCAAGACGAACCCTTTTGACTGAAGAGGAAGAAAAGAAGCGGTCTCGTCTGCGCAGATTGTCCATGCCTGTTCCACCGCCGCTTGCGGAGCGCTCACATTCGAATACATCTGCGTACTCTATAGGAGGGCTAGTACCGGAGTCAGCAGTCACAAGTGCTCTTCCTTCACCGACAGAATCAGTATTTCCTAGCGATTGGGATCTGGCAGAGCAAGTCAAGCATTCGTTGGCTATGCAAAGTTCGGAACTTCTGTCCGATTCAACTGCAATACACGATCATAGCAAAAAGCCGTCTTCACTTCACAGCAGCTATTCCTCTCATGCAAGATACCAAAATCTGAAAGTGTACGAGGATTACAGTGCGCCTATATGGGTTCCCGATAGCCGAACAGCAAAATGTATGAGATGCGGCGAGATGTTTGCCTTGTGGAGAAGACGGCACCACTGTCGCCTGTGCGGGGATGTCATATGCTGGGCTTGCTCAACCAAGGTAAATCGAATCTCATCAACTGAGCGGAATTCGAGCAAGTCTTACGTACTTCTCCTCATTAGAGTTTTGCCATACCGTCCGCAGATGGTAAAGGGTCGCACATCATAGGTCGCGCCTGCGACGAGTGCTACCAGACATGCTTTACCCACACTCCAGATGCAGAGAGAGCGGATCCAATAGCAGGTGATAGCAAGCCGAGTGAATCGTCGTATAGCCTACTAGAGAGCTTCAATCCTCTACGACCCCTGATTACTCGCGCTGCTTCATTGTATGAGATAGCCTCCGGGGCGTCGAAGTCCAGAGAAGGCAGTCTCGAGGTGGAGTCGCCAGATCACAGCCGCAGGTCAAGTCAGGCTAGCGCGAAGGCGGGAGAAAGCGTGGCCTTGTTGAAAAGTGTGTTAGGGCAATGATGGGCGGAAATGTCAGTGCTTGGGTTGTAGAGAAGATATCACTGTTGCTTGTATATCTATATTGCGATAGTCTATGCTCACTTGTCGAAGTTGGCCCCGCACCTCGATCTACTGACATGCATACTAGTGCTCTCTACAAGAAACGATTCTAGGGTAACGACAAATGCTAAGTAAGTGCTGCTGCTACGGGCTCAGCCGGTCCAGCCGACATCGCTGTCTCTAGTCTACCAAGGCTGCTCATCGACATTCCAAGATCCAACGACATCCATGCTTTCCTTGTCACCCTTCACAAGCTCTTTGTCTTCCATTAGCTTGCCGATGCATTGCCAAGGATTACGGCCACCACCGTACCTGAGTAGGTCATTCTTGTACAATTCGCCGTTCTCGCGGCTGAGAGGGTTGGTCTTGAAAAGCTTGTCGAACATTTGCTGCGCGATAGCTCGGTCAAAGAGGTATGAATAGCTGGAGCAAACACAAGTATTAGTATTGGGAGACACTTGGTATGCTGCGGTAGTCCGATACGTACTAAGTAGCTCCGTAGCCGTATAAATGGCCAAAGTTGGTTTGCCAGGCAGTTCCCGGAGCGGGTGGTACGACTCCAAACCTCTTCTGAGTCATTTGGTATATAGTGGTAGAATCGAAATGCTTCTGAAGCGGTGCATCACCGTGGTATAATTGATCCAAGATAGCCATGAATATCTGCGAATTGCTCTCTAATGCGTGGAAGCCTCTTAGGGCATTCTGATGTTGACGAAGTTGTGCGATAGGTAGTGCTTGACCTGTTTTGTAGTGAGTTGCGAAAAGCGATAAGACACTTGATGCCGATGCGAAATGCTCCATCATTATCGAGGGTAGCTCGACAAAATCAGTTGCACAGCGTGTACCGGCCACGTTGTGGTAGTCTGTTCGTCCGATCATTGCTGGAAAGTATGTCCCGTGAATGTCAGTATATCCCTTTGGTTTGACCATCCACAGATCGCACTCACAATGCATCGCATGTCCCATCTCGTGAAAGAGTGTCTCTAACTCTTGCCATGTAAGTAGACCAGGCTTGTTATGCGTCGGCTTGTCGAAGTCACAAGTGAGGACTACGACAGGCATCTGGTATGATCCATCTCTGCCTTTGTATTTGACAGGTGTAGGGTTCAGCGGAAGGGTGTGTCTATAGTCAGGTGCATCGGCTCCTTCAGTGTTGAGGTATTGCATATCTTGATCTGCTTCATCATCGTCGAGCCTTCTTGAGCATCTCACAGTATAGTGTGCAGCTCCTGAAGGCTTGACATCTCTAGCGAAAAGATCGCAGTATATCTCGCCAATTTTTCCTTCCTGCTCGTCTATAACGGCCAATTTGACAACGTCGCCTTGAGAAGCCCATGTCTCTCCTAAAGCTATCTTCTCAGGTTCGAAGCGGATTCCGTATAAGTGGTGGAAAAGAGATGATAAGCCAGATATGCATGTACCGACGGAAAAAAACTCCGATAGGAAGCTTGTAGACGGTACAGATGGCGAGAAGAGAGCCATAGCTTTGCTGTAATAGTACTCTCTGTCCCATGCTTCGATTTGAGGCATCGGGTCTAAAGCCGAAATACCTAGCTGGATGCGCTTTGCTTCGGACATTTGCGTCAGGTCATTCTTCGCGAGCGGTCTGTTCCTCTGTGCTAAAGATGTCAAGAATGACATGACGTTCTCTGATGACAAGTATAGCATGCTCAGCAAGATCAGTTCAGCCATTGACATATAGCAAACTTACCCGGCGTCTTTGCCATCTTGTCAACTAGAGCAACCTCGGCGTAGTTACGCTTTCCAACCAATTTGGCCAGATGACCCCTCTTCTTCAGTAAATCTTCAAGTACTCGAATTCTATCCGGCGAGCTCTTGTAAGCAGCAGTATAGAATCGTTTCCTAACTTCACCGTCCGGATGTTCTCTCCTAATTGCCATTCCCTCGGGTGAATTAGCATGAAGATAAATCTTCTGTCCAGGTGGAACTTCCAATTCTCTTGCAAGTGAAGCGTTCCATTTACTCAGTTCATCGAGACTGACGGGTACAGCTTTACTCTCGTCATTAGGATCCATCTCAGCTTCAGGTAATGTAGTGAATGTTCTTCCTAGAACTATAATTTGATCTGATAGATCTACGAACAATCGCCTTTGGGCATCTGGTAGGTGGATACCTGACTTTTCGAAATCGGATAGGAATTGTGAGGCAACCGTTAAGGCCGCAGAGAGACTTGGATCATTTGCAGCTTTGGAGTTCGCTACTGGATCATGTACTCGTTTCAATGCCTGGGAAGATAAGGCATGGTATAGTGTCGGATGATCATCATTGATCGGCGGCAAAAGAAAATGTTGTAAGTCATAATACTTCTGAAAAGCTTATTATATGGTATATGAGAGCCCGGACTTACATGGTACAGATCTACGTGGGTATTGAGCTGGTTCATGTAATAGCATAGCTCTTGATATGCAATCTCAGCATGCTTAATCCATTCCGGGTTCGGGTCCAAGTTTCGAATGAGTTCGGCAAGGTCAATGACGCTGCATAGCAGGTCTGAAAGCCGGTCTATCTGTTTGACTTGGACGAGGAGATCTCTGACCTGCTGTTCATGACTGTGCGAGTATGTGATGGTGTCATTACTGGCTGTAGAGGCTGGTGAAGATGAAGTCGCGGCACCGAGAGGTGTCGTGCTCTTCGCATAGTCCAGTATACGAGTGACAATCGCTTCGGCTCTTCGCTGAGTCCGCCGAGAGAGCTCTACAAAGTCTTCGGGATTGCGCAGTGCATCATAGCCGAATCTGCCAGCTTGAGGTGATGTACTATTGAATGCCTCGAGGAGCGAGAATACCGGCGGAGGTGCATCGAATGCTTGCTTGATGGCGGCGTTTGAAGATTCCAGGATACTGCTACTACTACTGGATGATGGAGAAGTAGTAGTAGCTTTCAAGATTGAACTACTGTGATATGCTCTCCTGCTCCTTGTGGCAGTATTGCACACACATTGCTTCTGTGTCGTTGCTGTCCTTCTCAGTATCAATGCGGTCTTCATCTGGTATGTATGCCACAATGATGATGTTGTAATGAGTATAAGAAGATCAAGCTTCTTAAACATGGATGTTGGTTAAGGACTAATCCACAACTTGGATGGGAGAATAGAAAGAGTGGAGTTGGATATCTAACACAGCAGTCAAACGCAGCCATGCAGTCCCTCTCGAGGAGTGCATACAGTGATGCATTCAGCTACTCGGACCCAAAAGCCACATCCGGCCTGCTCAAGGCGAGAGTGGCAGCAGCGAAGGAAGTGAACGAGAGATTGGCGATGTACTTTGCAGAGCGAGCAGAGGTAGGCGATAACAACAAACAATACTATGCTGCTCACACGTCAGCTGAACTCCTGTGTCTCTTGTGTCAGGCCGAAGAAGCATACGCAAAGGCAATCCAACGTGCTCTCACGTCGCTGAAGACGGGAAAGACACCCTTCGATATACAGCACAATCCAGCACTTGGCTCATCCAGCGTCAAGGCACTAGAGCGTGTCATAGAGTACGAGTCAGCCGAGCTCGTTCGCATGCATGAGGTATTCGCTAGACGTTGCCGTGACCAGCTCGAAGTGCCTCTCCGCTCCCGAGCTTCGAAGGACGACTGGACAGCAGTACAGAAGCACGAGAGGAATACCGAAGCTTTGATGAAGGAATACGAGGAAGCTCAGCACAAGTACCAGAAGGTGGGTCGTCCTTCCTTCTAGGACCTCGCCTTCCCAGCGGCCCCTGCCACTCTTTGAGGCGTGCAGTGTGTCATTCCGCTCATCCCACCCTCCTACGCACGATCAAGCCCTCGTGAGGAAGGATGGGAAGCACATCGAGATACTGTACTCAAGGCATTCGGAATCGTCAAGCTGACTATCCTATCCCCATCATGGTTCTAACAGGCCCAACAAAAAGCAAGCGGCAGTCTCGGAGGCAAGAAGAATGCCGAAAAGCTACCCGCTTTGCAAGAAGACCTGCAGCGTTTAGAACATCGTCTGCAAGAGTCAGCGCCAGGCTACCTCAACACGTATCAGCAATTCGACTTTGGTCGTCTGACTAGCATAAAAGAGGTGCGAGGCTTTAATTCGATGTCCGACCTAACCGCTTGCTATCCATACTGACGTTCTATATTTGGCAATTTGCAACAGCTACTTACCGTGTACGAGACACTTCAGAATGACCTTGGAAGAGAACGTATGGAGACAGCAGAGAGAGGTCTCGAATCCATTCTTACCTGGGAAGTCGAGCAAGAACTCACCGAGTTCGTCAGTCGAGAAGGCTTCAAGGGCACTTCAGGCCGTGCACCTGCAAGAGCTACTTCAAATGGAAGACAGCAAGGCAATACGCCTCTTCCTCCTATAGTCAATGTCGACAGTCCAACAGGCGAGTTTGGTCAGAGTCAAGCCACCAATGAACGTATGCCGGCAACTACTCCCATACGACAACGCGCAAATACAGACTCCCAATCGATACGAAGTGGTCGTGCTGATTCTTTCACTTCATCACGCCAAGGTGATGGTAGAAGTGGAGGTTTCTTGTCTGCCTTCAAGAGCGGAGGAGGCAGCAAGCTAGATAGACGCAAATCGACTGCTGTACAGCAGCAACAGCAACGTCAAGCATTGAACGGTGCAGATAGTGATGATGAGCGTGACGCATTCCGCTCTTCTGGGTCTGCGTCGCTAGGTAGACCATCTAGAGATAGACAACAATCAGTGCGCTCCAGCGGAATGGGCAGTGATGACGAAGATTCACACCGCGGGGGAGGCTTGAAGGTCAATACAAACAAGAGCAAACGCAGCTCATTCATGCCTGGTTTCTTGAAACGTAACAATACCTCAGCTAGACGAGACAGCTTCTCCGAACGACAAAGTCAGCGCGAGACCACACCTAGAGCCTCAGATAACAATAACAGCTATAACAATAACTACTCGCAACAACCTCGCACTGCTCCTGCACATTCTACAAACTTCGACACGACTCCTCTAGCAAGTCCAATGTCGGAAAACAGGAGAAATGTTAACAATTTTGATGAAATGGAAGAAATTGGAACACCTGCTATGTCCCCTGATCCACCCAAAACTTCTAAATCACTCAATCCTTTCTCGAGCGCTCTGAGCGGAGGAGAAGCTGGAGCTCCCGGTGGCAGTAGCGGTGGAGCTGTTGCGGCTGGCGCAGGTACTGCAGCAGCAGCTTCCGCTGCTATTGCTGCAGGCGAGAGGAGAGATAGCCAGCCTCAAGTCGACGAACAAGGATATTCAGTGCCACCGACCGATTACAACAAACCAGCTTGGCAGTCTGGAGGAGGCAACGATCTTATGGATATGCCTGATTCTGATGACGAGTGAGTAGCCGAGTCACTGGGATATATTATTGCGGTGGCTGACGAGAACCTTCACAATCCAAAGAAACCAAAAGCCCCAATCGATGCAAGTTAATATCGCGCCGGCGACTGCTAAAGCTGGCGAAACAGATGCGGAGCGTGAGGCAGCCATGTTGCGCATGAAGAACACCCTTCTACAGAACAAAGGCAGCGCATCCGGTGGAAGCAGCAGCTCTGTTAATCGACGAGCGACACGGGGCGGTCGTGGAAGCAGACAGTCTACGCTTGGACTGGCTCCTTTGGTCACTTCACCAGGGGACGAAGTACCATTGCAGTCCATCGTCGACGCTCGCAGACAGGAGCAGCAGCAGCAGCAAGAACACGAAATTGCACCCATGTCCGCAACTCCAAGTAGCCCAAATGGCTCTTTCATGCTCGCCTCGCCTACTGCTCCTCCTGTACCCACTATCCCAACGCCAATGCGTGCAGGAAGCATTCTATCCACAACTTCTTCACAACAGCAAGTTGCTGGTGTCACCTCAGCGTTTGACACAAAGAATGTTGCACCGGGATTCAGAGCTGCTATCCTGGAGACTGTCAACGTTCTCTTCCGGAATGGTCAGATCGAAAGAGTCCTTGTTACCGGCAGCGTTGCTTTGTCTCTCAACGTACCTGTGTCGGGGCCCCTGAAGATCCGTATAGCCAACTTTGAGCGATTTGACAAGTCCGCTCCGAACAAGACATTCTTGCAAGCTAGTTCGACGCCGGGAGAGTTTGTCATAGACGCACAAGCACTGCAGAACTCCCATACGCCCGTCACGACGGTGCTCAAGTATCAGGTCAAGACGGATAACCTGAACGCAAGGGCATTCGTGCCTATTGAAGTGAATGCTCAATGGAAGTTGGAACCCAATCAGACTTCATTCCTCATGACATATCATGGCAATCCAGAATGTCAATTCGCTTCTGCAGACCCCGCGCCCTCAGGCGAAGTATCGAGCGCAGCCGTTGCAAAATTGCAAGATGTCGCATTCAGCGTCCCAGTTATCGGTGAAGGAGTGTCAAATGTGCAGAGCAAGCCAGCAGGAACATATAGCATGGAGAAACACCGCATACTGTGGAAGATGGACGATATGGACCTCTCGACTGCTCGAGCGGCCAAAATTCTAAGTCGATGGCAGGTGACTTCGGCTGCTCAGCCACAGCCCGTCTCCGTACAATGGCGCTTGCCGGACAGACTGGCAAGTCAAACAGATCTTCAAGTAGTGGAGGGAGATGGGCTGAAATTCGACGAGATTATTCGAAGTACCTCAAGCGGAAAATACCAAGCACACTGAAGTCGCCAGTGGATGCCAACAACAACCAGATCGATTCTGGATAGATTAGCATTGCCAAGTGTAGATTAGAAACTAAACTGATACTCGCCAACCGTAATATATTGTGTAACCCTTCGTGTTCTCTTCGTGTCAGTTGAGTGCGAATGACTGAACAGGTACCTGTCTGTGGTGGTGGCGCATTCCGCTCAGAGTCGCGTACAGTTGCATTCTTTGCATCTTTCGCTCTCGAACCTGCAACTGTCGGTGCAGCAAGGCAGCAGCCATGCCTGTGAATAACAGATGGATACCGTCAAAGAAGCGGCGTGTCCTGGATCGAGGCGGTGGTTTGGCTTCGAATCCTGCCGCGCTCTTCGGAAATGGCCAGGCCATAGAGGACGACGATGGCGGTGATGGTGACGCTCTTGCTGGCCCGTCATCGCTCGCTTTGCCCGGCAGACCAGAGTTGTTCCGGTCAGTGCAATACTCAAAATGGCCCTCACTGTCACTCGCTGACCATGTGGTACTTCTACAGCGCTTCAAGCGTCGACTCGGAAGCCATCGATGATGCTGATAGCAGTCAAGTCGATCTTGCCGGCGCGAAGATCAAGCCTGTCCCGAGAAAACGCAAGACGACGAGCAAAAATAACAGCACCAAGTCGGGCGCCAAAGGCAAGGGCAAGGCAGACGTCCCAATTAGTAGGAACTTCGTCTCTACCGTCGAGTGGCCTGAACATTTCTTGAAGCTTCAGAAGACGTTTCAAGCGATCAATACTATATATACCTTCTTATCGGCTAGAAAGCATATGGCTAGCACCTTTGACAACTTAAAGTCGAGTGTGCAAGCTATCTTGAAACGGTAAGAGGTTGCCCACTGAGGCTGCCCAATACATCGCGAGCTGCATCAGCTGAGTCTATGGTCATCACGTGCAGACCTCTAGAGATCCACGACATTGCACAAATCAAGTCTCTTCTACCAGATCTCATTCGCTTCGCATATATAGACCGAGATCTGCTTCAAGTACATGCCGCTGGTGATGACAGTGAAAAGGCCAGAAAGCAGCAAGAGAGGGATCAGCTTTTCGTTATTAAGGATCCTACACAAATCGAGGACCCCGCTGCAGGTCCCTCAAGACCGTCACATGAGGAGGGCCAGGTCTTAGTATTCGAGTTCAATGACGGAGAGTTGAAAGGTAAAGGTGGAAAGGTAGTCCATCGCAAATTTGCGTAAGTTGCCTTTGGCATCGTTTTGCCCTGTCACTACTGATTCTGGTGTTGCCTGTACATAGCAAGAAGGTAGCCGAGAAGAATCCAGAGAAAATGAATCCAATTGCAAGCTTTACTACAAAAGCTATGAGTGAGTCAGACTTTTGACGATACCAAGCTATATTTCTGGCTATGAGGCTGAAATCGTTTGCTAAAGCTACCTTAATCGACAAGCGAAATCAGAAATTCGAGGACGCTGTAGATGAGTTGCTCGTCTCTTGTGCTGCACAGGTCAGTCTGTCACCCTGTTTTGCTCCCTGGTCCGAGCTAAACCACAGTCATGTAGGGCGAAGATCCGGTCAAGCTTCTTCTTGCGGCAACGGAGGATCACGTGCCAGTCAACCATACCCACGATGGCTCGCCAGCTATCACCCCTCTTACGGAGCGCAAAGCAGAGCTGGACTTCTTCCTCCGTAATCCAGACAATCGTCCCTCAATAGAGTCAGTCATCGACGAACTCATCGAGCGCGAAGATTACCAGGATCAGATTGTTGATGGCGGCAGAAGAACAATGGATGCAAGAGAAGCTAAGTTTGGTACGCTAGATGAGCCACTCTCGCAAAAGGTTATGGACGCTTTGTACGATACAAAGAAGATCAAGCAGTTGTTCGTGCATCAAGCAGAAGCTATTAACCACCTCGGAGCTGGCAAGAGCGTTATCGTATCTACCTCGACATCGTCCGGTAAATCCCTTATATACCAGCTTCCTGCCATCAAAGCATTCGAGAAGGATCCAGATGCGACGGCAATATACATCTATCCTACGAAAGCATTGGCCCAAGATCAGAAGAGAGGCCTGTCGGATCTGCTTGCGGCGTGCGATCATTTGGACCATGTCAAGATCGCCACTTTCGACGGTGATACGCCGAAAGACGACCGTGACTACATTCGAGAGAATGCAAACGTCATCTTCACCAATCCAGACATGCTACACATCACTCTACTGCCCAATGAAGACAAGTGGAGGCGTATGTTCCGCAACTTGAAATTAGTAGTAGTAGACGGTGAGTCCTCAATGCGCTTGTAGTTGCATCGGTGCGAGTGCTAATCAGCCCTACAGAGCTACATATGTATAATGGCTTGTTCGGCTCGCACGTAGCTATGATTATGCGCCGCCTGAGACGCATATGTGCGGCGGTAGGCAATGAAGAGGTGGTCTTCGTGTCATGTAGTGCTACCATCGACAATCCTGCTCAGGTAAGTCATTCTCTGCCACAATCATTGACTTGACTGCTGACCAAATATGTTCAGCATATGAGTACCATCTTTGGCGTCGATACAGTCGAAGTCGTGAACGAGGACGGCTCGCCAAATGGGCAGAAGGAATGGGTCATTTGGAACCCTCCTTGGATCGATCCGAAGGATGTGACCCAGGGACGTATATCTAGCATATCGGAAGCATCTCGAGTTTTCCGCTTTCTCATGGACAGAGGCATTCGCACTATCATGTTTGCTAAGGTCCGTAAAGTGTGCGAGCTGCTCGTGCGCCAAGTACGCCTTGATCTCACTCTTGAAGGGCGAGCAGACATGGCTTCCAAGGTCATGTCATATCGTTCAGGTTACAACGCCGCAGTAAGCCAGTATTACATAAGCTTGTGAATGATCCGCACTTACTCTGTCCCTTCGACAGGACCGGAGACGCATCGAGCAGGAAATGTTCAAAGGCTCGCTGATGGGCATTGTCGCTACTACAGCGCTGGAACTCGGTATCGATATCGGAAGCCTGGACGCTGTTATCACAGTCGGCTTTCCGTATACTTTGCCTGGCTTGAGGCAGCAAGCAGGTCGAGCAGGTCGTCGAAACAAGGACTCTCTGGCCATGCTTATATGCGATCCTTTCCCTATCGAGTAAGTATATTTGGCACAGCTTCACTGATGGGCACCAAGCTGAGCATATATATATATCTCCACCAGTCAACATTATGCAAAGCACCCTCATGAGATCTTTACAAACCCATACGCCGCCCTTGATGTCGATCTTGACAACTCCTTCGTTATGGAAGCGCATCTGCAGTGTGCAGCTTTCGAGTTGCCGGTACATCCGTAAGTGCAGTGCACAGCTGAGTATCGGAAGCAAGCTCACCACCTTTGTTTCTGCACAGTGAGGATGATGTGCGCTTCTTTGGCCCTGATCTACCGGAAATGTGCAAAGAGCGGCTGGTAGTCGATGAAGAAGGCTTCTATCACTGCCATTACCGATTCCGACCATTCCCCTCGAAGCACGTCAGTATTCGTACCACAGATGATGAAACCTATCAGGTCATCGATGTCAGTGGAGGGAAGTACAAGGTCCTCGAAGAGATCGAATGGAAGAGAGCTATCTTTGAACTATACGAAGGTGCCATCTTCATGCATCAAGGTCAGAGCTTCCTCGTCAAGGAGCTTAATCACGACAGGCGGTTTGCAAGACTTGAGCGAACGAACGTTGAATGGACGACGAGACAACGTGACTTCACGTATGTTTACACCTTTCTTCTACATCGTTTCATGCTAATGCCGTTTGTCAACAGGGACGTGGACGCCATCGAAACGCTCCGGATCAGAGAGATTGCAGACGCGCCTCTGCCAGCCTACTATGGGAGAGTTAAGAGTGAGCTGTGGCATTTTACTGCTTTTTTGCATTATATGCTGACGCTCTCTATTTCGTCTCCAGTCACTTCAATCGTTTTCGGCTATTTCAAAGTCGGTCGCCGGAACAATATTCTGGACGTCGTTGACGTGGAAACGGTGAGCCGCCTGTCCCGTGACCTATGACCGTCCGCTGACGCCTTCAATCCAGCCGCCATTTACTCGTGAAGGCCATGGACTATGGCTCGACGTCCCGTCAGAGACGCTTGAAATCCTACGGTCCAAAAACATACACGTTGCGGGAGCTATACATGCTGCCGAGCACGTCCTTCTGGATTTTGCGAGTACCGCTGGAGACGTTCGTACCGAATGCAAGCCTGCAGAGAAGGAGTTTTCAGCACGGAAATCGTCCCGCAAGAGACCGGCTCGGTAGGCTTCGACAGGTCTCCTTTTACCAGATAACCTGCTGACTTTTCAACCGCAGCCTTACCCTTTACGATTCATCTGGCAAGACTGGAGGCGTGTGCGCTAAGGCTTTCGACAGAATCGGCACCTTGCTGGTGCAGGCGGCAGATCGCGTGATAGAGTGCGGCTGCTCGGATGGCTGCCCAAGATGTAAGTGTTCTCGAGTTCGCATGGCACTGATTCAAAGCTCAAGCCCATTATACCCACAGGCATTGCTAGCAGTCAGTGCAGTGAAGCAAACGTCGTCACCTCTAAGTTGGGAGCTATGATAGTTCTTCAGAGCCTGACAGGCCGACCATTTGTAGGTTTTGATGTGTTTCGAAGTCGAAACCTGATGCTAATGGTTTCGGCTTGACAGGATGTTGATGCCATTCCGGTACAAGACGAGATGCAGGGTGTGACGCCTAGTGAAACAATTGTGTCCGTGGCGCCTGTGAGAGCCGGTCCAGATGTTATCATCATCAACAGCGAGGGCACACAGCTTAAGTCGCCAGAGCAGAAGAGTCAGAGTCGCTTCTCCAATTTCTATCATGATTTGGAGCACGACCTGGAGGAAGACACGAGGGATGGAGGAGCTTCAATGGAAGCATATAATGCACGCATACCTAGAGAACTAGGTGGTTTCTTGAGAATGTAGCATAGTCACCGAGACCAATCGACACCATCTTGTACCGATAATGATACGGCCATCAATCTTTAAGACTGCATCAGTTTCGAGTTTCGAATCGCAAGTCGCGTTCGTAATATCGATACATTTCACTCCCGGTTGCAGTTTTATCCGTGAGAGCTCTAATAGCACATTTTGGAATGTCTTTGCCTGTCCTAGGTCTGCATGTCTTGTGGACCGTTTTGCTCGGATATCGCTTTTCTGCAAGAAGGCAAGAGCGATATCAGTATGTGGTCTATGTGCTTTCTTGACAGTCTCAATAGCCTAAAGAGTGCACGGACATACCTCAATTGCACAGAGAAATCATCCTCGATGTCGTCGTCGTCCCAATTATCCTCCCACAGATTGTCGTTGGCCGATCCAGCAGAGGGGCCATTGCCTGCATTCGCTTGTCCGCTGCTTGAAGAGTCTGATTTGCCCTTTATAGATGTGCTGATCTGATTCAGGCTCGCCTCTGAGTCGTCCCAGTCTGTGTAAGTGTGAAGCTGTCGTCAGCTCACAGTCGCTGCATGCCAGCGAGATCACGAGGCGACAGTGTATTCACCAACCTTCAGCTTCGAACTACGGGAATCAAGCAGGGGTCAAGTTGTCAATGTTAGCCTTTGCCGTAGATGCGTGTAGTGCTAATGCTACTGGTTCTGCTGCTGTTGCTGCTGCTGTTGCTGCTGCTGCTGTTGCCATTGACCCACCTCCTCGAACTCGTCATCCTCCTCCAGCGCGCCCAGCTGAGGCAGGGTCTTCTTTGCGTCCTCCTCGCCCTTGTTGGCGTCCTGCGCGACCTTGACAGCACTCGTTGAAGCTTCCTGTTGTGACTTGTCTGCTCCAGCCATGGTGTGAACGGTTCGAGGTGGGTTGGTGAAGTTAGAGCAGAACAGAACAAGCCGGCAACACGCTCTTTCTTGCCTCATCAGCGAGACCTCTGCAAGCGCTTTCATTTCATTCGCTTCTTTCATTCGCCTAAGATATACATGTAAATATGCAACTGATGCTTACAATCTGTCTGATTATAAAGTGTCTCGGCCGTTTCGCTTTTCTCATAAGGGCATCAACTCGACTACGCCACCTACAACTACTCTGGCGCGCCTGGCCATTTTCCTCTCCTCCCTAAGCTATCATTAGAATTCATCACTCTTTCGGCTGCCTATAGTAATTTGGCTTCACGAAAGGCATTCGAGTTACGGTAGCCTTTCTCATCTTATTCCTAAGTTTGACCTGTAGGTTCGTCCCGCTTTTCTGATAACCGAACTTGACGTAACCCATTGCGATGTTTTGCTTCAACGTAGGTGACGGGATCCCAGATGTGACTTTTCCAATAGGTTCATCGTTCTCTGATGCTCCTTCTGCGTAGATTGGTGCTCCTTCTCGTGCTGATGAACCTTTTTCAACTATCATACCCACGCGTCTGATTGTTTTTGCTTTGAGCGCCATGGCTTCTAAAGTCTTTTGAGCGCCTAAAAAGGTGGCATTCTCTCTGCGATCTTCACCTATGATGTAGAAAAAGCGTGAGTAACCTCTGAATAGTGACAGCAAGTGTGATTGGGCATGGACTCACCGACTACCCAAGTTAGACCAGCTTCGAGAGGGTTGACATCCTCAGATAGATCGTGACCATACAAGCACATACCCGCTTCCAATCTCAAGGAGTCTCTAGCAGCAAGTCCAACAGGTTCAGTTAAACCTCCGCCTTTACCAGTCTGAGGATGTCCTTGAATAAGTGATTTGGCAACCTCAATGGATTTATCACCAGGAATTGAAATTTCAAAACCATCTTCTCCTGTATATCCACCTCTTGCAATGTGGACACGAATATATTCGGGACCAAAAGTGGTGAATATAGATTGACCAAAGTATAGATGGGATAAATCGATACCGGATGAGATGTGGGGTTGGAGAGCCTCTTCCGAAGCTGGACCTTGTAGTGCAATCAGGCCTCGGCCATCCATAATGTCGTGTCGTACACCAAGCTTGTTTAGCTTGTTGAATTCTGACAACTCTCGTGTGATGTGTTCCAAATCTTCCTCTCTTCTGCCAGCGTTCGTGACAATGTAGTAGCTGCGTGAAGATTAAGATATGTCAGACTCGAAATAATCAAAGCTTGAATTATTAAGCTTCACCTTTCTTCACCCTGCCTTGTAATCATGAGATCATCAATGATACCTCCATCCTTGTTGAGCATAACACTGAGCGAGCTCAGAAACGGTCCTTCCACCAGACCATCAAGAGCATGTGCCGGATCACCAGGTGGCGTTAGGTTCTTCAAGGAGGAAGGGACAAGATGTTCCATGAAGCGAGTTGATCCGGGCCCAGAGATGCTGCGGCAGAGGCAACCAGTCACTGAAGCTCTACTTGAGCGTATGATAATAGACATGCAAATCCACTTACACACTCTGAACCATATGCGAAACATCAAATAGCCCCGCCTTCTTTCTGACTTGTTCATGCTCCTTGACTGCGGTAATAGATAGACGTCAGCTTTATTTACTTCAGGGAAGTACTATCCGCGCATGCTCACGTTGTCCTCCCCATTTGTAAGTCAGCGGCATCTCGTAGCCTGCAAACGGTACTAGCTTTGCGCCGTGCTCCACGTGAAAGTCATAGAGAGGTGTGCGAGATAGAGTGGCTTCCTTCGATTCTGATACTGAAGCAGGTTGCTGAAGAAATGAAAGAGTAACAGTATATCAGTACTGCAATAATCGTGTCAAGTCTGCTGTCGTTAAAGCTTGCAGTGTGCCTTACCTTATCAGCAGGCGGGGCTGATCCCTCTGTAGCATAGCTTCTAGCATGCATCTTCCAGCTTACTGGCACCACACTGCTACATCCTACTCGACGAGAACTAGATGGATAGCTTCTTGCTACTGCCTTGCTATCGCTGGATGTCCTGCTGCATACTCCGGTCGTGCGAGGTCGCGTGACACCAAGGCTGAATGCTCTTCGGCTACCGGCGTGTACGAGTATAGCAGCTCGAGCGGTAGTGCCTCGTGTGATGGCAGACATGGCTGTGATTGACCGAACTTGGAATGAAACTTGAAGCTATGATATGGCTGATGTTGATATAAATCCGGCCACACGCTGTCTTGTAAGTGAGCCACAAGTACTCTGCTTGGCTTATATTCGCTTCTTCCCACCAACCCAGCAAGCGAAGCTTCAATATGGAAGATTGGGCTTGACAGAAGTGTCTTGTCTTGGGATATAAACGAGAACAGCGAGCGAGAGCAGAAAGAGAGAGAGAGTCCGCTTTCCTCGCTAGTTGACAGTGTCAGAACAGAAACAACAGGCAAGAGACAGCAAGATCACGAGGGAAAACAAGCACATCAAGCAGGAACGCCGCCGTAGAAGCATCAAAAGCATTCACCGGTAACGGTAGATCAACTACATTGACGTTCAAGTACACATCAAAGTCATCCTGTAGTCGCTCTGAAGCCTCTTAGCTTCCCGGAGCTCAAACCGCTCATTTCGCGAAAGCAGTCATAAGCAAGTAGCTGTCACTGGGCTCATTCTACTGAGGACAGCAGCAAGTCAGATTGCAAGAGCACCTCGTACATCACTCAACATGCCCAGCTTTGCTACCATGCCTTCAATCAGTCTTCCCCAATGGCTCGCCGGGCCTCTCTTCACTGCGATCAACAGGCTCGAGTTTGCCTTTGATCCTCGACTTTCAATACGGCGTTTACGAAAGCATCCATTCACATGGCGCAATGAAGGTCAATACCTAGCTCTTGCAGCTATGGCAATCGCAAACTTGTGCTACATTGGCTCTCCCGGAGTCATGGGCAAACTTCTCATTGTGGCTGCATATGTCACGGGCCTGTTGATTCCTCTAACGTCGCAATTTATACTACCCGCAACACCTATATTTTCTTGGTTGGTCCTCTATTGGTCTTCAAGATATACTCCTGAAGCTATCAAACCTTCTCATATCTGGGTGTCTGTACTGCCCACTCTTGAATCAGTACTTTATGGCGCAAACATCTCAGATATCCTCACACGTGTCACAAACCCGGTCCTAGACATCCTAGCATGGCTGCCATATGGTATACTGCATTTCGGTGGTCCATTCGTAGCGGCAGCTCTCATCTGGATATTCGGACCGTAAGCCGCTCGTTCGACCTGACTATCAAAGTTGCACGGACATTCGAACACCAGGCTGATACTACTCCTTTCGTTTCACGCACAGTCCTGGAGCAGTCAAATTCTTCGCCAAAGTATTCGGCTACATGAACGTCATCGGCGTAGCTATCCAGATCTTCTTTCCAAGCGCACCGCCTTGTAAGTGGCAAACTTTCACGCAAACGGCAGACGGCAGCTCTGACTAAGCATTATCTTTGCCGCTTGTACAGGGTACGAACTTCGACATGGTATTACCCCAGCTGATTATGGCATGAAGGGCTCGCCAGGTGGTCTGGCACGTATTGATGCTCTCTTCGGGGGCAACGGCTATACCAATACATTCACAAATTCGCCAATGCCATTTGGTGCTTTCCCATCGCTTCACGCCGGATGCTCAACTGTAGATGCACTTCTCCTGAACCATTTTTTTCCACGCTTCAAAGTATTCTACGTCATCTATGTTTTGTGGCTATACTGGTCTACTATGTATTTAACACATCAGTACGTAGAAAGATTCTCCTCTGCTGCAAATGATGACAAGCCTAAGGCTGACCATTCTGCTTCATAGCTACCTTATAGACCTGGTCGCTGGAGCTGCACTAGCAGTGTCAGTCTTCTACTACTTCGTAAAGCAAGACCCAATCATGCGGGACTGGCACATACATTACCCGTCCAGCTTAAAGCCAGCGCGTATCAACGGTGGCTACTCCAGTACTGCCACCGACGAGAATGGCCATCTCAATGGCGATGCAGAATACCTTCGAGATTTAGAAAATACAGCTGCAAGTAGCAATTCTCGAGGTGGAATAGGCATGAATGACCTATCGAAAGAAGCTCAGAATACACAAGACTACGATCTACCTTTGAACAGTGCAGGTCCAGCAAGTAGAAGAGGAAGCATACCCAATAGTCCCCATCATCAGCCTGGCGCTCTGAGTAGCTTAAGCCCGAACAGTGCAGCTGACCCATCAGCGGGTACTACTTCCTCGCATTCACCCAGAATGGCAGCTGCGGCTTCGATACATTCGCCTAGAGGTCCTTCACCGGCGGGTCATGCGAATCCTTTCTTGTCAGCACCACCGCTTAATAGAACAGCCAGTAAAGAAGGAGACAAGAATAATTCTGCCTGACGTATTCTTAGATTGAAGTCAAGCCTCACAACACGAGAGATTATACAAGTGCCCCGCTTCGCCTTCGGCCTCGTTTCGAATACCCTAGATAGGCTTACTGGCCATATACCCCTAATGGCCTAGCTGGTCAAGCAAGAAAATAAGCTGTAAAAGTGATAATAATAGCAAAAGAGCAGTCCTCGTTATACAACAATACCATTACAATGCCGTCGCCACTTTGGCAACCTAATCAATGAAGTTGTCTCATTATTAGAATTTGGTATAATTTCTTATGCTTGGTATACCACATCTACGTTTAATGACATGCAATGAAACTCTAGACTCGACACTCTATACAGGTCTCACGAGGCTTGCAACAGCTAATATTTTGTAATGAGTCTAGAATATATCACATCTTATCATTTTTGGAATGTATGACCATTGGAACAAACTCAGTCCGGTTGGGTATTGTTCATCGTTGTGCCTTTTCCTTGACGCGAGCTTTAAACACCGACTTCGAGCTGGAATTGCTTCCGTCTAAATGAAAACTTGCCATAGAAAGTCTTTCTCGCAGAGCAGGCTCGTGAGACAAAGCAGACCAAGCCAGATTAAGTCATTTCTTGAATGTTGATCTTCGAGCTAGCCTTTTTTGATTGTTCCGCTAAACTCCAAAGCTACACTTGCGTGCTTGCTTGGTATTTAGGGTCCACGGAGTCGGGAATGTCTAGTTTGAAAGAGGCGGGAAGATGTATAGTGCATCTTCCTTTGATCCTCGTGCGGTCCAGTGAAGGATTATGCTGCTTGACATTTCCTCCCTTGACGTGGAATATAGCTGCTCGGCGTTGGTGATATGGTATGGACGGACGAGGTGGTGAGGCGTGCCAACGAGTCGAATGATACCCTCATCGCTCATCGGCTGCTAGCATAGCTGACACAAGCGAATCCGGATTTGGAGATTCTGCCATTGCCGATACGTCTACTCCATTTTGGGAGAGTAGGTAATCGCGTGTCGTAGGTCCGATAGCTGCAAACCTCGGCGAGACATCTACTTCATCTCGAGGTAGGAGAGGAAGAAGGAGTTTGGTACCAGATGGGGAGAAGAAGACTATCCATTCAAATGGTTCACACTCTTGTAATTTCGCATAGTCGGCCTCGAAAGTAGGTGATTGAAAAGTCTCGTAGGCTTCTATTTCGTGCATTGATATATCACCTTCTTTCAGAAGCGACGAAAGTGTATCTTTGCGCTTATCGCCAGCAAGGTAAAGGAGCGGGAGAGATGGTAACGAGGATGATGTACTCGAAGATGAGGAAGAGGGAGAAGTAGAAGCTCGAAGGGAGATAACATAGCTTGCTAGTCTGACAGCGGAACCTGACTCTTCTGCGCCCAGTATCCGGGACGCAGGAGGTCGAAGCCGAGCATCGAGACGTTGAAGGGCAGATGCAGTTGCTGGTCCTACAGCGTAGAAAGGAAGCTTGGTCCAGGCTGGTGGAATGCTGCCGCTCGAGTCGAGGATCGCCTGGCCTGCTGTTGCCCATGCCTCGACGGCTCTTTGCGAAGTGAAGACTACGCCGGAGTAGGGAAAGGCTTGGAGGCTGTCATTTGAGAAGCTTGAGCTACCGTGGCTGTTTGAAACACCAGCAGCAGTACCTCCTTTGCCCCTGCTCAGAACATCTTGAATAGCGTCCAAGTTGACGAGTCGATGGGATAAAACAGGGAGGAAATGAGCAGAATACCCTGCTTTCCTCAGAGCTTCTTCGTAAGGATCCAAGCACCCGTCCTTTCCATTGTTATTGTTCTTCTCCTTGAGCACCAGCACTCTGCTTCTTGCTGTCATGTCCACCATCTGCCATATGCATTGCTGGAGGTTAGCAATTGATCAAGAAGAGAGAAAGATATCGACGACGACGAGAGGATGCAGCTTTGCTTTTCTGGAATCCCAATCAAACAACTCGCAAGCATGGCTAGCAAGGCTCCCAAGACGGTAAGATATGAGAAAGATGCTTCCTCAATTGGCATCTGACTTGCTATGCCGTGTTCTTCATGAGTTCACACTTTCTCTCCATATCGACAGAACACCTCTTCGTCCGCCGCGCTCATCGCCGGAACAACAGCAGGAGCAGTAGAGGGATTCATAACCTATCCATTCGAGGCACTTAAAACGTACTCTCAGCTTGCTAAGCGGGCAGGCTCATCGACTCAGGTATATAATCCGACTCCACCATATTTCCGCATGATCGGCCGGCCACTGACTTGTTCGATAACAGGCAGTAAGCCCCATAGCAGTTGCTAAAGATGTATACAAGACAAGAGGCATCAAAGGATTCTATGCTGGTTGCGGCGCCCTCGTCACTGGAAATGCCGTCAAAGCCGGCGTGCGATTCACTTCATACGACTACTTCAAGCGAATGCTAGTCAATCAAGATGTGACTTGCTAAACCCTTCTAACATCGATACTTTTGCTGATCCCGTAATGTTTGTTAGGGCAAACTTACCGGCCCACGGAGTCTGGCAGGTGAGCACAGACGCAAAGTGCATATGCGGGCCATATTACACGGAGGCTGAAACACAGATACTCTCGTCGGCACTGAATTACAGCGGGTCTCGGGGCTGGTATGCTAGAAGCTATCATAGCAGTCACGCCGTCAGAAGCTATAAAGTGAGTTCACGAGCTTGCGTCACTGTACATTCCCGATATCAAAGCTGAGATCACATCTCGGTATATCAGGACCAAGCTTGTTGATGACGCGCGATCCGCGAATCCTCGTTTCAAGAATATGTTCCAAGGTACAGCTTTGATAGTGAAAGAGCAGGGTATAAGAGGAATATACAGGTATGTTCGCGGTGCCTAGCTCAAAGCCTATACAAGCTGTCTAACCATTATTGCCGTTCATTAGCGGATTATTCCCAGTCATGATGCGACAGAGTGCAAACTCCGCTGTCCGATTCTGGAGTTACTCTTCCATCAAAGTAAGCTACCCATTTACCTTCAGTCGCCTCTGGAAGACCGTGTGCGCTCACCTTGCTGACTCTGGCCGTCTTTAGTCTCTTGTCCAAGGTTCGACTCGCCCCGGAGAGCAGTTACCTACTGCTATCACATTCCTGATTGGAGCAGCAGCCGGTACCATCACCGTGTACTGCACCATGCCGTTAGATACATTGAAGACGGTAAGTATTGAAGGGCCCGTGTTCTGGGAGATGAAGCGTTCCTCGCCATGTGGCATGACTGACCTGCCCTATGTGTGTACATCTCTCGTCTGGCAATCCCACAGAGAATGCAAGGTCTAGACGCCAAACAGCAATACAGGAATACATTCCACGCGGCGTACAGAATTTTCAATGAAGAAGGTATATTAGCGTGAGTCATAGATTATACGCTTCTGCTTGTCAGGTCTAACACTGTCTAACGTTGCAACTTACTCTTCATCCCTTCAGCTTCTGGAGAGGCACAACACCCCGGCTGGGCCGTCTCATCGTAAGTTGTCTACAAGTCTGCTCAAGCGGCCGGAAATCTTGCTTTCTTACCATTGATGCAACTGCTGATGTCCTCTTCCCTTAGCTTTCCGGAGGTATCGTCTTCACTGTCGTAGAGAATGTACTCAAGCTACTTGATGCCGGAGGCGTTTAATGCCGAAACAATATAGAACACGCAAAGCATCAGAGGGCAATGTGATCTGACCCTCCTCCTCTACTCTAGATGAAGACTTTAGCAAGCTTAGCAGCGCCCCAGCGATATGCTGTAAGACCACGCGCTCGCAAATTGACGGTCCTGTTGTTGTAATATGTAGCACGAGGTGTTACCAAGCCCATATATAAAGATCCAGAGCGAGACCGATCAAGCTAATAGGATAAGAGCGCGGAAGTTGCTAATTGCATTCAGATCATTGGCGACAGACAGAGATAGTAGCAAGCAGCGTACTCAAATTTCACCTGACAAAGTAACTGATAACAGGCTCACACGATTTTATGGTCAACAAAGATAATGGTCGTTACATAAGCTTCACGAAGGGGAGGGATATATCAAGTCTTTCTATATATACAATTTTTGCTTTGTTTCTGATTGCAGCGGAAAGGTCGTTAAAACGAGATAGCTTCTGTCGTCGCCACTTGACTTCAAAATCCTCCCGATATCCAATGAATACACCAATATAGTTTCAACTCTGGTCTTCCTGTTTATAAACTACCTTCGAGACAAGGACTGATATATCAAAGGTTTGAGTTCCTTAGAGATGCAGACTCGCGTGCTTTGCGTATCTTTATACATTTTTCTCGTTATTGCAATGTGAATTGGTAGATTTCTACTTCCGAACTCTGCTTGACTTCTTGCAATGGTATCCCAAGATCAGCCACAAGGGACATTTCTCTTCATGTTTAGCGTGATTGGATGTGGAATATGGTTTGCTTGCGAAAACAGACAAAGGTATGGGGCCATAAAGTTTCCTTTTTTTTTCCCAATTCATCTCACATAGACTTGGTAAAAGAGGCTGAAATTTATGAGAATGAATCGTAGTGAGCTCGAAGCATTCTTTCTCCCATTGGGCTGAGTCTCCTGGGTGGTGCACTTGTGACTTTAGTCAAAGGGCGTCCAATACGTTCTTTATCGTTCATATCTGATACTTCGGATATAGTGGAAGCGGGAGCAGGTGGAGGTGGCTAGATTAAGAATGACACAAATGACCGTATAGTGTCAGTGTTATACTTCAAGACCTCTTTTTACGGAAATGCACTCACTCTTCTGTTCACACTCAAGGACAATCTCCTGAATAAACCGACTGGAGAAGCACCATAATCCTTGTTGTTGTCGTTTGATGTGGGAGGTACTACTTGCTTAGTAGCCTGTTGTTGTTGATTCTGAGGTACAGAGATGGGATAGGTAGATTGTTGACCGTGCAGCCAAGACATCACACCAGCAGGAGGCGAGCAAGAGTATGCATCTTTAGTTACGGCTGCCCCTCCACCTCTTTTGACTGCAGGAGACCATGAAGCTCTCCTTCCTAGAGGTTCACTGCCTGCTAGTGCTCTGTTGTTCGACAAGGTAAAGGATGAATCACCGTCGAATGCATCGCCATCGTCATGCTCATGATCTATTTCAAGCTTGTGTGCAGCATCCAGTTCTTGTCCATAGTTTGTAGGTCTTCCAGCACCAGTAGAGGAAGGGGCATCATGGTGCTGTGGCGGAGTGACTGCTTCGGGAGGGCCATCCTCGTCGTCTTCGTAGAATGGGGAGGAGTTGCTCATAGAATATGACGATGTGCTTGTGCCACCATACGAGACTCCTCTTCTGTGTACTCCTGCTGCTCCAGCTCTTCGGGGTCCATTGCTATCTCCAGCAGCCTCATCTCCCGCAGTATTACTAGGTAGTTTGGAGGAGGAGGGAGGAGGAGAAGCGAGACCTAGCAGTCGCAAGATGGAGGATGACGATGTAGGAGTAGTACCACCCGACAATGGAGGAGGAGATGATGGTGATGGAGATGTTGCATTGTTGCTCGCATTAGTCGACCTGCTCAACGTTCGGGACAGTCCTACATCAGGCGGAGGATGGTGAGAGTTGCCATTTGCGTCCCATCTTGGATACGAGAATGTGTTGGCTCTGTTGCGGGTGGTGGTAGAGGTAGATGTGGTTGTGGATGCTCCTGGAATGTCCTGAGGTGCGCTTGTCATGGTTGCTTGCTTGCTTGGATGTCAATTGAGGGAGAATAAGGACGCTGAGATGAACGTGGACAGCAGTACTCTTGTTGTCGCTCGGTGCTGTTCTCACACGGTATGATAGACTCGACAGCAGTATTGCGATATGACAGATAGGTCAAGAGTGAAGGAATGGATGTCCGACACTGTACTACTGGGTCAGCAGATCCCCTTTACGCTAACCCTGGTGAGCTTGGAAATCAAATCCTGGGCCCCCACATTCGCGCGTTTAGTCAGTTCGCCACCATGGCACCCCACTCTTAGCCAGACACGCACTGTCAGGGTTTACCCGCTATTTGCGCTTGCTTTTCACGTCGATCTCTCTTTTGCTTTCATTTCTGTCTCTCGCTTTTGTGACTGTCAATGTCCGTTGACAATGCCGAAAGACGCCTTTATCGGTCGGTCGGGTCGGATACTCGGCATCATTGCATTGCCGATGTGATAAATACACAATTTATCCGATAACGATAATCATCGTTCATTTGTCGTGAATAAATCCAGTCTAGTCTCCCTTCCTCTGTCGTCTCATGTGTCACTTGCCTTCCTCTTGCTCGTGATCCAAGTCATCCCGTTGCCTACTAATAATAAATCTTCTGAACCATCCCCTCATACGCCCGCCTTTCCCTTACTGTACTGCATCCCACTACCGCTGTTCCCCACCCACTGATAAACGAATTAAGCTATTTCCATGGAGAACGGTTGACTAACCTGTCATTCTTGATATTCAGATTCATCACCTGACTAGAAAGCCAAACCCCACTGACACGACTTGCTTTCTTCTGCGACCGTATAGCACTAGCTATACAGCATCTTCCACCCTATTATGCTATCTTCATGGTACTGCTTCCAGTCTCGTGTAGATGAATAAAGAGGAGAACAGGTATTGCTGTCCAAGATGGTCATACAGCGGGACATGGCGATATCCTAAAAGAGCAACGGAATGGGCAAGCATCACATCAGCTAAAAATGCGGAAGAGGAAGGATCGAAGACTTACCAGGCATTAACACAGGTAATGAAACAGTGTATTTACCCAATGAAACTTCATCGTTTCCAATTCTAGCCTGTACTTCCATCCTGACAAATGCCAAATCCAGCATATCAGGAGGAACAGTGAATGGTATTGTAAATTTACCCCCATTTCCACCTACAGCGGTACCGCCATTATTGTTCTGACCACCACTAACTCCACCTTCTATATTTGTGTTGATGTTGTTGTTGATATTGCTGCTAAATACCGGATTGAAACCATTTCCTAATACCGTTCCTGTCCTATAAACCTGAACATCATCTCTAGCAACAGTAGGAGTATATAAAGTTACTTCAACAAATGGATTCAAAGGTAAATCTTTACCATTACTAGAAGTACCTTTCAATGTCTTCTCTTCTTCATCAGCATTTGTAAATAAATTATTTGAAGGATCATATAACTTAGGTTTAGGTAATTGTTGAGCAGATAAAATCTCGACATGTAATTTATACCTTTCGATTTTCTTGATAATCTCTTTATCTTTAGATTCATCTTTTTTAAATCTCAAAATATCAGGTTTCAAAATATATCCACTCCTTCCATTTCTTTGAAAAAATGCAAAATTGATCTCGGTACCTAAATCATATGTTTGCCAATTTAATGAAACAAGTTGTATACCGACTGCCCAATAATAGATTGGCAAGTAATTTGAAGATGTAAATCTTGTCCCGGCGGGATAGGATCGCACTAAATGAGTTCGGCAATGTGCAATCACATCTTTGCGTGCATCTTTGATGATTTTGTTCGCTCGTCTTTCGCCTAGCGAGATGATATGGGATGCTTCATATTGTTCCTTGCGATTGAGACCTGTTGATTCAAGTGAAGGAGTAAGAAGCCATTTGACAGAATTAGCTGAGCGTGCTGAGAACGAGACGACCCTGAATAGTAGATTACAAGCTCACCTCTCCATTTCACGCCGATAGTGTAGATGAGCAAAGCAGCCAACGACAGGCTCATCAAAGGCTTGTCTTTCTTGATATCAGGATGTACCACAGCTGTAGAGGTAGATGAGGTCGAGCTGGTACTAGCGATACTGCTCTGGGTGCTAGTCTCCGAGCGACTTCTGAGCCTCTGTAGAGACAGACGACGTCCGGAGATAACCTGTCCGCCTCCGGCCATACTCGAATGCGGTTCCAAGTTCGCCTGCTGAGTATTCATCTGTTGTCGTTCGAGAGGGGCGGGTCCGGCTTGCTGCATCGCATGCGTATTGGTATTATTGAAGTTGAAATTTGGTTGCTTGGAAGTAGCGGGTGGTGATACGGTCGGAGATCCTCCATTACTAGAGCCTGGACGGATTAAGCGTAAAGCCGAGCTGAAGGCTGGAGTGTGTCCACAGCGAAGTAAGGGAGAAGTCCGAAGAGTCAATATGATATTCCCGCGAGCTAACAAACGTACTTTTCTCTTCAACCTCCGCTTCAACGTCTTGACTTGTCCAGCGATCCGATGAACACGCCGAACGGTGCCGCTAAGGGACAACTTACCTTTCTTGATATCAGAATCTGAACTTCCAGCTGAAGAAGAGCTATCTTCCGAAGCTTCAAGTAAACTTTCACCTGGGTTAGTAGATTGTTTGATGACCCATAGATTCTTCGCTTTGATTAGGATCCTATACTTCAAATTTTCAGGTGAAGGCAATGTGTCTACCGTAGGAGCTCCTGCTAAGTGCTCGTTTATAGTCTCCCCGAATAGAGGTGAGTCGACCAGTGCTTTTCCGAGAGTGCTTCGAAGTATATCGGCAAGTTTATCTTGTTGTGCGTGGTCGCAATGTACTTCCATACTTAGGATGACTGGATAAGGAGATGCCACAAAGGCATACTTGGCTATCGCGGTGAGAGCGTCTCGTACGGGAAGGCGTGATGTCAATGTTCGGCCGTGATATACGACAGGCTCGTCGGGACCATCCCATACGTCCACTTTAGCTACAAGTCAGCTGCAATCACACACTTGCATGACTGACTAAGTGGACTCACGCTCGACTGTCCGGCAGCCTTGCTGAAGTGCCCGAATGTAGCCCTCCGACGTGCTGTCTCCGGTCAGCTGACCTCCGACCAAGTATGTCTGAGCACGTCATACAATTATCAGCCTCCCAAGGTAGCAAGAGGACCTTCGCAAAAACAGCTGCTCACATTGTGACTGCTTGAAATGTAATACTCGCACAGCGGTCTTGTCATATCATCGCATACTCGTAGTTGTCGTTCGCTGAAAGCCATATTGTCGCTTGACATGAGGAACGAGGTGAAGCCATCATTCGTCATTATACGCATCAGAGTACCAGTGCTGTCTGTCTTATTTTCAGAAAATTTGGAGTAGATAGCATCGATAGTCTCATCTGCTAGAGTACTCTATAACAGTCCAGGAGTCAGCATAGCCCGCAGGAAGATGGCCTGGTGCTCGACCTACCTTTTGTACCTCTCTTAAGAACTTCTTGAACGCTTCAGGAGTTACGCTTTCAATGCTTCCTGACAGGCTTCGCATGATGTCCTCAACTTCAGGACGCCGGCGCAAATACTTTACGAACAGCTGGAAGTCTGCAAAGTCGAGATAGCCGCGCTTGTGAACATCGGCTCGCTACAAGCCAGTGCAATGAGGTGGTATCAGCTATAAAGGCTTCCATCAAAAGTCGTCAACTATCCTAACCCACCTCAAAGTTTGTACGTATCGCTTTGGGTGAAGCTGATATATTCAGGTTCCGACATAGTGTTTCGACATCCGCCATGTCCAATTTTTGGTCCTCGTTGATGTCCGCATTACTCCAGTGTTGCTTCAACCATACAGCTTGTCTTTTCCTCATCTGGTCTAAACCGCCCATTAGTTCTTTACGCTGGTCATATAATGTTTGTAACGTATCCCTCCAAAGCTTGAAATCTTCCGATGTCAATGCTACCAGATGTAAGATTTTATAACGACCCGAAGAAGTGTATATGATGGATATCCAGCGCGATTCACAGTCTGGAGCTACCTTGAATTGCTCACGGAAACCTCTAGCGTCAGCTCCGAAGCGCAGTTCTCGAATAGCTTCGATATTGACTACGTATAAGAGTCTAATTTAGCGAAGAATACGACATCAGACGGCAACCCAGAACTCACGTATTCCGGCGTGCTTAGACTCCCAAAGAAGCTGACCTGCTTCCGGCTTGATGCGTACCAGACGTCTTTGTACCTTTTTAGCAGATACCTTGAGCATAGCTGTGCCCCTCTTAAGCGCTGGGCTGATGGCGTTGTAGAAGTCATCTTGCGTGCTGGGTTCGAAGTCGAAGGTGTCCTTGCGAATACTTGTGTAATGCTTCTCCTGCTGCTTGAGCCTCGCTGCTCCTCCTGCAACTGCTGGTACTGCTGCTGCTGGTCCTGCGTTGGACAAGTCGAGCGCTTGTTCGCCACCTGTTGCACATCCAGCGGGCGTAGGTGAGTCTGAGCCAGCTGCACTCTCAGGACTGAGCACGAAGGCAGTCTCTTGACTAATAGCGGCAGCTGCTGCGTGCTCATCGCTTGACGGATGCAGTACTTCCATGGCTGTTGTAGATTTGCAGGTTGACGTGATCGGTCTGCAGTAAGTTACTCTGGCTAGCAGCGGTAGGTGTATGCGAGCCCAGCACCAACTTGCAAGAAGCAGAGGTGTGATGCATAGGTTGTATCCAGAGTCATGGTGCGTCTGCCTGGCTGGCCTGTTGGGTCATCTTTGTCGGACGTGAGGCAGGCACTGCAGGTCGGCTGTGTACCGAAGTGGAGCGTGCGTGCTGCCGAAGCAGGGCAAGTATGGAACAAAAGCTAAAATGCAGGCTTTTCATATTTATATGCTTACGGGCACTCTATAGTGATATGTAGTAATTGCTGATGCTACACTGAAGCTGGGTACTACTGACGAATGACGAATGATATTCTAATATTGGACTCGGCAAGTCCTCCGCGGTGCGGTCCAGTCGGATTTCGGTACATATTGAATTGGTGGAGGTGATGTATTCATCAGACCGTTCCAGAGCGTCGCATGAGAGCACTGCGGGTCATGGGCTCATAGTCTTCGTCTTCGCGGTCGTCGTCATCATTATTTTGGGTATTAATACTTGTGCCTTGTCCGTGGCTATTGCCGGTCATAGATCTTCTAGGTGTATTCTGCCCGTCGCGCTTGAGGGAGTCCGAGCTGCTGCTGCCACTTCCATTACTGTCTCTTCTGGAACCTGACTCTAGATCAAGTTCTCCATCTTCGTCGTCTTCCGCATGTCCATCTTCACTGCTGTGATCGCTAAGGTTGCCAAATCCGCTGCCTGCAATGAGGATATAACCAGGCGAGAACAGTTTAGAAGTCGCAAGATTGACTGGCCTTGCTGTACGGATGGGAGTAGCAACTGCTCCACTGCGTGATGTGCCAATCCTCGAAGGTAGATTGCCTATCGAATTGTACTTGCGTAGAACGCGTCCAGCGCCTGTCGGACTGCGTGACAGCTCCTGATTGACATTGGCAGGAGGGCGAGAGGTCAGAGCAACGCCGTCCAGCAAGCGGGCTTGGGAGTTGACTGATGATGTCGAGATTTGCGAGTCATTTTGGTCGCTGTCCACATTGAATATTGTTGATTGAGATGTGTCTCCTCCCGATCCTTGCTCGGACTCGGAGAATCTCGAACTCGTAAGGAAGATGACTCCGACAAACACAAGAGCACAGCCAAGGACTTCCAGCAGGCGTCAGCTTTAGAAGCCCATTGTAAACCGTGGTGAGGGTGCTCACAGAATGCTACTACCTTGCCAATCTGAACATCTTCGAAATCGCGGTAGAGGATAGCAGACCCTGTTATAGCTGAGATTGTAAAGCTGACGAACTGTGTAGGCACGACAACTCTGCTTTCGAAGCGTTGCAGAGCTTTATTCAGAAAGATGATCTGCATTATAGCAGTGATAGCCAGGACGGCTAAGACTGGGTATGTGGGCCATTGCTTGAAGCTGGAGGAAAAATTCCCATAAGCAATGATATCACGGCCACCTGCTGTGGTGATGTCTGACCTACCAGTCGACGAAGTTTTGTGTCAAGAACGAAGAAAAAGCTTTCACGGCTAATACAGTAAAGCCACCATTGAGTGCACAAATCAAGATATCTATAGCGAGATACTTGTCTCCCGCTCTCGTTCTAGACAACACAAGTAGGATACTGTATAGATGATCTTTATCAGGAACAATCAGATACGGAGCTAATAGCATTTTTGCTCACATTATGAGACCCAAGGAGATGAAGGCATATATAAAGAAGGCAGGCTGTGACACAGCTCTTATAAATTGATGCGGTGTGAGCTGCATTGAAACCTAGCTTTAGCATCTCGTAATGTTACCACAAATCCTGTGAAGCCTTAGCTCACCGACTTGTTTTCGCTTTTACTGCTGAGCACAATAGTCACGGCTCCTACTATTGAGAATGCAATGCCGACGACATCCTTCTTCCGGAATCGCTCGTGCAGCATGAGAGGTGCAATGAAGCAGTTGGCTATCAGGGCTACCGTGCCCAACGGTGCGACAACGGATGCTGGTGCGAAGGCATATCTGTATGTTAGAAGGGTGCTTAGTATACCTTCACAAATTGAAAAGTGACGCAAGGCTAACGAGGTGAAATTGCCGAGTTCGCCTAGAGCCATTAAGCACAATCCTAGCCACCAAAGCTGGAGTAAGAAAGCACAGCGGAATCAGCATAGGTTCCCCCGATAAAATTGCTCACAATGCTGAACGGTATCTTACCTTGCTCGCAAATACGTTTTGCTCTTGCTTTGGCGCCCTCTTGTAGGAGAAGTTGCCATTGACATCCGAGCTTCGACTTTGCGTTCTAGAATACTTCGGCGCAGGCGTGGTAGGAGCAGCGTCCGTACTCGCAGGAAGTTCTCCGTCTTGATGGCCATCTGCACCTCTGACCTGTAACCATTTCCTCCGTATGCGACCATTGGATCCCTCCTGCACTGCTAGCTCGGTACCACTTTCCGCGAGATCACGTATGATTCCTTCAGGATGCGGCAGCTTGTGAATGCCTTGGCCTTGACTTTCGCTACTTTGCTCATCTTGGGGCACATTGTCATTCGTTTTCGACGGCTCTACAGCATACACAGCGAGGTCATGCCGGGTCTTGCTTGATCGTGAATTTGATCTTTGGGATTGAGGAAGTAAAGGTGTTCGCTCAGACGGGCGGTGACGGGAATCCGGTTTGTGACCATTCTTCAGACGATAGTTACTGTCCACTGAGTTGCTTCTAGGCTTGTTTTGAGCTTCAGAGTTTCGTTTGTGAGCGAGCTTCTGGGTGCTACAGAGGTTGTCACCGATGAGCAAGGCGACATGTGTCAGAGTCGGGCAGAACAAGGAAAGCCTGACAGGAAGCAGAACCCACTTCAAGGAAACACTGATGAGGATATTGCCAAGGATACTAACGGCTATGCCCACGTAGCTGCTATCGAGCGGGACCATCTATCTAGTCGCTGTCGCCTTCCGCGTGACAGGTTGATCGTGGGTATTGCACACTCTCATATGCAGAAATGCAAGCGTAGAAGCAGCAGCCACGGCGTAGTCAGTTCTCTTCAGGATGTTGACGTGCAATTAGCCATATTAGAAATCACAGGTTCACGAGCTTCAGTCGAAACGAAGCAGAGCGCAACACTTCGCCGGGCCTTTGAAGCTTTGCTGGCTCTCCTTCCTTCCAACAACCTCCGGCGAGTACACAGCATCTTCAACATGGCTGAACAGTCTTTTCGAGACCAGTTGCAAGGGTGAGTGTTGTCCTGACATCTTATTACGTGTCGTTGTCCTGATTGCGGCACCTTTTTGAACACGCACGTGAACTCACCTGGACACGCACGCTGCACGCCATTCTATGATGATAACCATGACATCTACAACAATGCCATATGTTATACACACAGCTTTCGATGGGCCAGAGGTCGCACAGACGACTCAGCAACAGTGAACGCGAATGCATCCGGGGCAGCTGAAGCATCAACGAATCCATTCGCCCGCCTTTCAAACACTCTCGGCATATCAGGATATATACCTTTGAGAAGTAATGAACGAACAAATGAAGAAGAAGCATACTTTGCTCTTTCAAGATGGGAACGCTTCTTAGGATTTCTGTGTTGCTGCGCTGGTGCTGCAGTCTGTTTCTTCGTCGCTTTCTTGACGATACCAATGTTGGCCATCAAGCCTCGGAAGTTTGCTGTAGCATTCAGTTTAGGCAGTCTCTTATTCATGTTGGGGTGCGTTACATCTCCTCTAACCACGACCAGTCGCAGTAGGCTGAGTTTGGCTGCTGCCTTCGTCTCTCCAGATTCGCCATTCTGGCCGGACCGTTAGCACACCTCAAACATATAACCTCCAAAGAAAGACTGCCATTCACAGCGGCGTGGCTGGGCAGTCTACTTTTGACGCTATTCTTCGCAATAGGCGTGAGTTGAATGTCCCATCTGTCAATCATTTTTCTCGACTAGCTGACGTGGCGGTGTTTCGAATCTTCAGAAAAAGGCCTACCTCGCAACTTTGATATGTGCGATTATTCAGCTAGGAGCGCTTCTAAGCTATCTAGTCGCATATTTTCCGTAAGCATCAATACTGCGACGCATAAGTGCAGACGAAGATGCTGACCTGCTGTGATAATGGTACAGTGGTGGCTTTACAACCTTGCAATTCGGCGGTAGAATGGCTCTACGAGGAGCAGGCAACATCCTCCCAGTCTAATGCAACGCGTCGCAACAGTATCGTATCTGGACGTTTACTCATGTATCATAGATCGTATGAAATATCACGCATTGTCTAACTAATACTACATGCAGGGTCTGCCTACAGCATGACTTGCACGAGACAGATTCCATCCTTACGGCAGCTCACTCCAGTGGAGTAGTCATGCACTGCCTGGACTGGCATCGTCGAACGTCCGCATGTTTCAGCCATCTCAGAGATGCAAATGTTTTCGGGCAACGCCGAGGACTTGATCGCCTGCGTAAAGCTGGATGAGAATGGCAATGAGCAGGACTATCAGGGTGAGCAAAGCAGCTTGAAGTCCGCGGTGACGTGCTGCGCGTGGATAGTTGCTTAATCAGTAAGTTCTGCTCATCGTGTAAAGCCACATAGGAAGAGGCGATTAGCTCACTAGGATGGCTGGCTTGATCAGCTAACACGATACGTAGGGTATTGTCCGCACTGCCGCTGATGAGCAGTTTCGAATCCGGAGAGAAACGTAGGCAGGTGGAGGGGAAGTCGTGTGCCTTGAGCACGGAAAGAAGCGGCTGACGATACAGCATACAAAGTGAGAAACCCTGTTAGCAGGTGAAACTGTACGAGAAAGACTGGATGTGCGGTATTCACCTGTACCGTCTCCGCGTCGAATATAGTAATGCTTAAATCGCTGCCACCCAAAGCCAATAACTTGCCATCAGGCGAAACATCAAAGCTAGTAACCGGTTTCTTAGCTACCGTTCTCGTCCTTATCAATTTCCACGTATCAACGTCCCAAACAGAAATGAAAGCTTTGCGTTCTCCTCCTTTATTCCGTCTTGAAGCTGAACCTGCTGCACCTCCTGAAGGTAATGCATTGACGACTGTGAAGAGACGTGCAGAGCTGACTCCTCTTCCGAAACGTGCTGCTCTGAATGTACACTTTAGACTTTTGGATAGGACTGGTTGCTGAATGACCTGAATAGGTTCGGGGACAGCTTCGGACGCTGAACTTGATTCGGATATGGGCCAGACATTGATCTTGTGCTCTGAGGCGCCCAGGAACTGGAGCACAGGTCTTATTAGAAATGCAGAAGCTTGTGTATAAGGCTAAAGGCATTTACCATCTTGCTATCAGAGCTGAAATCTGCATCGAACATCTCGTCTTTATCGAAAGACAGATCCGGTAATATACGCTGAAGCGTGCTAGCCGACAGTATGGATAGCTAGAGGCAGCCAAGTAGCACAAGAATGAGCTTGGGGCATCCAACGTAAAAGTAGCTTGTAAGAGCAGTTACACACCTGACTTTCACTACTGGCTACAGCGAGCATAGAACCATCTGCGGAGAAGGCCGTGATCTTCTGATATATTTCGGTATTTGTAGTCGCTATTGTAGAGGCAGTCTTCTCTTGCTTGATTCTATGACATTTACATGAGAACGAGCCATCAATGGGTCAGCCATGTTGCGCCTGATGCAATCAATATACTCGCCAAAAATACGCACGTATCGTCCGAGTACGAGAATAAACGAATGTTATTGTTGGTGCCCTTGGACATAGTATCTGCATCCGAGTTGATGCCCAAGACGATTTCTTTCTTCTGCAAAGCGTAGAACAGCGCAAGAGTGTTAGCTCGCAGAGCTCCAGTGACGAGCAGTCCGCCGTCCTGCAGCACGCGTGAAGGAGCGCACCTTTGGGTTCACTGCGATCGTCGAGGATGCATCTTCATTGCGAGCAAGGTCGAGCTCTTGCACTCTATCGCACGTTTGAGCATTGCTATTGACCTTGTACACGCTCTGTAAACACGTCGAAGCATGTATGTCAGTCTGCCGTCACTCCAACGCGGAAGGCGTTCCATCTGCACGTGCCCATCTAGATGGACTGATAATAACAGGCGCAACAGAGCTGGGCCTGCAAAGGTCAGAGGAGCAGAGCACTCACCAGACTGTTCTTGATGCCACTGCGTCCTGCACCACCGCCTCCAGTGACGGCAACACGGTCGTCATCGAGCCATGCGAGCGCGTAGACGGGGAAGTCGACTCCCACATGGAAGTGACTGGTCTGCCGGGACATGGTGTCGAGGCTCGCTGACTATGATAATAGTATGTATAGTATGAAGTGCTTGCGGTACTGCTTCTTGGTTTGCTATGCGTGTAAATTGGTCGGTGTTGAGACAAGGCGGTAACTTCGTGGATTTCTCGATTGCCTTCTTGCAAAGATGCACTTCGTTGGAAACATGCAGTGGAGCTCTATACCAACTTGACTGATATTTAGCACTCATCATGGACAGCTACCAGACTCCGTGAGCTCCGAAGCGACTCCTACCGTGCCTCTGCTCGTTGCTGATGTTCGGAAATCATCTACGCTGGCAGGCTTTCTTCGCGATATGCCTCCAAGGAGATGTCGGCGCTCTTCAGCAACGCCGTGAGTTTAGATTTTTTCATAGCTAGATCATCATTATGACACTGATCATACTTCTTCCCGCCTATTCCAGACTCGCTTCGGTACTTGGAGACAGCTGTGGCTTAGCCTGGCAAAGGCCGAAAAGCAACTTGGCCTGCCTATTCCAGATGGTGCGATTGAAGAGATGGAAAAGAATCTGGTATGTACTTTTGATTAGTATGACATCTCATTTGACCTTTCGCTGACATTGCCGTCTTTACTTTCAATCCGACTTGTTCCGTTGCATCTGCTACTATCTTTCAAAATTTGGCTTTCTTGTACCAAACCTCTATTGGGCAACGCTGCGATGCTTTTCACACCTATCAATATGCTATACATGGCTGCAATAGACACTCGACGCCAAACAAATGGAAGAAGCAGCTGCAGAGGAGAAGAAACGTCGACATGATGTTATGGCGCACGTGCACGTGTTCGGTTTGGTCTGCCCAACTGCAGCACCTATCATTCACTTGGGCGCTACAAGTTGCTTCGTCACAGAGTCAGTCTCCACTTTCACGATCAAACAGTGCCATACTGACACATTTCATACATGTCCTCAGCAATGCCGACCTCATCTTCCTCCGTCAAGGCTTGAAGCTTCTCCTCTCCAAGTTGGCAATTGTCATCGACCGCTTCTCACGCTGGGCCGACCAGTATAAAGATCTTGCCTGCTTAGGATGGACGCATTTCCAGCCTGCTCAGCTCGTGACAGTCGGCAAGCGTGCCACTCTATGGATCCAAGAGCTTCTCTGGGATCTACGTAACCTTGAGCGAGCATACAGTGATATCGGGTTCAGAGGAGTCAAGGGTACCACGGGTACACAAGCCAGTTTCCTTCAACTATTCGAAGGCGACCACGATAAAGTCGAAGAGCTCGATAAGCTCGTTACGGAATTGAATGGCTTCACCTACGCATACCCCGTTACTGGTCAGACATACTCTCGCAAGATCGACATCGATGTCATTCAACCACTAGCAAGCTTCGGTGCTACTGCTCACAAGATCGCTACCGACATTCGCCTACTTGCAAACTTGAAGGAAGTAGAGGAACCATTCGAGAAGGATCAGATTGGCTCAAGTGCTATGGCATACAAGAGAAATCCCATGCGATCCGAGCGTGTCTGCTCCCTTGCTAGACATCTTATGTCACTACAACAGAATGCTCTCATGACCGCATCTGTACAATGGTTCGAGCGAACACTCGACGACAGCGCCAATCGCAGAGTCACCATCCCCGAAGCTTTCTTGACTGCCGATATCCTGCTGTCGACTTTGCAAAACATCAGTGAAGGACTAGTTGTCTACCCTGCCATCATCAAGAAGCGAGTTGCGCAAGAATTGCCCTTCATGGCTACCGAAAATGTGATCATGGCTATGGTGAAAGCAGGCGGTGACCGTCAAGTAACCCATGAGAAGATCAGAGTCCTGTCGCATCAAGCTGGCAGAGTCGTCAAGGAGGAGGGAGGCGACAATGACCTCATCGAGAGAATCAGGAAGGATGAGTTCTTCCAGCCCATTCATGCTCAGCTGGATACTCTGCTCGATCCTAAGAGTTTCGTTGGAAGGGCGCCTGAGCAGGTTACCAAGTTCTTGAAGGAATGGGTCAGCCCTGCACTCTCGAAATACGAAGAGGACCTCAAGAATGCTCAGCAAGTGCAATTAAGCGTCTAATCAATGGCATGATCTTTTCAGGAGTGGACACAAGGCTTGAATACAATGAGCAAACAAGGGCGGTAATGCTCTCTACGTGTCTAGGACGATTCGACATAGGTATTTCAATGCTTTAAAGTGGTGGAACCGGAGTCACAGGTAGTTCCGAACCTGTGACTTCTTCAGATCAGTATTGGAAGGTCTGCTTAATGATTTCAGTGACAATCTAGGAGCGTTCTTAGCCAGCACGTCTCGCAAGGGTCGTCGATCGTCCGCAAGGCCTGTCCCGCTTCCTCCACGCGCATCACTCCACACCTTTGTCGTAGTTTCGGAACTCGACGGAGTGTGCTCCCAAGGTGTCTGAGGGGTCTTTCCTACGCCGATGTCGATGGTGTGGGCGGTAGGGGCGTGGCTGTGGCTTTGGCTTTCGGTCAACAATACTTTGTCTCCACTGGTGACTAGGTATTAGATTACCAGATGGATGACGCGGCTGATAGAAGGAAGGCTTTGGCCTAGCAGTACCGGTGTCTTGCGTCTGACTTTCGAACTGCTTGATCACCTCGCTTCCCCAGGTGTCGTGTGTACCGTCAAAAGGATCCTGGTTGCTTAGCTGACGCCTAATCGGGGGCAACGCCGGGGGGATTGTATCGTCCAAGTTCATGCCTTTGTCGCGTGGTAAATGCTGAAGAGACGATTTTCATGTTTTTCTCTTGGGCTTTGATCGTGTTGCAATCTGATTCAGGCACATCACGGGCAATCCAGACGACCAGTGTTTCGAGTGCACGCCTATAGCAAATTCTGGAAGATACCGGCCCACTGGAAGAAGCTGAAGGGGCAAACTCGATGACCTGTGGATCCAAGGAGTACAGCTGAGCCTCATCTGACGGCGTGCTTCATTTGTAGTCCCTTGCTCGGCCTCCGGCCTCATGGTCGGCAACTAGTGACTTGCAGTGTTGCGTGGACGGCACATGCTGCGTTGGTGCGATCCAAAGCCGGGCAGTGCTGCACAGCTGCTCGGGGTCGCAGCGTCCGCTCGTCAGGTGCTCGACGTGTGCTAGCCGACCAGAGCGGGTAGGTTGACTCAATTGGCGTGTTGACTTGCGAAGTCATGTGAAGGCTAGACAAACTCGCACTTCCAAGACCACCTGAAACGCGATGCTCATCGCGTGCCATGGCCGTAACACTGCAGGTCGCATCGTATACACAGCCTGGTCTGCAATACCGAAGCTATACAAAGCCGAGTAAAGTTGATTTCGAGTGAGCTTCGGTGGCCACTGGCTCAAGAACGTTAACACTGCCGGCCGGGGATAGCATTCCGTCGGCCGAGTACGATATGCGTGAGCAGTCGATGTCCAGCGCAGACACAGCGAGAGGACATGCTGTATGCGCAAGAGTGCCGAGATCCACAAATTGACACAGCGTTATCGGCCTGGTGGGCATGTGGGCAGGTAGGCTTTTGCAACGTACTGCGATGCAGGCGCCCTTGCAGATTGGGAGTGGAAATTGCGCGGACTGATTGTACACGCGGACGGAGCTGAATTTACCATTCTTGCGAGGAATTACGACCGTCTTTGAGGTGGCTTGACAATTCCACCTTCGACAGTGGCTTTGTAGACTGATGTATTGACAGCAAGGCCAGCAAGTAGCCTAATTGGTTTCGCGGTGAGCGGGGAAGTGTCACAGCCAAAGCACACGCCGAGGAAATCCTAGTTTTAATTGCAGCCTTACGGACCCTACGAAACCTCTTTGACTACAAGCATAACGCAGACACGTATCTGAAAGTGCAGCAGCCATTGCTGATATACGACTGCGAGACATTATTCCAGGGATTTTGAACGAGATCATCGCCGTAAGAGCTAGTAAGCGTACGGCAGGACTTGACCAAGAGCAGGTCATGAGGAGAGAGCTGTATCGCGGAAGCAAGACAGGAAGAAAGAGAAACATGTCATTATCTGATGTCGATGACTAACATTATTCCAAAGTGACGAATGATGAAAGCAGTACCTACGTATAATCTCAAGAACTACATCGAAAGGTTGAAGGATGTCCTTCCAGTACAGACCGGATCATATGTAAGAAGCTGCATAAAGAAAGTAAAAAAAAGAAAGAGAGGTGTGTCAGCTTGATGGAATCGATGACTCCTTTGGCATGATAAATAGGCACCTACGATATCTCTCTAAAGCTGAAAAGAAGAAAAGAAAATCCTAGGCCCGACCCAACCACCCGACCTTGGGCACTGGAAGAGAAAACTGGAACGAAAGAAGAGGGGAAGCACAAGGTTAGCTCATTCATGATAGAAGCTTTGTTTTGGGAAAAAAGTTCTGGTCTTTGAGGTCTTCATCTCTTATCCCAGGCCGGTCCTCGTTATCTTCCGCAGACATTGGTCCAGTGTTGCCGCAAAAGAAAATATTTGTCAGATCGTTGCTGATAATGAAGAAGAAAAAAGTGTACGTACCAATCGATGAGAGTCCGAAGATGCCTGAGTGCTGCAGGGAGTAGGAGGGGAGTCTTTCCGATGG
>JAMALA010000061.1:0-130060 GCA_023628255.1 Cystobasidium sp. 2NF920
CCTACCACGTATACCCTGCCTACTCGTCAGGCGTATCAGCCTTGAATGCTATTGGCAAACCACACTCTTTCAACACCCACTCGTCACGCTTGGCTCTACGTCCCGTAAAAGCTGCAATAATCCTCTCAGCACTCCATGCGAAAAGGAGCGCATCGACCGTCGAACTGCAAAACCCTTCTTCGAGAAGACCCACACTCTTTGACACTGCATACAAGGCATCACATACAATACACACACACTACAAGCATGCTATACTTCGCACTTCTAGCCCTCCTGGCTCAACGTGCATTCGCGCACTCTTCGCGGCCGAGCGCGAGCCCTTTGTCGTGTGCATTCAGGAAAAGGTTGATAGTCCTTTGGAGATTCACTTAGCGACGATGGTAGTGAGTGCTTCTGCATATAACCTAAATACACTACACTATGTACTTAATCCTACTGTCTTACAGCTGGAGCCTGGGAAGTCAGTGAAAACACTTTGCCAGTCGATCCGGTGAGTTTAGACCTCCAGCTGGCGCCCCGCTTCTACCTCTACCTAGGACATACCTAGCTGACTAGCTTGCTTTCTCCAATACAGCCATATTCAGAACATCAATTCACGTAAGCCACGACATCTTAGCGAGTGTTGCAAATCATCAGCAAGCTCACCGGTGTTTGCTGTCCACTTACAGAAACGGGTCCAGTATGGAGTCGTGTTATCGCCCAAAAACACAATTTCGAACTCATGAGCTACGCTATTGGAGGCGCTACAACAGATAACGAAGTGATGCAGGGACCGTTGGTAAGCATTCCCATGAATGGTATGCCAGAATGTCAGTTTAGGTCTGAGCACTATACAATCCGACTTGGCAGCGTCAAGACAACAGTCTTCTCGTTCCTTCCGTCAAGGATCAAGTGGCCGAAGCGCTCGCATACAAGGTGCCTCGAACACTAGATGTATATGCTATATTTGTCGGCTCGAACGATGCAATCAACGCTATCGCTTCCGGACAGGGACTTACTGGCACTGAAGTGGCTGCTCTAACCAAGAATGGCGCCGAAGTGGCTGCTTCCATCGAGAAGAGAGTTCTCCAGCTCTATAAAGCGGGTGAGCATGTCATATCAGTCAAAAGGCATTGGAGAGAATATACTTACGCAACACATGAATGTGTACACAGGCGCAAAGCGTGTGCTTCTAGCCACTCTACCTAAATTTGCAGCTGCTCCGTTCGCTCAAGCTCAACCCGCAGCATTTCGACAGTTCGGAACAGTCTTCAACGAAGATCTCCGAGCAGGTCTATACAACATAGTACGGAGATGGGACCATCTGCTCCGTATCGAAGTAGCAGACATCGACGATGCATTCAACGGCGCATTAGCCAATCCAGAAGCATTCGGCTTCGATTCTCAATAGTCAACAACACCTTGCTAGTTTGGGTTCTACGAAGAATATGAAGGAACAGTATGTGCTGATCCCGAGAAGCATATTTATGGGACGCTCTTCATCCGTCTGCTGCTGCTCATCAACTTATAGCCGATGTCTTCTCGGAAGCCTATGAAAGGCTGTAGTAATCGAATGATCAATGGATTCTATCTTATCTCTACCAATTACTTTGAGGAGTCGGTCTTGTAATCGTTATGCAGTATAGACGGGCCAATGCGATGGGTTCCTATCGCATTGTACCAGGGAGTCGCATGATATGTGTTTTACTCGACAATGCACGCGCTCAACAGCGGCGTGACCGTTGGGTATAGTCACAATGTGCTTCCAAGTCTTCGACTAATGAGCAGAGTCATCAACATCTGCTTTATATTTCTGCTCTCGAATTGCAGATGTATCGGTCTTGCGAACTTTGCGCCACCATACGCCGCTTTGTTCGCGCCGTGATCTCCTGTCTGTTGACTTTCTACGTATTTGGCCATCAGACTCACCATGGAAGTTCGCTTTCACGAGCATCCTCCTTGACCTTCTTCCTACCATCAGGCTCACAGTATGGGCTTCTGCTCTCGATGTGGTGAGCCGTGTGCTCTGGCAACCTGCAGCTGCGGTGGTCAAGCGAAGAGTACGTGGTTTTCCGAATTCATGATGTTTGCGTATGGACGCGGGTGGAGCAGCAGCAGAGCAGCATCAGTCAGGCTGACTTGCGCAATTACATCGTACAACAGCACCGGCGAGTCACAAGGTACTCTACACTGGCCGCTCAGTCACTCCTGAGACAGACCGCTGGGAACGCAGATACGTCCAACGAAGTCCAGCAACTACACCCAAAACGCTGTCCAGGACTTTGCCCGGCGAGGACACTTCGAACACCAAGGATATAGCGTGGCAAAGCAAACGCGGCAAACATCTCTCACTCCCTACCTATGCTATGTCGGCTGGTCTTGTCTACGAGGATGTCGAGACACTCAAACAACAGGATGACGCTGGTCCAAGCAATACACAGTGGAAGGCACGTGACCGCATCCCGTCATCCAAAGAATTCCAGGAAGTCGAAGAGACTATCTCTAGAGCTTTCGGATCTGTGCTGGATCCCGTACACCAACGACATAAGTGGAGCTGTCATGATTGCAAGACTACCTTCCTGCGCGATCAAACAGTCTATCCTGATCCTCGATCAAAGACTGATTCGAGCCTAGAGCATGTCTTGTACTGCCCTAAATGTTTTGCAGCGAAGTATGTTCAGAATGCAAGCTTTCAATGTCTTCTTGCTGCATACTGACCTTGCATTCTGTTTCAGCTTCAGTCTGGGTAGCTGCCTAGCATGCGGAGACACTGTTCTGCCAGACGCTGCAACCCCGTTCATACAACGGAAGGACAAGCTGTGGCATGCAGCATGCTGTGAGTAAATCCATCCGGGACGAGGCATCGACTGTATGATTGAGAGGTTCAACTGCACAGATGCCTGCTTGTATTGCGGGGCAGACCTCTCGAAGAGCCCGCAGGTCGATCTCTACGGCAATCCCTGCTGTGCTACCTGTTTCGACAATGCTGCTTTCCTGAAAGATCCGACCGTTGCACGCGTTCCTGCACTCCTATCGGCTGATAAGGCAGCAAGCAATGATGACCTGGCCAAGAAAACGAAGGAAGATCAGCGAAAGCAGATTATCATGCCTTCTGCTGCGAAGATCGGCCCTGCTGTCAACGAGCTCAAAAGTCGCCTCGAAAGTGTATCAGCGGGAAGCCCTTCTGTCACAGCTGCTTCGTCACCTGCAGCTCCGATACGTGCTCCTCTTACAAGACCGAAGAGTCAAAGCGGGGCAAGCTTCTCTCGCCCAATAGGCACTGGCAGTCACGCCATGGCATCAGCACAGATCGCAACAACAGCGTTGCCGCTGTCGAATAGACCTGCAGAAGCTGCTACACGCCCTTCTATTGAGACTGGACCACCGAAATTCCCCATCACAAGTCCCCGCATCGCTGCCAGCAAAGCATTCTTCGATGGCGGCGCGTCCGCTGGGCCGGTATCACCTTCGCTTCCTGCCGGTCAGGGATGGGCTAGACCGTCGCCGAAACCTCTTCAAAGCCCAGCTTGGCAAAGACATCGACCAACCCACTCTATGCCTGTGATTCCCAAGCAGAGCGCATCTGTACCTTCAGAACCGGCTTGGTTACATTCACCTATCCTGCAGAGTAAAGCAGATGCTAGCAAGGTGCAAATGAAAGCAGTCACGACAGTAGTAGCCGATCCGCCGAAGCCTATACCTCAGCCTCGACTAGCGCGGCCTCTTCCTCAACCGCCTCAAGCAGCTACTAGTGCAGTGCACCGAGTCGAGAGCTCGATTCCGTCTGCAGCAACTGCGAAATCGGAAGAAGCAGCTTCAAAAAGTGTCAACTACACATACAAGGCAAACGAACATGCGCATGAGAATGTACCGGCTAGTCCCAAGAAAATCGCTCCTGGCATATTATCCCGCAGCAAGAGCTTCCGAAAGCCAGATAACAAGCAAGCTAACGATGAGGCGCCGTCTTCCTCCACAGACCGAACACATCGTGCGGGAGGCAACAGTCAAGCCGAAGAAGCCCAGCAAAGTACGATCAGGTGTATGAAGAAGTCGGTGTCAGCCAGTACCATTGCGATTGCATCTGTCCCTGCCAGCCGACCACTACCTCAGCGAAGCCAAACAGGTTTGGAACGGTCAAGCGCAACGATCAAAGGTAGATCTCCGGTGGCTGCGAAGCGCATATCACGACACATTCCCGCAGATAAAGCACTTGAAGAGGGTCTTTCCAACACTATCTACGCTCCAGTCAATGGGCTCTCGCCTAATACTAGATGTGCGGGCTGCGGTCTTCGCTTGTTTAGCGCGGGTGGCTTAAAGTCATCAGGCAACAAGATCATCACGCTTCCAGGCACAGAGGTGGTCTATCACGCAAAATGCTTCGAGTGTGACCTGTGCAAAAAAGCATTCGGTGAGGGCGTGTTCGTAGAGCTTGAAGGCGGACAGAGGGTGCATGAAAAGGTCAGTCAATCATAACCATACGAAAAACATGCCGTCTGATTGCGGATTTACAGTGCGCACCCGTTCAAGTCATCAGAACCGTAGTGCCGGCAAGCACGGGTGATACGTCAACTATGCCACTGCCCTCCAGAACGCTACACTCAGATCCGCAAATTCTGAAGCCTTCCCGCTCTGCCACTCGATTGCAGCAGCCGTACACCTCGGCAGCGCAGGTAGCGCCGATGCCCCCATCGAAGACGCAAGCGAAAGCTAGACCGAGCTACCCGGCACCTGCTAAGCTTTCGAAAGCCTCAGAGATATTCGCCTCTCGTGATAAAGCTTTAAGCTCGCCCGTCTTTGGGGGCATGTATGCTTGTGCAGGCTGTGGAGAAGAAGGAACGCTGGCTGAAACAACGCGTAAGGTACCTTTTCAATAAAGCCATAGAGCATGTGCTAATGTGCATTGTAGTCGGTCCCGTCGGCACTCGCTTCCATCATAAATGCTTGAAGTGTTTCTGTGGGAAGCAGCTCGACAGTGGCGCGAAAAGCTTCGAGGAAGTCGGGCCGGATGGCCGGCTAGAACGGAGATTTGCTTGCAGAACATGTATCGTAAGTGCAATTCAGGGACAAGCTTCAGGTGTGACTGAACAAATTCTTTCCAGGATAACAAGAATCTCGCAAAGCGAAGCCTGTCAAGCGTCACTGGCCTCGCCGCAATGAGAAGCTGAAGAAATGGAAAAGGCTTGCTAACGGTCTCCTTGAGTGCTAGCCCGAAACGATGCCTCAGTTGGTCCCTTTGTCCCTGTAGTCTTGTTGTTGTCTGAATTCTCGCATATTACTATTATTTTTGCTGAAATAGAAAGGTCTGACACGTATTGCGTAGTGTACACTGGATCACAACGCTGAGCAGCAGTCCACGAGCCGGACGCATTAGATACCGAGCAGTCTCATTAGTCTGTAGTAAAGTCCTTGTCAGCGCCGCGACTTCCTGATCGTAATGGATAATACTCACAAGTATCCCAGGGTGATAATGACACTGAACGCCAGCAAAGAAGCAGGAATCTATGGCAGAGATTCGAGTCATCAGCCATTGTCTGCCCAGGCAAGGTCATGTGGGTACTTACTCCCGTCTTCAAGAAATCTTCGACAGTCAAGTATCGCTGCCCAACGTCGTCTTCTAGGTTCACGGCCATTAAGTTCGGGAAACCGGAAACAGGGAGTGCCATTCCAGCTGAGCAGATAAGGGCCGTCGCCATGACTAGGAGTCGAGGATGAGGAGGGTCCAGAGCGTCTCCGATACGCGCAGCGATTGGCGCGACCAACACACTCGCAATACTGTGTGAGACGAAAGTTGCTACTACGAGAGACAGAGCGGAGAAGATCGTGACGATTGGCCATACATCCATATCATGTACGGCTTGCTCAATAACAGTGTCACTGTTCGATATTTCGTCAGCTCCAGCAATAACACGATCGAGCAAGGTATCGAGACTCACAGATCATCGAGTAAGCCCGACGACAGAACAGCTTTGCCGAGTGCGATACCGCCCATGGCCAAGAAAACGATGCTCCAGGGCTAAGAGAGAATATCTGTTCAACATGAGTGTATTGATGGTCGAAGTTTGCGAACTTACGAAATTGTCGAAGTCGGCCTTCCTGAGGATGCCAGTGCCGAAGAAAAGGACTATCGGGATGAGAGCGATTACTCCCATGTCGCCAACCTTGTCTTCAATCTGATGCTCAATGCAAAGCAAAAGGACAGTTGCGACCGCAACTGCGCAGACGAACCATTGGGTGATGGTGAATCTTTCTTTGGTCGGCCTGACAGGGTTGATGGTCGTCGACTTGTCCCAGCCGTACATCCAGATAAGAAGGATCCAAATCAGGACGATTGAGACGGATGCTACTGGTAGTGCAATGGCGAACCACTGTGCCCAAGACAGGGGTTCTGACATGTACGAGATAGCGATTAGATTCTGAGGACTTGCGATGGGTGAGGCCATGCCTCCCAAATTTGATGCGAGGGCGATACCAAGAACGAGCGCTTTTGAGTAAGTCGACCGATGATGAAGCGTTCTCAGGATGGGTTGAATGAGGGAGAAGCACAACACAGGCGCTGCAACATTGCTGATCCACATGGAAGCGAAGCAAGCAACGGCCATGTATGCGAGGAGAACTGCAGCTGGGCGAGTACCAGCGAGAGCCAGCACGCGTGAAGCTAGCATCTTGTCAATGTTTTGCTTTGATAGTGCACCTGCTAAAGTGAAACCACCGACTAAGAGGACGATTGTTCCGGTGAACATTTGTGAAAAGATGAACTTCGAGGCTTCGACTGCAGATAGTCGGCGGTCTTCGCCGTCCGTTGAGCGTAGAACCCGCAGCACAACAATGAGGAATGGAACCAAGAGGGAAGTTGCGAACAGCGGAATGACCTGTCGATGCGCCTCGTCAGCGAGAGAATTTTATACTCGTTTGTGTTACTGCTCACCTCAAGTGCCCAGAAGATACTTGCAAAGACCAAGATAGCCAAGCAATTGCGTTCCTCTACTCGATCTCCGAAATCGCTAACCAAGATAGCGATAAAGGCCACTACAGCTATGATACCACCAACGACTTCTTTACTCAACCAATTCGGCAAGCGGATTCGACCAAGTGGTGTCGATACAGTCTGGGCTTGGACATCCGGGTCTTCCAGCTCCTTTTGCATGAGCATTGGCTTGTCGAGTCCTGTACCGCCGCCTGAAGCTCGCCTTGCATTCAGACCCGTACCAGCACCAGACCAGCCTTTACGCTCCAAACCGATCATATCACGCCAGATTGTGTTTCTCTCCCAGATGACATGCTCTCTGAGCTGAATTCGAAGCTGGCGCAAGGCTTCATGAGTATCACCACGAGTGACAACACGAGCGTAGAGCGGGATGATAGACTGAAGCGCTTCATCTAGCTTAGTCTGTGTCTCGTCTCGGAAGGGGTACGACTTAAGCAAGATTGTCGACATGTACTTCTTTTGAAGCTGGCATTCGGTTACTTTGTCGAACTTCTTTAAGATCTTGCGGAAGCCGGCTGCAGACGAGTAGAGAGTCACGTTAGTCTTGAAGTTTGGACACAAATATTACGATAAGATGCAAAGTGACAAACTCACTCTGATTCAGTGTTACGTATTCTTTCAGCTGTGAAACCTCCCTGAAGAGCGACTGCAAACGCATTTTGAAAGTGATACGCATGTCCTGAGCAGCTCTTGAATGTGAATTCCAGATATCTGCTGTAGAGTCAGGCTTAATCATGCCTCCACCGAAGCTTGATGTTCTCCTTCGCAAAGGCTTCGAGCCTCCTTCGGCGGGGGAAAAGGGTGATTGTGGTGGGATGACTCCATTCTCGTCTGCTGGACTACCTGGTCTTGTAGCTGCTTGCATTGTTCTATTAATCTGGGATTCGATGTCTTCTGTTACTTCGGGAGGTAGATGGGGCACATCACGACTGTTGACTCTGCCAAGTGCATCTGTGGAAGATGAATTAGAGCCATCGGATGCAGTATGTGAGCGCTGCCTGCGAAGCTTTCCCGAAGAAGCAGAACCACTTCTTTTATGACCATAGGGTCTCGTGGCATCTTCAGCGCCTGAAGACCTCCTGCGCTGCTGCTGGGCTGCTGCTGCCGAAGATGGCCCAGCGCCAACTACGGACTTTAGGAGCTTTGTACTCTTCTTCAAGAGCTTTGTCGCTCCGGTAGCATCTTCATCGTCTGATTCACCACTCTCTTCGTCGCTCTCATCTTCAAAGTCTCCAAATTGGCCTTCCTCTTCTACTTGATGTACCTCTTCTTTGACCTGGTCAAGCTCGGAGAAGAGCTCTCTTTCCTTTTGCCTGTAGAACTTCTCGATCTTGGATAGCTCTGCGTCTAGCAGTGCCTTGAAGCGAGCAGAGAGTGTATCCGGAGTAATGGCAGCACTGTCTGATGTGCTGGCCTCCCCTCCTACTGCTGCTCCCCCCGGTCCTAGCAAGGTAGCTTGTTCTTCATCCTGCTGCTGATCCTGATCATGATTTCGATAGACGAGAGCTTCCTTCTCTGCACGGTAGACAGCAGCCTTGAGAGCTGTGTAGTTGATGTACTCGTCTACCCACTCGTTGGAGGCGTTAAACACCAGCTGCTGCTCGAAACGCATCCTGCCGGCGTTTTCGACGTAATAATAATGATGATGAAAGCCTCTCTCTCCCTCTCTCTTTTCTTCGCTGACTATGACTGCTGCAAGTGAGACTGCAGGATTCGTTGGATCTTACACCGAGCCAGCAGAGGTCTTCACAGGCGAAGTGCTGGAAAGCATATGTTACTTGCGCGTCAAGTGATGGGGTCCAGGCGAAGTTGCTTTCATATTCACGCATGCAGAGCAAAGCGGCCACGACGGAGATGATCGTGATAACATTCCTAGAGATGCAGGAACGTTTGGCATTCAAGGGCTTGGGAGAACACTCTACTTTGACATGGCACAAATACAGTAGAGAGGAGCGCAAGATCCACCTAAGACCTGCTATCCCAGTAACATCACCCTTCAGCACTGATTTGATTGCCGTTGCTGTTCCCGCGAATATAGTGTGTTACGATGGCAGTTTTCGGAGGCTAACGCCATATACATCTCTACACTTGCAAGCAGTACTTGGTAAAGGGTGCTCTGAGTGCGGGACGCTCTCGAGTACAATCTCAAGAGAGTGCAGCCCTAATAAACGGTCGGTATCATTACCCCATGGAGCTCCGCCATACTGGTACCGCACGAATATGTGGACGCGAAAGAAGTACCTTTCTTGATGGCTCAAGATCTGACGCAAGCTTGCAACTTACTGCACTCACTTGTGATCTAGTAGTCCCGCCTGCAGCGCCGACAGCTAGTCTGTGTAAGTAACATCGCCAAGTCACTACTGCGGCAAATGTACAATTCTTATCTTATCAGACCTTGAGCCTTTTCCTACACAAGACTCTCTTTCGGAAACAGTGACTTTTACCGTGGTTGGACATGACATCCATGAAGCTGTCGGTGTACATGGACCGAACGGAATGCATCAGTCTGTATCTTTTGCAGACGACTTTGAGAGTAAGCTCTGTCTTCGGCGAAAGAGCTTGAAGGGACGGTAGCTGCCAGCGTAGACAGACGCAGGGCTTCGAGGAAGGAAGCTGTTATCGCATAAAGCATATGCTATCAGCGATACATACTCAGCAGACTCTGCAGCGCTTCATACTGTGCGTTCTACCAGTTTGAAGTCGCCGTTAAGTGTCTATCATGTCTTATCTCGCTGTCCGATCACTCTTTTGAGCGGACCATCATTACGTAGAGTCTTGAGTGAGCCTTGCGTTCTCCCGGCTACTGTATCTGCACGGAGCTATGTCATTCATCTAACAGAGCCACCCTTCCAACAGCTTCACGACAGTAGTGTGTGTGTCCATGCTAGCATGTACCCTGCTGGCCAGCAGCAGCAGCAGCAACAACAACGAGGCCAGAGCATACCGGTGCGGCAACCACAACAGCCGCAACAGAGCGGGCTGCTGAAGAGCTCGTTGGATGTGAGTAGCGGTAGCAGATAGCTACGCGTGCTGATAAGAGCTGCTCTGATACTTTACAACCCAATCTACCCAGATCGTCTGGTCCTACTCGAGAAGTCAAGCGTTTTATGGGTCAAACCTTGATTGCAACCCTTCCTTCGTATCGAGATACCGCAGGCCGGGTCAGCAGGAGGAAGACGACGAAGATGAAGATGAGGATGGTGAGAGTGGAGATGATGACGAAGACGACTACGAAGATGGAGTGACCCGAAAAGACACAGAAGATGGCCAGAATGCTGCAGAGCAAGGCAGAAAATCGAGGCGGAGGACGAGAAGCTCCAACAATCGCACAAGAGGACAACGGGCCTCTCATGATTCGTCGCTTGCCAGCACAGAAGACGAAGATGAGAATGGAAACAATGCCAATCAAGCTAGCCGTCGACGTAGTAGTCGACATGCTGAGGAGGGTCCATGGGTGCCAGACTTAGATAGCCCTGTCGACGACCGCTTTCCTAGCCCCGACAGGCAAGGAGGAGCCTCTTCGAAGCGCAGGAGCTCATCACCCCTCAATAGCAGTCAGCGACCGAGCAATAGCGTCGAACGTCCCAAAGGCAAACGAAACGTCTTGCGAGGCCTGCCTGATCAGCCATCCTACATCCCATCAGGAAGTAGTCTCGGACTCAGTATGGATCCATCATCAGTATATGCCCAGTCTGAAAGCAACGACAGCAGTGCAGTCAACAGTAGCGATGCAGATGGTAAATCAATGAATGGAAGTCATACTCAACATCAAGGTAGACAGCTTCAAGTGCAGGAACGAACTCCGCTCTTGAAGAAACGCTCGCATCCTGGTCAATTACATCAAGCTATCAGGGAGGAAGACGAAGCTATATATGGCTCTTCACCCCCTGATACGGTGCCTTTCCCTAGGAGATCACCGGGAATAAGTTTGAGAAAACGCTCAAGTGGAGCTAAGGTACGACGGAAGAGCTCCGCCGCAAGTCGCTTCAATCCGCAAGGTTCCTCCACTTTCGGACAAACGCTCTTCAATGCTATCAATGTTCTCATCGGTATCGGTATTCTTGCCTTGCGTGAGCTTTCATCTCGCTTGCTACAAGATTAGTGCTGAACGGCTGACGTAAATATATCACAGCTCTGGCCTTCTCACAAGCTGGCTGGATCCTCGGAGTAATTCTCCTGATCTTCTGTAGTGGTCTCACCAACTATACAGCCAAAGTCCTCGCCAGGGCTTTGTATGAAGACCCTCGTCTCATGACGTATGCCGATATTGGAGCGAAAGCTTTCGGCGCTCCTGCCCGTACTTTTATCAATTTGCTGTTCTGCTTGGAGATATCTGCGCTTTGGTGAGTGTTGCCCTAGAGCAAGGGCGCAAGCCATTCACTGACGCAAAATTCACATCGCAGTGTTGCTCTCATTGTGTTACTCGGAGACTCCCTGTCTATCATCTTTCCTTGGCGTCCAGTCTACTTTAAGCTTATCGGCTTCGCTTGGTGAGTCGTCATGGAAGCCATCGTCCGTTCACTTCGACGCCCAGTCTGACTCTTTCCACAGCATGTTCCCGACTCTGTTTCTCCCGCTACGATACCTTTCTGTGGCATCCTTGATAGGGTGGGTGTTCACCATTTGCTCGCTCTCTGCTTCCTTCTGCTGACCCTCCCACACATCAATAGAATCATTTCAGTGGTTACATTGACTGTCACTGTCCTGACAGACGGCATCATCGCTAGTGGCCAACCTGGCAGCCTGCGGCATCCCATGCCTACCAGTGTAGGTCCGCAGTGGCGCATGCTGCCTATCTCGTTTGGTCTCATCATGAGTGGAGTGAGCACGGAATCTTCCGTTTCACGGCCAGCAGCGATCCTGTTACTAATTACCTTGCATATAGTTCGGCGGCCATGCTGTCTTTCCCTCCCTTGCTCGAGATATAAAGAACCCTCAGGACTTCAACAAGGTCTGCAATCTGGCCTTCTTAGTAGCGACGGGCTTTTATCTGATGATGGGAACCGTTGGCTATCTAATGTTAGTTGCCTTCTGTCTTTGACTATGTGCACGTGATTGAATCTTTTTCGGTGTCAGGTTCGGTCACGGCGTCTCCGACGAAATTACGCGAGACATGCTCAACACGCCTACTCTACCTCGCAAGCTCAATCTAATAGCAGTGGCCATGGTAGCTGTTACACCGGTATGCAAATATGCTATCTCTTCATCGTGAGTTTCCAGTCGCTTAAGCGTTTCGGTCTAAATTTGACGCTTCAAGCCTCTTCAGTCCGCTAGATAGTACTGTTTCCTGGCTGTTAGGCGTGGAGCAAGAGCCAGAAGGTGTCGTGCTCAAGAGACGAGGCTCGGGCTTGAAGGACAGTGACTGGACTCAGACGAGCTATTCTACCTTCTCTGAGCACTCTTCGAGCAACATGACCACTCCGCGGGCTCGAACAGCCGAAGTCAATCAGTCAAGCATATCAGCAGTACTATCTTCAGTCAGTCAGCCCCTGGCGGATATCAAGCCAAAGTCCAAAGCTGTGGTACGGCAAATCGTCAAGGTGGTCACTTCCCTCGTCCTGCTGGCTATCGCGATCTTCATCCCGTCATTCGACAGAGTCATGGGACTTCTTGGCGCCTTTTCGGTCTTTATCATCTGCGCAATCGGTCCTTTAGCGGCCAATCTTGCTTTATTCCGCAAAACCATGTCAAAACCCGTCATCTTGATTAATTGGGTGCTCTTGCTGATATCAGTAGCTATGGGTGCCGTTGGCACGGTCTTTGTCTTTTTACCCAAACATCAACTTGTATAAGCATAGTAGTCGAGCATACCTTCCTACAGTAATATCGTTGGCATGTATACGTAACAACCATAACCTATTCACCAAGCTCCAGCAGCAGAAGCCTTCATATGCATGACGCGAAGGCCTCGGTGGCGATGGGAGCTTCAGCAATCTGCATGCACTCTTTACCAGCAGGGAGGTTTTATCTTGCGAACATATCTGTGCAGCCCCTCGACACACTTTAGACATGGTCGCGCACCTCGAACGCACGACAGAGTCGTGCGCGACCTCGACCTCGATCACGTCGCCTGAAGCGGACCTGAGTTGATGCCTTGTCCCGTCCTCATCTCCCACTCCATAGCTGAATAGGCAACCATGTCATCGTCTGGAGTACGTCCTGTTGTCCTTGCGAGTGCTTCTGATTCCCGTACTCACAATTCGCCGTGCTGTCCCGCAGTGGGAAGTCCGCTTCTCCAACTCGCGTCAGAGGCCATACTTCTACAATGAAGGCCAAGGGATCTCCATCTGGGAACCTCCTACGGGTCTGAGCGACGAAGAGCTCCTCGCCCTCCCTGGTGCTCACGAGAACCTTCACCGTCAGCCTGAAGACTCCGTTCAAGCATCTCATATCCTCATCAAGCACTCTGGTAGTCGACGCCCAAGCTCATGGAAGGAGGTACGCCAGTGGCCATACCCAAGCTCTGTGACCCTCCGTTTTAGCTTACTTCTATGCCTATATGGTGCAGAAAAACATAACAAGGTCTAAGGAGGAAGCTCTCACTGAACTACAAGCTATCCAGGAACGTCTACGCTCCGCCACACCCGAAGAGATGCCGGCTCTATTCGCGCAGATTGCTACTACCGAATCTCACTGCTCCTCGCACAGTCATGGCGGAGATCTTGGTCCATTCAAGCGAGGTCAGATGCAAAAGCCTTTCGAAGATACCAGCTTTGGTCTGCCAGTTGGAGGTCTCAGCGATATAATCGAAACCGATAGCGGGGTTCATCTCATCCTACGAACTGCTTGAATATGCTACACAACCCCTGCTTAGCTTTGATAAACACCCCCTCCAAACTGAAATCTATATGACAAAAATTTGCTCTACTCCCTTGATCTCTGAATACTCTGCTCCCCGAGTGTTCTCGCTCAGAAAGATGCGCGTGCGCATGTGACTATTTTCTAGGCTTTCGCAGTTCGCCTACACACGCATTTGCCTTCTTAGTCCCAAACAACTCTCTTCCGCTGCTCATCCCACCGCGCATTCTGCTTCTTCACCCATTGATTGCCATAGGGACTCTTTCGAAACCAGCCATTGTTGCCGTGGTCGCCATTGACTGCGGGCGCAAGGCGAAGCGCTTTGGGACAATCGCCGGCATTGTGACCTACAATGACCCAATCGCAGTCAGTCACCGGTTCAGGTATCGGCCGTTGGAAGAAATCGGATACCCATAAGTCGGCAATTCTCGCAGCGTTCTTGAGCATCTCCTGGCTTAAAGGCGGCGTTCATCATGCCCCAAATACCATATTTGACGCCCGTCACGCCAGGCGGAACTCCTTCACGTCGAACAGTGGGGGCGAATGAATTGACGCCGTTGTTCCAGGGCTTGCCGTCGCGATCCTTATAGGGTGAAGCAGCCTGCGAGAACATCGATTCGATCGGCAGGAGCTCGAGTGCCGTCTCCGCAGCATCTAGCAGCGTATGCAGTATCGAAGGTCCATGTGGTATGGGTTTGGATTGACCTGGGAGAACTTTAAGTTTCTTACTTTGCCGAAGTACTCCTACATGAAAGTCTTCCTCCTCTTCTTCATGCGAGATGAGATCCTGCTGCTGTGGTCGTTCCGGACAGGCAGAACGTTGCTTTGTGACCTTGTTTGCTACTTGGTGTATCCTCTGCAGAAGCGTCTCCACGAGACCTTGTTCGCCTGTTTCTTGCTGATTCGCGCACAGACACATTCAGCAGGGCTCGCCGGAGGCAGCTAGAAAGGACAATGCTTACGCTAACTGCTTTCATTGTGAAGAACTGGAGGTGGTCAGGCTGTACTACAGGAGCTCAAAGTCTCGAGTAATGCTCTAGGCTGAAGAGCTCATTGTTGGCCGATTTCGCGCTGCGTAGTCGAGTAGACCAACGGCTAGCAGGGAAGCTGAATGGCCGAGGTGTACGCAGCAGAAGCTATGTCCTGCAGCACTTGATATGAGTAAGTTGTACGTGAGCTATACAGATGATCAGAAGAAGACTTGTGAAGGGTCGGAATACTTGCGTCGAGCCTCTGCCTCTCTGCGCACAGGCCTCTTGAACCGTGCTGAGGCGGGCGCTCTACAATCCGTTGTGAAGGCTGGACGACGAGAGCCCGTAAACAGGCGCTTTCAGACAGTAGCCCGGGCTATTCTGACAGTGACTTGCATGCACTACAATATTCAGGGTTACGGAATCGCGGTAGTCATTTTCCTCGAAAAATCGCGAGCGATGGAGATGCCTTGGTCGATTTTTGGCTTGGTCGGACTTGATTTCACTAAGGTCGTAAGATGTAGTAATAGGCTCGAGTAACTCGAAGACATGCCATCGCACCTTCCAACATGGCGAAGCAGTTGTCACGCGGGAGACATTTGGTCGTGTGAAGGGCTGTCATCTTCGCGCACGATCGGAAAACTAGCAAAAATGAATATAACAAAGTTCAGGTTTCTTACTCATACCTTGCAGAAGGCCAGCCGCCGTCACTGGCCCAAACGTTGCGTCTTCCTACCGCTTCTCTCAGGGCCATCGACATTGCCATGGTCCTCTCCTTGGCCTGCTGAGCCTGCATTTCCCTGCCTTGGGCGTCTCGCTCGGCAGCGTGTGCTTTTCCGATGATTCAAGGCATGGCGTCCACAGCGCCTTGCGGGTCGTCTTTATGAGTGATGAGATGGCCTGAAGTAAAGGTGTAAGCCAAGTCTTCGTGTGCTGTGTACAGCAGTTCTTACCCTGCAATGCCGCGACAGTGAACTGCTCCTCCTCAATCATGGCCTCCCACTTCTTCGCAAGCCTCCAAATGTCCTCTGCACCGGGGCTTCTGCGGTCGTCCGCAAAGCCTGGAGGGTCCTTGTAAAATGCCAGGAAGAGCTCCCGTGCTTGCTCACGAGACGCGTTTTTGAAGTGGAAAAAGCGATCAAACCGACCAGGCCGACACAACGCATCATCGAACATGCGACTTGGAGCCACATTGCTAGTGGCTATAGTGATTCTTGCTTCTCCACTGTCTAATCCATCTAGTACGTTGAGGAGGGTTGATAATGTAGCAGTACTACGATTTTCAGTACCGAACCAGGAGTCGTCTGATCGAGCCTGCGGCTTATTTCCTTTATCCAACGTGAAGAGAGCATGAATATCTTCCAGCACAAGTATGCATTTGCTGCCAGTTCCACTCATTGCGTGGGCCATAGTTGCGTCGCTTAGAAGCGATCCGACTGGGAGGATGTAGATAGGAAGGTCAAAGCTTGTCGCTAAAGCCGATATCACTGATGTCTTTCCACATCCCGGCGGTCCGTACAGGACCCAACCTAACGTTAACATTTGGTAAATCAGTCACAGCTTCTGAAGCCTCGCGGTGCACAGACTTGCCTCTCTTCCAGGGTATACCTCTTTCAGCATACCATTCCTTCGAATTGAAGAAGTCAGCTGCGTCCTGCAGCAGGGTTTCCTTCATTCGCCGAGGCAGAACAATGCTGTCCAGAGATCTGCCAGGCTTAGGACGACCTCGATACCAGTCACTGCTGTGACGATTGAGGGTGTACATTTGTACATAGCGGAACTGCTTGAAACCCGCGTTATAATTGTCCTGGGCGAATTTTAGAAACTTTACCAGCGGCTTCTGCGATCTACTGAAACTCCTTTCATGAATACTGGGATCATAATCTTCCTCTCCACTACCCTCTCCCCATGTTCTCGCTGGCATTTGCCGACTCGTTCGTCTACCGTTCTTCTCGACACGGAAAAGAGTGCCGAATTTATAGAACCAAAACACTCTAATACCTGAGGGTCTGAAGTTGACAGGAAAGTCGTCTTCTGCAATAAGGAGCCTCGTGCTATCCAGAGGGTCTATCGAATAATAAGGCCTCTTGTTCTGACTTCTATCTGGTCTCCCTCGGTACATAGGGAAGTCGGTGATTTCCAGATTTCGTGAGGACTTGGCTGCAAGCGTGTCTTCTAGGAAGGCTGATAGCCATCTGTGACTTTGTGTATGCTGGTGATAGATGCTATCGATATACGTTTGTCGAAGGAGAAGGCTGACTGGATCAAGGTAACTCCAGAACGGCCAAATGCGTGAAAGGATTGGCATAATCAGCGACCAGAGCGGCCAATATTCCATTGGGAACAGTTTCAAAAGCATAGTGGGTTGAAAGTGGAGGACGTCTTGCAATTGCAAACCGCTCTGGTGACGGCTTGCTGAAGTTGATTTGTGCCAGAGTCGACGTATATATTCGACCAAGCTTTGCAGGAGAAGCTTGCCGGCGAGGGATGGGTGCTTGAGGCTAAGAAGGAGTGACTTCAAAGTAGAACGCTTGTACAACGACGGTGCCACATCAAAGAGTGGCGCTTCGTAGGCTTTGTCCATCGTAATGTTCGACCAGTTGCGGCCGCTAGCTCCTTCTTAAAGAGGGATAACCTAAGTAACAAAAGATGAAGCAGGAAGAAGAGCAGGGAGAGAAGTAGAAGTCCGAGTTTAAGGTCAGAAAGAGGAGGCGCGGTGGCAGTGATTTTGCGCTAGGCAGCAAGCATGCCGACAGGCTGTGTCTGACAAGCTGCATGGCAAAGCATGCCGTCCTCGAGCCACGTCAATGTCCGACAAAGCAGGACTATGTCGAGCCAGCAGTGAGCGCATGCCAAACTTGTAAGGTCAGTGAACGAAATTGAAGGCGAAGGTCAGTCTGTCAAAGAATCGTAGCAAAAAGCATGCATGGCTTACAGAATTTCAAACGATAAAAACGGGCAACAGACTAAACCTCTACTTCCTACTTGAAATTGTATAACTTCCCAACTCATTCGCTTGCATATGTAAACTAACGACTGTAGACGCTTTCGAACTTGCGTGTTCATTTTTGATAAGAGATGATTGCTAGTAAGAACCTCTTCTATGCTTGATAGGATGAGTAACAGAATCTCTTTCCAAATCAAAGTCGTCTTCTTCTTCCTCTTCCTGCATTGCCCTCTTTAGCAGCTCTTCGAATTTATCGCCTTCTCTAGGCTTCTTTGAATCTGCGATGAAATTTGGCATTTCACGGACGGCTAGATATGGATTGTTCTTATGTGCGATGAGATGGCCTGCGATTGAGAAAGTTGTGAAATAGTCAGCACATTCTTCTAAAAACTCAGAACGTCTCGGCAGCTGAAGTCACCTTGTAATGCAGCAACTGAAAATTCTTCTTCTTGTACCATAGACTGGAATTCCTCAGCTAACTTCTTGACTTCCTCAGCGCCCAGCCTAATTCTTTCTTCATATTCTTCGTCTTCTTCAAGGTCCTTTTCAAGCACTTCGACTTTGCTCTTGTAATCGTTGTAGAACTGAAGGAAGAGAGCACGTGCTTGAGCTCGAGTTGCTTTCTTGTAATGAATGAAGCAATCGAAACGACCTGGTCTAATGAGAGCTTCATCCAGAGCTTCGACGTGATTTGTAGTAGCAATCACAATACGGCCTTCACCACTTGCAAGGCCATCGAGTGTATTCAAGATAGCCGATAGACTGAGTCTTTCCTCTCCAGCTAGACCAGGAGGGAGCGAATCCACAGCTATATTTCGGAATTTATTCCTACGTCTAGGTTTGTAGCCCCTCGTAAGTGAAGATGCAGGTGGCATGATATTGTATACGTCGGTTGCTCCTCCTGTTCCAGTTGTACGATGTGCATTCTTCATGCTTACGGCATCGAGATCTTCGAGTACTAGAATGCATCGACTGGTTAGACGTGCTACAGCACGTGCGAGGGTAAGATCGCTGAAACCAGCGCTGGCGATAGGGATGGTGTATACTGGGAGATCGAAGGTCGATGCTAGAGCTGCGATGGAGGAACTCTTGCCGTTGCCAGGTGGTCCGTGAAAGAGGTAGCCTGGAGACGATGAGAGCGGCAGTCAGCTTACAAATACTTTGATAGGCATACGTAACAGCGACTCACCTCGCTTCCATGGTATGCCACGATTGCTATACCAATCCTGCGAGTCCAAGAACTCCTGCACATCATCAAGTAGTTTCCGTTTCGTCTCTTCAGGTATGATAATAGTATCAAAACCTCGACCCATCCTCATAGCACTAGCATTCCACTGGTAATCCTCCCAAGTATAAGTCTGCAAGAACAGATTCTCTCTAAAACCAGCTTCATATTCTTCTTTTGCATACGCTAGAAACTTCATCAAAGGTTTTCTAGTTCTGCAGAATGCTCTTACTAATATAGCAGGTTCAGCTTGACTGTAATCATCAAAATCTGGATTGAATCCCATGCTTGCTCTCCTTATACTACGAGGTGCTCTTTTTGTAACTCTGAATAGGGTACCGAATTTGAAAAACCAGAAATCATCGACGTCTCTAGGTTGGAAATAGACTGGTACTTCGGCAGGATGAGCTGGATCTTGGATGACTTCAAGTACTCTAGTAGTTGGATTTTTAGGTTCAGCCCATCTATCGTATCTACCACTGTCATTGGAGTTTGTTCTATCTCTGACGCTCTGGAAGTTGGAAGCGTCCAAATCACGAGACTTCTTGTATTTAGGTGATGCTTCGATAATGGATGTCAACCATTTATGACTTTCGACTTGGGTTGTATGACGAGAATCGATATAGGCATGTTTGAAGATGGTATTCAAAGGGTCAAGGTAGTTGTACAATGACCAGAATTTGGCACCGACGAAAGAGATGATGGTGAGTGATGCCCATGCAGCAATTGCCAATAGAGGTCCGCTTTCGATTGCACCGTTGCCGAAAGATGCGCTTCCGCCTGGAAGGAGGCCACCGACTGAACTCGAGTGTTGAACGAGGAGGCCCCAGAGTCGCTTGAGGTAGTTCTGCAGACCAGCAAAGAGGAGGACCATCGACAGAGTAGAACGACGCCAGTTGCGAGCCATGTCGGAGAACAGTGCAGTACTCCCTCCATTGGGTAGTCCAGCGAGTCCGAGTCGCTTGACTGGGTTGTCGATGTTGTCGCTCATTGTGCCTGCGTGTTCTCACAAGTAGTGGAGATCTAAAGTAGAGTGAAGAGAGAAAAGCCAGCTAAGTAGCCAGCAAGCAAGCCCAGTAGTTCAAGGCTAGGTGGTCATGTGAGAGTAAAGGTGTTCTATCGTCTTTCGGTTCTTCTCCTTCTTATTGTTGGACGAGAGCACCGCTTTCAAGGTGGAGCATATATAATACGGAGGTGATCCGAGACACAGAAGACCAGTGCAGGAAGATGGACGGGAGAGCTCCATCTGCTTGTTACCTCATGACTCACTGTGACTGCAACTATCATACTGATGAGGGCCACTCCATAAGCGAACAGACTTGACTAGCCATGTCTGCACCTCTCGAGTCCACTGGCTTGCTCCATGGTGGGTTGATGCAGTCCATTCTCCATATCCTCATCCTGCTGGGTATGACTAGAGAGAGAGAGGGCTTTGAAGCTGATATGGCGGCACATTCACCCACACAGGCAGCAACCAAGGCTTCCCTCGATATGTGAGTAGAGAAAGAGCCATATCTTTCTCATCTAGCCTTCTTCCTGCTAACCTCGTTGTTCATCACAGAGCCAACCTACAGGACCGACCTTCACGCGAGCAGTCTATCCAATCTACAACAATCCCTTCACTCCGTCCGCAATAGCAGCAGCAGATCAACGAGCACGACGTCGTTTCGCACTCACCCTAATACTTGGCTTCTTACTCTGGTTGATACTGGGTCTGTTCATTGGCGTAGTAGGCGGGGAGGGCGCATGGTGGGGTGGTGACGGCAGCAATCCTTACGATTCAAGATGGCCTGGTGCTTTGGCACCTATTCCGGAGTCTGATGGTGATATACTACACTGTGCTGATTTCCTCAAGACTCTACCTACCGCTGTCATCGTCGTTCCTCCTGCCGACAAAGGTCATTTCGTCATTCCTCCACATGCATCATCTGAATCCGAGCAGCAACAACAGCAACTATTACTCGACACCGAAACACTCAGCAGTGGAGGAGCAGATTGGGGAGGTGGTGATGATGAACGTTCAAGGACCATCTACAAGAGTAGGGTGTTCTTTCATCTACCTATCACGTCAGATGAAGGTCTCTTCACTATTGCACGAGGTCAATACTCCTCTGGACCTATAAAGTACGTCCTCGAAGAACGACAGGCATCAAAGGATTCACCTTCAGATGATGGAGCACAGCGCATAATAGAAGATCCATCTAAATCATCATCTTCTTCTTCATCTTCACCTCAAGTTATAGAAGTAGAAGTAACAGCACGATGGAACGATAAAGACCTTCTTAAATCATCAAAAGTATGTGCATTGGCAAAAAATTCTAATTCCACAAGGCATCATACAGAGCGTGGCATTGGAATATATACTCCATCACATGAAGTAAGGGGTGCATATCGTCATTTATCATTCGAAACTATCATCAGAATACCCCCTAAAGGATTGGTTGCACTCAAGACTTTATCGCTTCAAGGACCCATGTTCGCTCCTGTCGATATTGATCTCCCATCTGTAAGCTTTGGTCACGCTAGCTTCAATACTTCAAATGGATCAATATACGCTCGGTCGATGTTGAAGTCGTCCACTATCGAAATGAAGACGTCAAATGGTGCAATAGAAGGCAACTTCTCCGTGTCGGATAAACTGTTACTCACCAGCTCGAATGGGCGAATCGATGCACATGTTGACTTGGTGAAGGAAGATAGCGAAGATGCCCAATCAGATATTGAAATCGAAGCGCATACTACTAATGGGAATGCACATGTAAACTACAAGAAACATCCTCAAGGTGTCGTTCTAGCCTCATCGGTCAAGACTACGAATGGAGATGCGATAGTGACGCATCAGCCTGCATTTGAGGGTACTTTCAGCGTAAGTCTGCGCATTTTCTTTTTCCCTCAACTGATCTCCCCAAGATCTATGCTGAGTTTGTTTCTCGTAATTCCTACACGGCAGCTCTCTACATCATGGGGTAAAGGACTCATCAAATCATCACATAAATCGACAGATCCAACAGGTGCCAAACGTAAACGCAAGCTTGAAATTACGAATGATCAAAGTAATTTCGGAACAGTCAAGAAAGAAGGCAGGATATACTGGGAAAACAATAGTAAAGAGAAGAAGAATGACACGAGTGATTTGAAGGGAGAATCTATTGTTCAGACTAGCTTGGGTACTGCTAGCTTGGAATTTCTGTAGGATGCAATCAGGGAAATGAGAATCACTTGCATGGGGCCAGAGGGATTGTTCTTGGAAGTCTCGGAATTAGTATATATGTAGCTTATCGTTCTTGTTCCCTCTATTATCATCCTGGAATAGAGTATCTGTTGCTTTGTATCTTTATCGTAGTTGCAAGCCATACCATACTATACTTCTTGCTCTTTCTACCATCGTGCATGGTTGTGGCGACAAACGTGACGCGTGTTGCCGCTGCTTTGCTTCGGATCAGGCTTGCTTCACCTCCTTACCAACGTATTAGAGATGCGCAATAAGGAAGTGCAAGATCAAGAACCCCTATCGCTATTTCAGATCATAGGTGCGTTCAAGTAATGCGATATGTAAGCGGTAAAAAGAGAGCTGACGCTGCAATTTGACCGGCAATGCGGATACCAGGACCATCAAGTTCGACATGTGGTTATTGCAGTCCATCAGGACAGAGATCAAAGACTAAAACCAGCAAATCATTCGGAATATGGGCACATCAACTGTCTTGCAAGGTAGTAACTAACCTGCTCTCGCGCAATGGTAGTTGTAGCTGATGTAGTAGTGGCAGACCTACAAAGAGCTGATCGACCGTGGATGGAGAAGGTGAGTACATACATCGGATTTATAGTAGCGCAGTAGACTGATCTGAATGGTTCTAGATCAGGCTCATATGTCTATAAACCCGATATGAGAGCTACCTGCTGTCCACAATATACGATTCGGTAAGCTCCAAAGCTCGCTACTTTACACGTGCTTTCCACTCCAAGTCCGGCAGCTTATGCCATAAATTGTCATTGCGCAGACTGGAAGCATCGAAGTTCAAGCCTGGCAATTCGCAGCGTAAGATAGTGAATCGCTTCAATAAGTTTATACGTGATGGCGGGCATGAAGGTGAAGAAGGATACGGACCACCGGTGTCAACATCTCAAGCTTCCACTTCTACTTCCATTCGCAACGCAAATCATACCCCTAAACTTGAACAGGGTGCACCAGTGCATACGAAAGAAGATAAGAAAGGAAAAGGTAAATTGAAAGGAAAGAATACGCATCCATTCGACCTGGTAACGGCAATTCACGAATCAGAACTTACCACACTAGTGGGGAAAGAAGAAAACGTCAAACATCGATTCGAAGTATCTATTGAGCCTGCTGCTTTCACGGAGGAGAAGTTTAATCTATACAAGAAATATCAAACGACGGTCCATGGGGATAAAGAATCAAAAGTTACAGAGGATGGTTTTATACGTTTCTTATGCGATTCGCCACTGGAGGTATGCACACGCTTGGAAAACCATGACACTGCGAGCGAGCATTGCTTGTTGCTGATACTTGAGGAGCATTACGCAGCTTGAGAGATCTCCGAACGACGCACATCCCTATGGAAGTTTTCACCAACTCTACAGAATAGATGGTCAACTAGTCGCTATTGGAGTACTTGATATACTGCCCGGAGCAGTATCGGCTGTCTACTTCATATACGACCCACAGTGGTCAGCTTTATCACTTGGAAAGGTAAGTCGTGGACTTCTGACAAATACTGAGTCTGCTTTAAGGATATTTAACTGTGAAACATAAACCGCTTTATAGCTTAGCGCGCTGCGGGAATGCGCGCTTGCCATCGAACTTGAGCGTCTCGGTTTCGGGAAGATGTATTATATGATGGGTAAGCGGACCGCAGGATTATTCATCGCAATTCAGAAAGTAAAGAGGCTGATATAGCCTACATTCGCTCTACACAGGCTATTACATCCACAATTGCCAGAAGATGAAGTATAAAGCGGAATATGCACCTTCTTTCTTACTAGATCCAGAGACGTATGAATACCTGCCTTTTGATGAGGTCTGCAAATCTATATTGGACAAGGACGATCATGCTATCTTCTCGGAATATCTACGGACGCCTGCAAATGAAGATTCAGCAGAGGTGAAACAAGATATAGCTACTCGCCCCCAAGCGGATGAGAAACGGGACAATAGTATGAAGACCAATAGCGATAGCGGTGATGATGAGGATGATGCAGATGACGGCGAGGAAGAACTCTCGAGACCACCTCCACCTGGTTTCCTAGATCCAGATCACCTACCACAAGAGCTGCTTCTAGGCATTTATACGTTTGAAGCTGGCAAGCCATTACCGCTAATCCTGTCGAGAACATGGAGATTATATCCTACGAAAAGGAAGAAGATACAGGAGGGTATAGCTGCTATGGGAAGTGCTGCTGTAGAGACGTGTTTATTTGCATGACAGACGCAACGTGAGACCTTGCACGTGCCTCGTACAGCTTCCAAGGACTTAGCCCGGAGCCCACGTACAATTGACGCGCCGTGACATGGCAGACACCTGCAGTGTGCAATTGCCGAGCCTTTGCGTCTGTCGTGCGCGCTGCGAGTGTGTCGTCCACAAAGTGTGTCATCGTTACGTCTGCACCGCATGTAGAAAGGCAGTGTAGGTAGGACGCCTTCCCCTATTTCCCGCCACCGCATACATCAAGCTTTGGAGGACATGACGACCGAGAAGAGTACAGTACAGCTTGGACGTGTCTCTCTTTCTTCTGCTCTTACATTACACATTGATACCATTTCACTCACATCCGAGCACTATCGCAAGCAGTACACCATGTCCACTCATCATACGCAAGACGCCAACACTGCTCAGCAGCCATCGTCCGGCAGCCATGGCGGAGGCCTATTCTCCAGAATCAAAGCACAGGCGACATCAGCACTGGCTAATGTGCCTCAGTACAACGAGCTAGAGCATTACATGCGACAGGCTAGGCGAGTGTTCTTATCTACTCCTCGTCCCTCATCTTCTTGGCCGTCAGCTGACGGTCTTCGTTGTCTTGGTGCCCTCGTTTGCCGTCATGCGTGTGTCTCACAGTGTACAGGCCAACCCACGTCAATCACCACATACACTACCTGGTGTATTAGCCATCAAAGGTTTGAAAGGTGTCATCATAGATCATGATGCAGTCGCAAGAGAGACCAAGAACTACAGCAAGAACGTCCTTGATTATGCCCGCGTCGAAAGTCTAGCTCCCGGACATGACGTTGCGGATATCCAAGATGTTGGTGACAGACTTGCATTCTTGACTTACAAGGCAGGCGAGGTGAGCATCACAGAGTGCAGGTCGCTCGAGAGTGCTGCACGTAGTACCATACTGACGTCAACAATTGTCAACCTTTGTCAACCTTCCTGTCCCCCATTATTCGCCACCATCCTACACGTATGCACCCTATCAACAGCTCCATGCAGAACATGCCAAGCGCCTTGAAGCTGCCCGCATCGCCCTCAAGGATATCCGAAACTACGAGAACACGCTCAATCCCCACCGCGAGCGACGTCATCAACTCGAGCGTGAAATCGGCAAGCTCCGTACTTCCAGCAAGCCCGACACCGCAACGAACAAAAAGATTGAGACACTCCAAGCCGAGCTCGATGCACTTATTGCACCTAATTCTGAACTATCAAAGGGAGAACTGGAAGCTGCCAGTCTGAAAAGACGCCTCCTAGCTGACAGCTTCAACAAACAATTCGACAGCATGCAAGAATTAGGAGAGAAGTTAGCTATCATAGCCGGATATGGTAAATCCCTCCTCAAAGATTTCGATACATCTTCCAATGCTGGAAAGACAGATTATGTCGATGGAGCTAGAACTGCCGCTGTTCGATCTGGTGTTGAAGAAGCCCTCTCATCATGGGATATTAGAAGACCTCGTATTGCAATTCCTACGCTTAATACTGGATCGTCAAATCTGCATCATGCTCCTTCATTCCATGAATCTCATGCTGGCGAATTAGCTTCATTGCATTCGGTCGAAGATCCAGCTGCGGCTCATAAAGAAGCTCTAGACTCATATTATAACCAACCACCTTCTCCAGCTGCACTGTACCAGAATCAATATGGCCCAGGAAGTTCCACCAACAATAATAATTCGGCTGAATCTGCTCCAGTCGGTATTCCTGGTACTGGACCCTCGTCTGCTTCCACTGGCCAAGGAGCTTCTTATACTACCTCTGGTGCGAGCCCGCTAGTACAACAGCTCAACACTGCCCCAGTCACCAATCTTCCACATCCGACTATGGCCGGTAGCACAAGCGACAGACCATCAAGCAGCAATAGCGGTGCTGCCGGTTCATCACCTGTCCCCATTGATGCTTCTCCTATGGGCTCCTCGCTAGCTCCCGCTCCTTCTCTCCCAACTGTAGCAGAGACTGGTGCACCCATCACTGGCACAGGTGGTCCCGCCAAAGGTGTCCTGGGTAGTCCAGATAACAGATCTGCCGATACTTCTGCCGCCCAAAGCAAGCAGGAAGAAGCTCGTCAAGAACTCAATAGACGATTTGAAGAGTATTCAGGACATAACAACGCTTCTGGACCTGGTGTTGGTGGATCTGTCGCTGGGTCTGGTACCGGTGACAATTATTCATCTGAACTTGAGAGGGAGATAAGCTTGAGAGCTAAACAGGGCCATGAGACTCTTCCTGCTTATTCGGCTCCGGGATCCGACAGCAAGCCCCCTCAGTGAAGTGCTGTGTTCTGACTGGTAAGTGCTTCGGATACCCATTTGTACGAGATGAAAGGCAGTAAACATCGAAAAGCTCTTGCTATCTCCGAATCGATTCAACCAAATATATGAATACGGCTGCCTAGTCAGTATGCACCGTAGTTCCAATTGTAGCATAGTATTTTGCTCGATGACGACCAGGAAGCAATTCAAGTAAAGACTTGCCGCTTCAATTCGATCTGAGCGATTGGAGATTCATCACATGCTAAGAGTCTTGCATTTTCAGCCTTCGGACGTCGTGTAAGTGTTTGTGAAGCCTAGACTCCTGTCCCTCGATTCTTGCTTCTTCAGTAGTAGTCGCTGGCTAAGCAGCGAGACTAGCAGGGCTACGATCCTCAAGCAATCTTCATACTGTGCTTGTGTAGGTTCTTCCCGCTTCCATCTTGCATCTTCCAGATGTTTTTCGTAGAGGACAAGTACAGGAGTCAGACTTTTCGGCAGTATTGGATCTTCACCTTGAGTGAGAGGTATATACTTGGCCAGCAACGATACTCGGAGCGATTTAGAAGGTGGATTGAACCTATTCGATTCGCTTTGATCGGCGAGATATGATGCTGGGACGGCTTTGTCGAGGACTTGAACAGTCTCTAGTATTGCTGATCGAAAGCGTATGCCTGCGTAATCTCCATTTGGATCGCTCCAACCTGGTAATGTCCTACCTGTAGGTTGGCAGAGGTTCATGATCATGGCTCCACGCGTATACTCGCTTGTCACGACGCGGTAGATGTTCTAAGAGCGAAGTTATTCAGCTAACACTTTCAACATGAACGAGTGGTAGAGCCAACTCACCTTGTTCAAATCATCTTTTCCAACTGGAATGTAGCCTTTAGGAATGGTAGAAAGTACCTTCCTAACGGTCCACAATCTTGAGAAACTGATAACCAGGGCGACGAGAGCGAAAAGAAGGTATGCACCAGCTGTAATGCTCGTATCTGAGAAGCGGATCTTTCCTCTAGATGTTGAAATAACCTGCTGTACGATGTCGTATCCTGATGCTAGACACACGCATGCTGCTAGAAATATGAGCGCAACAAGCGAAGTCTGGTACAGGAAGTTGGCGAAGGCTGACCCTTTGTGGGTGTGGTGATACGTCGTGGCTGGCATTGCTGCTGCTCTTGCTGCCGTGTTATGTGTAGTGATACCTCATCGTCGGTGTAGTGGTTGATCGGAGGGCAAGCTGGAGGCTACCGGGAGCTGGGAAAGTAGCTTGTTGCCTTCACGGCATACATCCCCTCGAAACTCATCATGTTCTCAGTAAGCAGTTCTCCGATACTACGGGAGTACATACTCTCAATAGCACGGCGCCGGATCCGCTTCCAGCAGCGATGGAATAGCAATGCGACTCCAAGCAATACGATCGTCACTCTGAATGCTGGAGCAGCTACAGCAGAAGCAGCAGCGAGTACAACAGCGAAGAAGCAGTCGAGGTTCTCTAGAATAGTATCTGAGATGAAGAAGAAGCCGTAAGCCGTACTTGAGCCGATCTACAGAAGCAGTCTAGATATCTGACCTATTCGCACGTGCATCTGACATCAGTGGAACGCACTTGACGAGCTTCCTTATTTTACACGAAATAACAGCTTTAGCACCTCTAGGTATGTAGCCTAGTAACGTACAAATGAGAAAGTCTCTTGTCCATGGCTGACGCTCAATTTGCAGTGCCGATATACTGTTGGGTCCAGCGCCATTCACTCTATCTAATATATCTCCTGACAAGTCACGTATTGCAGACTTCTTCCAATATACTGGCCTCTCAGTTTCATTCCTAGGTGGACCAATAGCAGGAACAGTGGGTCAGACAGCCATTCCAGGTTTCCTCCCAAGTATAGGCGGTCGTAAAGTGGAAGACGTAGCAACTGAATGGATCGATGAAGTAGCCAAGACTGTAGCCCGAGTAGGCTCTAAGTATGGTATCATGGGTTTCCATAAAGTACAAGAGCTCAGAGGGAAGGAGAAGAAGCTTGTAGAAGAGGAAGGCCAGCGTGCCGTGAGAAAGGGTCTACTTGGGGATGCCACGGGAGGCATCAGAAACAAGGTCAGCGAAACTGTTAGTGGCGTCAGCGTACGAAACGTCATGGATGGAGGTGCGTACGCTTAGCCAAGAGCAAGTATCTGACCTGGCTGAGCGCCTCTCAATCAGTCGCCGCATATGCAATTGTCAAAGCGTTACTTCCTTTCCGACTGGCATTGTCAGTAGCAGGCACGCCATGGTTCGCATCAAGAGTCATCGGACCGATACTCGGGACATTGAAGAAGAAAAAGGCAGCATGAGTCTGATGATCTGCTGTTACCACGCTATACTGACCTGTGATTACCGACTGTACCATACATACTATAACTATTATCGACAAAATGTACTATCTACAAAAATGACGCCCGATCTAGAGCTTAGATTGTCTGACAGCCCGCTTCTTTGCAGTATAGATTTGCACATTATGGCCTGTCACTGTCTTGAAGTCCTTGCGGAGAATTTTGCCAGAACTGTGCAGCAAGAAATCAGCTGTTTGCTCGGATGAAGCGCCATTGATGGACTCACTTTGACTTAGGAATGGCTTCGCATACAACGACACCTCCGCGAATCCTGAATGCAAAGGTAGGGGTCAGAACAGGAAGCCATCTCGACAGTAAGGCGTTACCCACCATTTGTAGTCGATGACCTTTCCTTCGATATGCTTCAATACTTCCGTTACAAAAGCGATGGTCTTGGGGCAGGCTTGGCCGAGTTTCGCCGACGATTCAAGGAGGGATGTATCCTTTGGCACGATGTACGCTTTCGGGTACTCTGTTGCATCATCCTCTGAGTAGATAGCTGTTACACCTGCATCGGCAACTGCTGGGTGAGCATTGAGGTACGCTTCGAGCTCAGCTGGAGCGACTTGGAAGCTATTAAGGGCGATTGAGGTAAGTCAGAATGTGTTCGACACTTGTCATATATCAATGTCGCTTACCCTTTAACCTTGATAACTCTGTGGTGGGCGAGTCTACGTCAGCACAGGCCTATCAGCACAACGGATCCTGCGACTCACTCTTTCAGTCTGTCAACGATATAAAGATTTCCCTTTTTGTCGAGCTTTCCGACATCACCCGTGTGGAACCATCCATCATCATCAAGTGCTTCCTTTGTAGCTTGAGGGTTCTCAAGATATCCATTCATCAAGCTTGGTGATCTAATGAGAATTTCACCCGCTTCGCCGATCTTCAAAGTCTTTCCACTACCGGCAACGTCTATAATCTTCAATTCAACAGAAGGTAAAGGTTGTCCTGATGCATTTAGGTATTCTGAGTATTCTTCCCAGTTGTTGCCTGGCACGAGAGATGTGCTGGCTGTTTCGGAGAGACCGTAACCCATCTTGATCAGGAAACCCAGACGCTTGTAGACGTCCTCGATGATGGAAACACCTAAAGGTGCACCTCCTGATGTTCCACCTAGAACTGTTGAGAGGTCATATCCATCGAGCATCGGCGATTTCTACATGTTCACAACGCATCAGCAAGTCGCATGCAGCCGTTGTACTTAGTCACTTACAGCTAGAATGACAGCGACAGGAGGGGCCATATGTAAATGTGTCGCCTTGTAGTCTTGTGCCAGCTGCAAGAATGCCTTTGGCTCGAACTGCATATGGAGGCTGAGATTAGTATGCGGTGCCTGCGTCACGCAAGATTTCTAGTAAAATAAAGCTCACCTTGGACATGACGACTGTGGTCGCGCCCATCGCAATGCCTAAGAGGTATACATTGCACAGGCCGCTGTAGGAAGCATAATCCACGGCCATCAGCTAGGTTACCCAGTCCCCGTACGAAAACACAAGCTTACAAGACGTGGAAGAAAGGTGCGAAACCAATGAAGACCTCATTGGGTCCGAAGAGTGGATTGCCATAGAATAGTGACTGGACGGAAGTGAGGATTGCCAGGTGACCTAAAATGACACCTTTGCTCTTGCCGGAAGTACCAGAAGACCAAAGGATAACAGCAGCTCTTCTATCATTCTCATCGCTGTTTTCCTTGTATTGAGGAAAGCCAAAGTTGGGATCTTCACCTTGTAGGAGAGTCTTCCAGTCTGATGCGGATGATTGCTGACTTTGTAGGGTAGTGCCATAGTCATCGGCAGCGAGGTCGATGGAGAAGATTCTATTCGAGGACTTGTATGTTTGGACGACTTCCTTGTTCTCAACGTGTGTAAGGGCTTCTTTGATGATATCTACTCCGTCCTGACCTGCCAAAGTGAAAATAGCAGCAGGCTTTGACAAGTTGATGATATGCGCAAGTTCAGCTGGTTTAAGAGCAGAATTGGCAGTGGTAGCTGTAAGACCAGCTTGCCAGATTGCGAGCTCGATAATAGCGAACGGGATGCAGTTGGGAAGATGGATCAGGACGACTGGGGAAACAATTGATTGTGTGCGGGGCCCTTTAACGTATGGAGCTGGGTGAAGATTGAGCTTGTTTCGGAGACCGGAAGCGAGTCTGGCAACATCTTTGCGTAGTCTTGAGGAGGAGATCTGGGCGCCTGTGTATAGGACATAGAATGTCAGTTTGAGTGTAGGTTGTATGTATAAACGGAAAAAGGTCGAGGCGGGCAGCAAAGCAACTCGATCATCGTGTGCTAGAAATACAACTGACCCGTAAGAGAATTGACGAGAAGAGGCTTCTGAGCGGGAGTCTTTCCTTTGAGGAAGTGACCTTTGTTGCACGGTGGTCTGTTAGAGAAGTGTATTAGCTTCAGACTCTCTCCACACTGTTCGTGCAAGCTCACCCTTCTTTTATCCAGCGCGACTGCTCTTCGAATGGATCAGATAGCACGAATTCGGCGATAGAGCCATGGAAGAGCGGGAAGTCGGGAGGAGTGCCAGAGAGTGCTTCAGCCATGGTGGCAGATGGAGTGGACTATTGTAATGTGGAAGACAGAAGAGCAGAGTAACCCCAGCTTGCGCGCCACTTGCCCTGTCACAATTCCCTGCGGCTCCCCAAAGCCGAACCTAGAAAAGATATGGCTGTATACTTTTGCCGGATCCTGCTCTTAACTTCTCATCCGCTCCGAAAAGAGCCCGGTAAGCAATCTATCATACGGCAGAAGCCTGATGCGGTGGTTAAAAAGCCTTGCCTCAAGATAACCAGAACATCAAGTGTTGGAGAAGAGTTAAGCATTGCTATCGGCGCGTAATCTTGCGAATTCGATTTTCCTCGTGATCCACCGCAGCAGAACCTCGACAGAAGAGAAACGGGTGGATTTACTACATAGTATGAAAAGCTTCATGGCGGGCAAAGTATCAATTGACGAACAGGGAGCAACCCCGACGCGTCGTTCGACAATGTCGTTAGGACGACCAAAGCTGCGCTGCGGCCCATCGCGCGCGGTAGTCCACTGGGGTGAATGACAACTCTGGCCTTCCTTCTCTCTGCTTTCTGCCACACTGACCTCTGCTGACATATCAGCAAAGCCGGAGTGCAAGCCGGCTACACGCATCCCAGCTCTACCCGATGATGTGCTCCTCCGTGTCTTCCAAATAGTCCTGGACAATTCACAAGAGCACTTCTCGGAAGACCGGTTTTTCGACGAGTCGCATAATAAAGGGCGCTCCTCAGATTTTAGGAACGCTTTCGGATATTCCATACCCCTCGTTAATCGTACATGGTACTCCCTCTCTCAAAGCGAATGTTATGCACATGTCAAGCTCTCAGATCCACAGGATTTCCATTCCTTCCGGGAGAAAGTCGTCCGCAACCCGGAAGTGGCCCATTATACGATGACGCTCATCGTAACATGCAGGTTGGAACATGCAGGTTGGAAAAGCACGAAAGCCACTTCACTATAAAGAAACCTAATGAGGTCCTGCCCAATGAGTATAAGTTCTACGAAACAGGCTTACCCCGCCCTCTCTGTTTCGGACGCCTAGTGGTAGCGATGAGGAAGGGTTTAGAAAGGAGGAATACAGCTGGAGAGGGGCAAGCTATTCTATCAGCGACAAGCTACTGTTCGACCTGCTTCGAAGCCTATCGAATCTCAAACATCTCTGCCTTACCGGCAGCTCCAGGTTCACTTTGAGGCATGATTAGATGTCTGTGTTACCCGCAAACTTGGACCTGCTTTGCTTGCATTTATTCCGAACAAGCAGGGAAAGCCTCTCGAATCTAGCTGAACACATTGTACGGTTGACTCTGGACTTCTGCAGTATTTAGACTTCGCGTCAAACGCTTGATTTACCCGGGCTTCGCTACCTGAACTGGGATGGCCTCAAGAATATAGCGAATGGACGAAAGACACTTTCAGAGGGTGTACCAAGCTGGAACTTCCACGCACGCCCCTTGGATACGCCTCCGGAAAGGACCAGTATCATGCTGCTCTCGCATCCTTGTGCCCACGTCTTAAGCACCTTCACATCATATCGGGGGAACATGGCGTACGACTTAGACTTTGGTTCGAAACACACCTGTCAAGCCTCGAGCACTTGGTCATCGACGGCAATATAGAAAAAGAGGATGTACCATTCCTGCCAGCCTCCTTGAAAACTTTCACCTGGACTAACGCAGACGTATGCGACCAAGCAGCAGTCAACAGCCTTTTGAAGCTTCTCAAGCAACCCGAAGGTTTGCCGAACCTCCTTAATATTCCTCGCGGGGATCTAAATAGGAGATCGCTGAAAGACGAGTGGCTCTGGCACATATACTGACTGGTCGCATCATCATTCACGAGTAATCGAAAGAGAACACTCTACAAGCTCGAAGAAGACTACTCGGATCACACAAGTATTCCTAAACTCCAGGGTAGATCGACTTCCTCAAGTACCTTCAGTCACCTTTCTTCGTCTTTGGAGTCTAAATAACAAGCACAGCATAAAGGCTGGCTTTGTACGTGTTTCCCAACCGAGACTGAAGGCATAGAAGCGAACAAGTAGGTGTAAGAACCTGCTAGTTCTTGGTTATATCTAAGGTCCTTATACGCCCCACCGGTTGACCCTTCCTCCAGAAAGGTAGTCTTACTTTCCTTTTGGAGTGAAGAACACGCAAAGCCCTCCATCTTGTTCAGATTTATGCCTTTTACCTTCTTCTTGAACTCTTTTACGCACGCGAAGATATTGAAACGACCGGGCATGAATCACCGAAGATTGAAAACACGTCGCACGTGGAATGCGAGGTTCAATCTTTTCGGTGATTACAGATGCCTGACGGTCTTGGTTATATCGATCTTTCGTAAGCGTTTGTAAGAAGAGTGAAGGGTGTGCTTCCTCCGATGAAGGTTTGAGAACCCGGTACGAGCGACTCGTCTCCCTTAGAAACAGGAATATTGGCGAAAAAGAGAATCCTTTTCTACCTCGACAGAATGAATCCCTAACTGAGATTTACTTGAAGGTGGTTTGGATATGGAGAGTCTACTATGAATGAAAAGCTAAAACTGATGAAGCGTGTCAGTAACGTTCATTTCTCGGAAGGGGTTCCTGTTGTGCGGTAGGAAGGAAAGCGGGACGAACTTGACTAATGAGTACCTAGAGCCGGAAGAAGGAGGCATGATGATGTAGAGTGCCAGGTCATCACTGCATGTGGCAGTGGAAAGGATAGAGCGGAAAGCAAGTGACGTCCTTCAGGTGTAGTGTCATAATGCAGACCTTGATTATAACTAGCAGTGATGACCGGTTCTTGCATGTTGCCAGAATCGATGTGATAAGCTTGAATGGTTGAGTGTGGGTAGAAGGCAAGAGATGTATCAATACACGCCCAAGATCGTTATAGATAGTACAAACACTATAATAGAAACTCACCACAAGCGATGATGAACATAGCAGTCCATGACGTACGAAGCTGTAGGCGCAAGCAAGCAAGCGATTGATACTCAATAAGTATCATGTATGCCAAGCTTGTGATGTCTTGCTTGGGAGGCCTGCATCTAGGTGCAGCAAGAAGCTGTTGACTAATGACTGATGTCATGTGTGTGGACGTGTGTAGATGAAAGCCTGAAAGTAAAGTTGAAGTTTGAAGTTGGGTAGTCGACGAAGTGTTAGTGAAGAAGAAGAAGAAGGAGTAACGAAGCCGGAGTGAGGAAAGTGTGAACGTTGGGGTGCAGTGAAGTAGTAGTGAAGAGCATGAAGGATGGAAGATGATTGAAGAGATAGAGGTATATTAGTATTATGTACTTGCAAGCCAAGTCAAACACCAGGCAGGCAGTGGAAGAGACAAGGGGGTGAACTCACTTGCTAATGTGGCGCTGCAAGATTGTGCTAAGCTCGTGAGGCCGCGAGGAGCCGTGGTGTTTCGTGTGTGATTTGACTACGTACTGCTGTGGGTTTGCCATAGTGACTGGCCTTCGTGTTGACCAGTATGACGATGAAGAGTGGCGAAGGGGAGACAAGGTGGATCGAAGACGGATTAGCAGTGAGAGAAAGACGGCAGAGCAGGAGAGGGATAAACGGAGTACTGGCTAGTGATTATGGAATGATGTCGTTGATAGCAGAGCGCTGTCAGCCTGAGCCCTGAGGATGTAGTGCTCAGCTCTGTGGAGGCGTGCAAGAGTGATGGGAGCAAAGAACAGCGAGAGGGAGAGGGAGATAACAGAGAGAGAAGAGGCATCTTACGAGACCGGCCGTAAAGTCCCCAGTCCGTTCGCATTCCCCTTTGAGCATACGCTCATCTCTGTAGAGCAGCGTGATAACGGATCGAGAAACCTTCCAGTACGTCGAGACGTTCGGCGTCGTGCCGGACAATTCTCAGAGATAGCGCCACTCCACGCCAGATGACTAGGGTCAATGAGGTCAAGGCGTCAGCTAGGCCTGCGTCATATGCTACGTGTATTGCTTCGATGACCCACCCGTTCGTTCCAGTCTTGTCTCCCTGTCAGGTGAGATCCAGTGGTGCGATGTTGTGCTGTATCGTATCGTCTCGTATCGTATTTATCGACCAGCCCAGCCTTGCTATGATGCCACATGGTAACTGTAAAGATTCAAGTCACACCTAATTGCCTGCTGTACGGTACATCATGCGCCATTAGTACCGGGATTGCACGCATTGCGCCGGTCAGCGACGATACAGGGAGTCGACTCAGGGTGTCAATGTCTTACTGGAAACGTAGCAATGCCGAGCAGTTTATCGTTCTCGTCGACATGTGCAGCGCGCTAAAACAGAGGAGATCTTCAACTTGTCCGTCTAGGTGAGACATGTGTGGGGAGCGTAAGAGAGCTCTGACTGCACCTTCGTCGTTTGGGAATAAGCAGCAATACATAGCTCATGGCCTCCAACTTTCCAAAGCGGTTGCTAAGCCCACACGCTCATCTCCTGCCGTGGTCTGTCAACAGTTCTGCACGGGGCGGAAGCGAGTCGGCGAGCTTTCCAGGATGTGGTCGTTGCAAAAGAGCACGGGGGCCTTTCATCGTTACTTGAAGTGGACCGTCTCCTCTGTATATGTGTACTGTTGTTTCGCATGCATGCGAGAGACCTTTCAGCGAGTTCACTGCACTTTAAGTCAATTGATCGCGCAGAGCGCACAATCGCGGACTCTCTTCTCTCTCGAGCTTGTCTTTGCAAGTACTGCATCACGTCTAGCTTTCTCCACCCAAAATAACTGCACCTTCTTCGCCTTTCTTTGTGAGCCATGTAACTGCAAGAACTGCTACAAAAGCCACACAAATTGGCAGCCACAACGTATGGCGCGCGAGAGGGGGTATGGCTTGAGCCAAGCCCGCCTTATATTCGGGCAAGTGCATTCCTGAACACGATGCTGAGTAAGTTGAAAAAATGGCGCAAAGCTACTTCGCCTGTGTCGCATGTCAGAATCCTCAACGCTGACAGAAGTACTGTTTATAGTCCCCATGGCTTGTCGAGTGAAGAAGAAACAATCTCAGCGGCATTCGGAAGCGGACTATGAGTGGACACAGCTTGCTCTGACTGCCATTAAATTGTCGACATATGCTGTAGATACGCTGGCCTCGGCAGTAGTCATCTCAGCCGGCCGTTCCTCATTTTCGTACAGACATCTGTGCGGCGATCCGAGAGATTACTAATGTTAGCATGTGCACTACCAGTTGCTGAAATCAGGGAAAGATGCTTTTAGCTGCTAAATCCCTTGTGTGAGGATCTAAACTTACAAAATTGAAATACCGCCTAGACTTCCTACGTACGGAGCACAGCCGAACGAACGTACGGACGGACAGTGGCGAAGACAAGCATTTCCTCCCTTCTTTTTTTGGGTAAGATGCCAGATCTAGAGGCAAAAGAGTGCGTTACCAATTACTTGTCTGCTTGCAGATGGTCTCGAACCCTTGCAATCCAGATGTATCGTCCCGTCGTCTAGTCAAAAGAAAGGAAAAACTTCGGCGCACCTTCCATTTGTTTTACCATCTGGAAAGCGCTCCTCCATTCCCCGCTACCCGGCAGGTCATTAACCAAGCCAGGAGGTATGTAGACCATGATTGTAGCAGTAGTGAAGTCCTTGACTTGGCATGGGTACCACTGTCGCTAATGGCGTGACCATATTCCGTTGTTCCCCCGGCAGAGAGGTTTATAATGCGGCTACCTGACGACGGAATGTCGGGTGATGATCTACGGAGTTGCGTAGACGAGTAGAAATCCTCGGCGTTGTGAAAGGCTGGTCTAAAGTGGGAGTAGAAGAGGCTCAACCAGGGTACCCTACCTTGCTTGACAATGTAAGAAATGACGGAAGTGATAGTCAGCGACGTAGTCAGATGACGCCACCATGGCGTGTATAGTCAGCGTTCTTGATGGTACTGGGCCGAGCAGGTCGTGTGAAGCAGGGTTCCTTCTTAATGACTGCAGTTCCCCAGTATAACGCGACAGATAAGGTTGTAGAAATTTGTTATCGATACACTTTCCTGCAAAGCCAATCCCATTCTACGGGCTTTCTTGTTTCCCGATCAAATTCTCCAAAACTTCCAGCTGGAAGACAGACCAGAAGAGTGATGGGGAGGAAGGAATAGCGAGGAGGGGAAGGCTCGGAAGGGTGAGTCCGTATCTCGCCTGTACTCTATCCACACATGATAGTACATGTCACTGCACTGTACTTGCATCAGTCACTGCTCGCTGCTTGTCCTGTCCTGTCCATGCTCTCAGCAACTGGCTTGCAGGCTCAGCTCAGCATCATGCTCGCTGTTGTGCTGCAAAGGCTGCTGCATGCTATAGACGTGCTGGAGCAACAGGATACACGCACACACAGCACTTGTCATCAGCAATAGCATCAGGCAATGCCTCCATCATCTAGGCCATCTTATACTGACTGTTCTGTCGTGGTCTCTCCTCTTCGTCATGCTGACTGCAGAGGCTCTCTCTCTCGCCCAACGACGCAAGCACCATGGCAGACGACATCAATATAGATCCTGCGCTCTCACAGCCACCGAGCAGTGTCGTGTCTGACCTCACTCCACTAGCTTCTCCCGCTTTGTCACCCTTCACCACTCCCGCTCTCCCTTCTCGTCCATCTTCCTCCCTCGCCAATCACCATCGCGATTCCCGGCATGCCTCTCCGGATATCGCTGTCCCCGACGTTTCGACTTCGACTTCTCACGTGCAAGCGAATGGTGATAGCACCACCAATAACAACACAGCATCTTTATCAACGAACAACAGTAGTAATAGCAATAAGGATGACGTCCCAGTCCCGCAATTGCACTCTCAGCCTGCTCAATTATCGCCTAAACCGCCTGTCACTGCTACAGCTGGCGTCAAGCGGAAAGTAGATGATTCAAATATAATCAAATGTCCTTATAAAGAGAGCAAGAGATGCAAGAAGGAGTACAAGCACAAGAATGGTGAGTGTGCCTTCGTGCCATCCAGGCCTTCGAGCTGGCCTGCCTAAAGACTGACATGGCATATTGAATCACCAGCCATGCGATACCATCTCGAACAGGCACATTCACAAGAACCAGATATCCAAAGCCATCTTTCTGAGTATCCTGCACTTCCGCCTTCCAAGAAAGCGAAACTATTGAACAGTAGAGCGGCCTCGTCCAATTCAAATCATAACAATAGCTCTTCAAACAGCCACAAGTCATCTTCTAATCAGCAGCAACATCGTTCCTCGAATCCTCCTAGTTCATCTACTACCACTACGGCTCCTAACCCGTTCTTCGGTCTCTTCACGCACGGCTATGTGTTCTCAAGTGCAGGTCTACCATTTCGACCACTCGAAAGACCAATAGACGCTTTATACTACCTCAACATACTATCAACAGCCGGAATAAAATCACAACAACAAAGAGCATCAGAACGATTGATGATCAACGCGTTACTAAATGCAGACTTTATCAAATATCTACAAGATAACGTTAATTCGGACGGTCTTCAACGTCTTGATTTGTTAGATCATGAAAATGGAATGGTCAAAGCCCCCGCATTACCTATACAACCTTCTGCCAATCACAATTATAGCCCGTACACTAAAAGAGACGCGGATTCTGCGATTTTGAAACTGGCAAAGACACTGCAGGATGTTGGATTAGGCGATGGTATTGATAATGCGCAATACTTCTAAAGAGCATGATATGAATCTAGTCACGTATAATCGACCATTCCACATGTCTAGAGTATATCCTTTCGTTAGATTGCAATTCTTTGTGTCCATACCCATGCGTGCATGTCGTTGTAATCCTTAGCATCTTCTTTGCCATTCACAAAGTCAGGCGCTGCTGAATTGTAGCCTATCCTTTTCTCTACATGCTTGTCATCGACACAGCACATTTAGTCATGCGATGCTTTGACATCTGTGTACCGCCATTCTTCAGCTGCGGCGCTTAGTCCAACGCTTCGTAAGCTAAGAAATACCCGGACACCGTATCGATATAGGCCAATCAATGTATAAGACTAATGAGAGCTGTATTACGGTTGTCGAACATTGTTCGCTAGCTTATGTAGATGATTATGGTTAATGTGAACGTACTTAGCTATGCTACAGGGTTTTGCACAAATATATTATGTGGCAGGTCTGACTGTACGGAAAGATATCGCAGGTTGAGCAAAGGAACTAGTTTGTTGAATCGACAATGACTTATTCGGAGACAGATAACGCATGTGGATTTTATTTGCAGACGGATTACTTCTTGCGTACGGCTGCTCTTCTTGACGAACTGAGGGCTGCTGTCTAAAACAGAGTATGCCAAGCAAGCACAAGGAGTGCTGCTGTGCCAAGTAGTCCGTTGCTGTATGCCGAGCGTGACGCTCCGTTCGTAGCATAGTCACTGTCCAATAGTCCGATGTAGGAGCCTATTGTTGTGTTGATACAGTTCAAATAGTCGGCATTGACGCCAGCAGGAAGCGCAGCCGGTTGCTCTTCAGGAATAGTATAGTTCTCGCCAGATTGCGCTTCAATGTCAGGCAGACTGTTGTTGTACCCATCCAAGTGGAGGGAGAAGCTGCTTCCTCTGTAGTATTGTACGACATTGAACGGTGTAACGGTATAATTCTGTCCGTAGACTGGATAGACTGAGCAATTGGTTCCAAGGATAGAGACCATGTCCGCCACTGTGCTGTTATCGCCGTAGATTGCGAATCCATTATCGGCAATGGGTGCTGTACCAGCTGTAGGTGTCGTGGTGCCATTTGCGACTGATTCGGGCGAGAGAAGGGTGAATGCTTGTAGGAATCCTCCAGGACGAGTATCATTGTTCTCAGGTCCATAGATGTGACTGCCGTAGTACTGTCGGAAAAGAAGACGAAATGTCAGTCGATATAGCTGAAGTACCATATGGGGCGTGTAGATGACACGCACGTATGGGTAACCTGGATAGTATAGTGGCCAGAACATGAACGGGAAGAAAGGTATGAATCCAAATGATCCATAGCCTCGACCGGTGTAAACTTGACCACGAGTACCTCCACCAGCTGTAGCACCAGCGAAAGAGTTTCCAGGTGCGATAGTGTACGGTCTTCCACCGCCAGCAGCACCTGGACTACCTCTTACAGCCGCTCCACCCGAGACTGAATATGGTGGCGGACTACAATGCAAGACAGCGAAAGTGGTGCCGATCAGCATAGTCGACAGCAATTGAGAAATAGATGGGCTTACGGTGCTCCTGGACTGTACGCTGGTGGCTTATCGCTACTCGATGCACTTCTTGCTCCAGAGCCGCCTGACGATGTGCTTCCTCCTCGACTTACACCACCACCGCCTCCACCGCCACGACCTACAGTAAGCAGCACGACAGACCGAAAGGTCAGACCAGAGCAACAGCGACAGCATGTGAGGACCATTACTACTCACCACCACCTCCTCTACGCTTATCGAGACGCTTGGAACGCTCTTCCAGAATGGATCCTCTTGGGATCGAGATGCCAGGGATGTACATGCTTGCTTGTCTATACTGCTTGCTTTGTCGTTAAGATTATACAGAGTACTTGACCGAGTCACAGAAGAGTAGGAAGTAAGGACAGTAATGTGATATACGTCTTACTGAATGATTCTTCGCGTGTTGTAGCTGGAAACCAAAAGGAAAGGAACGTCATGTTTAAGTGGCCGACTTCTCGCCACAGTTTTACACACGGTGCCGATCGAACAGTTCGTGCATGCCGAAAGACGGTCAATTTGCAGGCTTGCTTGTAGCTGTCTTGGCCTGTCTATTATTGACGGGTGGTAGCAGTGCTTCGAATTTGGGCAAAATAGCCCTTACATGCGTGCAGCTTGGTTATTCGGTTTGGCAGAGTGGCTTGGTAGTGACAGGAGATATGAAGGCTGTGGATGCCGGTGAAGAAGTCGCACGCTGCAGGAGCGACGTGAAGAAGCTGCTTGAATGGCAGAGACACCAGCACGTGAGGAATGCTGCAAGACAAGATACCTCCGAAAGCATTCATAATGACGCCCGCAAGCCTAGCGTTGATGTCCAAGATGCCCTACGTTCAAGCTTCGAGGTCTTGCTGCAAGAGAATGGCCACGATCACGTCCAAGCAGCATCCGCAGAAAGTGATGCTTTCCAAACTGTGACTATGGTCGTCCAGCTTGAGGACTTTACGTTCTCGAAGCAAGAGCAAGCCAACGTTGCGGAAGTTGTATATCGACTATGGCCCTCGACCTCGCCGGGTGTCGCTTGTCGGAGTTTGCTAGAGGCAACGTTGGCACGAAAAAGTGCAGACACCGCAGCATTCACAGATCAGCTGCTGCGGATCCTACAGCAGACGTTCACAGTTGGGAACAAGCGATCACTTCAGATATTACTCCATCTCTATGATGCTGTAGACGAAGGCTTGCTGGCAGAAGCATTCCCAGATCTGGTGGAGAAGCTTGGACAATGCATAACAAGCCAGTCAGGCGCGCAACACGCAGCTCGCATACTGTCAAAGATTGCGCTACGCAAACAGGAAGGTGACAATGTGAAACTCCTTACCTTCTTGAAGCCTTTCATCCCCCAAGAGGCGCACAGAGCCAAGCAAGCAGTATTCGAAGACCTCTTGCCACCTGTCTTGTCACAAGTTCCGGAGCTACAGCAGCCACTGCTTGAATGGTTGCAGACTGAAGCACCTACATCAACAAACCATCTCTTCGCTCTTCTTGTCCTGGCACGCATATCTCCGTCACCTGACGCCGCCAGTAGTGAAAAAGTTGACCGCTTCAACGACTTGATTTCTACTTCTTTAACGCATGAACATCCCCTAATTCGCTTCGAGGCTTTCCGTCTACTCGCAAGCCTTCCTCATGGTGCCTCTCCTTCCCGTCGCTTCGACTTGCAGCATTTGAAGCTACACAGCATGTTTTGGAGGTATAACCTCACAGATTCAGACTCGCCGGCTGTAAGAACGGGTTTGATAGGCGAATGGAAGCATTTTATAATCCGTGCGAAGCTCAGTAGTAATGCCGCTCATAGGGTTGTCGTCAAGTATCAGAAGAGGCCGGAGTCAGACGCAATCAACTCGGAGGCAGAGGAGGCGCAACAATACCTCGAAGCTGTTCAGCTTTTCTTTTCGAACTGGGTCACACATGCCACAGCCCAGCTTTCGCCCGTCAAACCGTACCGATGTCAAGTTTCAAGTTTAATCTTTTTGCAAATCCTACTCGAGCATGGTATTGATAGCACCTTTCAGGCCGGTGTGGCTGCAAAAGGAGCAAAGGCAAAAGAGGTCGTTATTTGGCCTTTCAAAGTGCAGATCGTTACGCGGAGCTTTAATGAGAGCCTCATCACATGTATGCGTTCCACGTACGACGATGTCCGAAATCTAGCCTACGCAATCCTCGTCAATACACCGCTCGAACCAGATCTGGTACAGCTTGTATGTGATCTTGGGTTTTTGCTGGTTCAACGGAAACGCGAGGCCGATATAGCAAGTGCTACGCTTTATCTTCGCTTGGCATCTGCCACAGTAGCTACAGAAGCATCGAGACGTGATTCAAGGTTTGACGTTCTGACCGGGACCATACCAAGACTTCTGGACATGCTTGATCAGAGAATACAAGCTTTTCGCTTATCGATTGCCGAAGCCGCGGACGAAAATCCAGTACATGGTATTCTCCAGTCCCTTGGGTATGTCTTTCTATAATCCATGTCATCGCACTCCTGCTGATATCTGCTTTGATAGTCATCTGCTTCAAGTTTCCATGTCTGCCAGCAAAGGTAGCTCCAATACGGGTCTCGACATCATCTGTCGGCAATGTGTCAATGCAATATATGACACGTGGGAAGTGACCAGACCGATCTTGTGCCGGAGTGACGTGGATGTCCCGGACGACACCGAAGAGGCTGCAGAAGATTCGACAGATCAGATCATCCTCAACGCCTCGTGGCGTGCCATCAAAGAAGCTAGGTATGCATCTGCGAAAGGTTTTGGCCGGGGATTTCCGCTAATCAGCACTCACGCTCGCAGTAACTTACTATCAGTCGTGCTAGGATTACCAACCCAGCTCCGTTCTTCCCTTTGGTCCACGGAGGAGCTGTCTAAGCATTCATCTTTCTTTGCAACATGGCTTATAGATATAACCCACAGAGGTGTATTCGCCCATGTGGTATGTCAAAAAGATTGCAAAATGCTTATCGACCTTTCTGATACTCGGACTTGACCGTAGTCACAAGCATATAGCCGCCTGTGCTTGACTTTAGTCAAGGAGAAGGCTCCGGAGCCGTCACTGCCGGAAACATGGATAAAAGTGGGTTCAGTCATTGCTGTAACCTGAACTCACAATTCTTAAATGTGCTCTTCCAGCAACACCTCGTTGACATCCTAGACGTCGAAAGACCATTCGCCCGTCGGAGCGCTGGCCTTCCGTATCTGTTATTGGGTGCGATGACTTGCTTCCCGCCGCAGTCGGAGCCAATCCAGCACGCATTTCGCCGGCTTATAGAGACGTCAAGTTCGACCACAACAGCTACAGACGTCACCCGGACACATGCTATCCATTGTCTTCGTGTACTGCTCCAAGATGGGAAAATGAGTATAGCCAGCAAGCCTTACATACAAGCGGCTTTTCAGGTCGCTATACCTGGATTCGGTAATAAGCAGTGCGTCTGAGACATTCCGGTACAAGAAGAGGAGAACTGCGCTGACATTGGCATCTTCTTCAGCTGGGGAGTCCGTAATGCAAGCTTACTGCTATATGCTGCACTTATTCAACGTCTCTTCAGCAACCGGAAGGAAAATCACCTTCCCTTGGCTAGACGAACATCGATTGTGGACTTTTTCAGTCAATACAACGGACTTGTCCCAGATCTCGTTTCGGCTCTTGCATCGGGAGTCGGCAAGACTGATCCTGAGTCTCTTGGATCTGTCTTCTCCGTACTACTGCTTCTGTCCCTGCTGGCAACGACAAGTGCAAGTACAAGGGCTATGGAATTGGTCGCTGCCTTTCTTCCACTCGTGGATGCTTGTGCAGCTTCGTCAGTTTGGAAAGTACGTATCAGGTTACTCTAGTGTCATAACGCACACTGATGTATCTTCTCACAGGTGCGCAAGACCGCTGCTGCTGCTTTGACTGGCCTTATACCCGAGTCGCACGTGCTCGAATACTGCAAGAGCGTCCTGGGTGCTTGCTCAGGCAATGTATCATCAAACGAAGTACGTAGAAAGATTCCTCGCCCTCAGCGATTCCTCTCTGACTTCTCTTCCATGTAGCTACACGGTCGTCTGATGCAGGCCCATGCACTTCTTAGCTGCCAGGCGGATTCATCAACCCCTCTCACCAACAAGCGAGACAACATATGCTGTAAGTCGGCACTCAAGCCAAGACCGTACCATTTCATTGAAAGTCATCTCTCCTGCACAGGGACAGGAATCCTACAGTCTCTTGATAGGGTCACGCACAGCGATCAACCATTACCCATACTCACACAAGCGTTGGAAATCGTTGCGTTAAGTCCGGTAGAGCTGCCAGTCACTATCAGCACGAAACTACACACTCTAGCGTCACGCCACTATGGTCATCGTCGACCGGGCTACGAAACATACAACAACGCTCTGGCGCGGGTTCTCTTAAAAGTAGAACCGGCACGCTATCTCAGCAAATGCTTGACATGCCAGTATGCATCCGCACAGGCCGCTACCCTAGCTTTCCTGGATTCGTATCAGCCTATGATGGCAGCAGACAATGCTTGTGTCCAATGCCATTTAGTCGAAATGGTCATGGACGCCGAAACCGCGATTGCCAATCGAGTAGCTGCCAGCCAGGTACTATCAAAGTCACAAGCCTTCAAGTTGGATCAGGCGAAACTTGACGATCTCGCTTCCGAATGGCAATCCAGTCACGTCCCAGCGGTCAAACAGGGTATCCTGTTATTGCTAGCAAAACACGTCGACGCAAACTTCGTTTCCAGCGACATGAAGCTGCGGATCCTGCATGACATCGTTGATATGACCACAAATGAGTCCGCGGCATCAAGAGAGGCAGCGTGCCTAGCAATGGCAAGTATATCTGCCTGGCCGAAAGATCGACCCTTCCAGTTCTTCTACCATCTAGCAGCACTTCTTCAGGACGACGACATTGATGTTCGAAGATCGGCCGGCTGTATGGCCGCGAAGGCATTGGCGCAACAACAGCCGGTATGCACCAGTCGCGCGGTCGAGCTAGCTTGGCAAGCCTGCAGGAGTCAAGCGAAAATAGAAGATGCACAGTGGCTACTAGAGGGACTGACTCGGAATTTACAAGAAGTCACGGAGGTTGCGGAAGCTAGCACCCGCCTTCTTTTTGCTGTGGAACGACGCAATATGCATCTTGATATCACGCTCGACATACGCGAAAGCTTCAGCATCCTAGATGAGCATAAATCAAGCCTTCCCAAGGGGACTGCTGAGGCTAGCGGTGCTGTGATGATGAGGTCCCAAGACCGACTGCATAAAATCGTGTCGATTGAAGAAGACGGTTTGGCGCACACGAGCTTGGCAGAAAAGCATGAGATCGAGAACGCATACATGTTTGTGCAAGCCAGAGTGCTCTCGGACTACCTATCAGCATTACTGTCGTAGCGATCAACGTAGAGACGCGCTTATGGTTACGAGCCTTTCTAGTTTCAGTACAGTATTTGTTGTTGACAATATCGCCCTTGCGCAGCGCATTCATTTGGAAACCACCAAGTCATATCCGGCTACGATTGTTGCTTCTGTCCATCGTGTTTCAGTTTCAGCAAATTTGCATCTTTCACCATTACCAAGTACGTTGGCATGCGATTCTCCTGCACTCCTGTTTCCCTTCCATTGTCCAGGAACTCCAAGTAGATCTTGTGCCGTTCGTCAGCGACAATCGTGGAAAGCTCCAAGGCTTTGTCGATGTTACTATGGGACAAAAGGAGTGAGTGATTGATCGAGTCCTGTCCGAGTGTGACAGCGGACGCACCTAGGCACGAAGTCCTCGCCAGACAGCATGAGAGCGGTATGCAGTCTGAAGACTAGCTCGGGCAAATATGCGCAGCGTATCCTCTTCAGTTCCAGACGACGTCGCTCGGCTTATACGAACACCATCGGGTCAGCTACCGCTTATACGACAAATAGCACGCATGCTTACCATTCAAGAAAAGCATATCTTCCTCCTTATCATCAGAATCGAGCTCGAGCCAGTCGCTGGTGAGCAGCTCGACAAAGGTATTCCAGAGCTCGTCTGTTAGTTTGTGGAGCCCTTGAGCAAATCTCATGCGTTCGCTCTGGCGACTTCCGTCTACTGCAGGACGCCTGCTCCACACTTCGGTAAACTGTAGATGGAGGCGGAGTGCATCGAAGAAAGAAGTATGATCCAAATACTCGCTGACTTGACTTGAACTATGGATCGTGATCCCTTGTCCATCGGCAGGTGCGGCAACGAGGGCGGAGGGAATCTGCGCCAGTACTCGGCTAGCGAGCGAAGGCGAGCCCGCACCTGATGAGAATTACTATCAGTATCGCCAGGGTAACACTTTAGTGCAGCAGGCTTACTAAGGAAGTATCGGATCAGAGCATTGGCGTGGACGAGTGCTTCCGAATGTGTTGAAGGATCAAAAGTGAGCCATTCGACACTTCTGATGAGATCGACTTCCTTATCGCTCGCTTGACTAGAGGTGACTAGAGCGTCCAGTCCGAAACTGGCCTGGGCAGCGCTGAAGTCGGGTAGTTCGACAGAAATATCCTCGACCGTGACTTCAGTGACTCTTTTAGCTATCGAAGCTATATCTAGGCCATTGCTTGCAGCGGCGTGAAGTGCTTCATGGCGTCTAAGACGATCGGTATGCTCGTCGGAAGGACCGTCCAGGCTGTTTGTTGTGAATTGCTGATGCAGATAGCGAGAATAGACATCCACAGCGTGCTCTACATCTAGAGCAGTGCAGTAGAACGCGATCAACGAGGGCGGCTTCTCATGCTGCTGAAGCACGTCGACGTAGCCTTCGATGATGGAGGAAGAGACGTCTTCAGGGAGGGGCGGTAGAGGCTCAGCGGATGTAGGAGCGATAAGGCGGTAGAATAGAATCAGGTGAGAGAAGAAACGCAGTAGCTGTGCCAATTGACTGAACGTCCAAGCAGGGATTACAGATCAGTACACTACTTGGATGCCATTGAAGATCGGGCAAGGCAAGAACAGCTTACGGCTCGTCCAGGACATCGTTAGACTGCTCTAATTGGGATGCAAAAGACTTGAGCAGGTCCGAAAGGCGGTTGAGGATGACCCAGCTTTGAGCAACATGGAAGAACGATCTAGCTTCAGCATGTAGCTTTTGTTCGGCCAACATATTGTTGAAGATGGCTTGGAGCGTTTGGGAGACGGGTTTTTTTGCCAGTTCCTTTTCCGACGGTGAGAGCTCTTGAGCTTCTTGCTGACTTGCCGCACTTGATTGGAAGTAGTTGTCCTCGGCTTTCTCCAGTATTGAGTCTATTTGTACCTCTATCAATGCATTGATGCGAGCCCAGAGGTGATCTTCCCAGCTCTGTGCTACTGCCAGCACCGATTCCTCGTCACCCGAAACCGAGCCGTACAACGCTCTTTCGTAAAGGTCGAGATGTGTTGAGTTGGCAATCGCTCTGCAGCTCTTCTTCCACAACTTCCGGCGCAGATTGCCTTGCACCAGGGACGCTTCGACTTCATGCGTGCTTTGCAGCTCCATCATGTCCTCTGCTTGCCCTCCGCTTCTTTCCGCTTTCTCCAAACGTGCAGCTTTGGATAATAAAGCATCCTCAAATAGCTTTCCTCCAGACAAGCTAGCAGCCCTCCACGAGCAATCACTCTGCCTTGCCATGTCCAGTGCTTGATCGAGTTCACCAACGCGTACATACTCAAAGAGACTTCGAAGCAGAGCTCGTTCATAGTTTGCATCTTCGCTGTCGATAGCTCTTCTCTTGCCTTGGGACACTGTCCGGTTGGGCGCATCTGGGTCCAGTTCGCTCACGAGCTTGTCGTTGGCGAGTGAATCGGGGTTTGTACGAAGAGCTTGCTTGAGTTGGTTCTTGGTATATGGCAGGTAGCCTCTCCTTACTTCTGCGGGCTGGAGTGATGGATAGGCTATTGTATGCAGCCAGTCGCGGACTATTGAGAGCTCCGACAGGGAGCCATCTTGTGCGATTGCCTGCTGGATGACGCTTAGGGGTGGAGTGTACTTGAAGGCGCGGCCAGCAGCAGATGTTGACGGTGCGCTTGAAGGAACGAATTGTGTTCGATGAAGGTATAGAGATTGCAGTAATAGCCAAGTGTTGGCTTCTTGCGTATAACTTGCTCGGTCTTCTAGACTTGCGGTTTCATCATTTGCGAGATCCTCCAGGCTACCAAGTATGAAGCAATGCGGGGTCAGCTAATTGAGGTCTGTACCAACCGTCGTATGCGTATGTCAACCCTGAACTCACTGTCTCTGTATCGAGCTTGCCCATTGAAGCGCAATGCCGGTCTCGTTGTCGAGGTAATCGATCTCTCCATCTTTTGCATTTCGACTGGCTAGCGAAGCTTGCTGCAGAGGTCGAAAGAAGGCAGTAAACAAGTCATTACTACCTTCTAGATCGCTCTCTGCTAGGCTGAAGTCGCCGTCCATGACCTTGGTACACGTCGATGAGTTGATGCCAGTCAGAGCTCCTAGGTTCGCGTGCGCGAAGGAGTACGCTCTTTTCTTCAGACCAAAACGGCACACAAACAGTAGTCAGGCTGCCGTGAAAGACGACGACCTTGACATTAGCCAGTCAGCTATGGGGACACTTTCAGTAGACTACCCTTCAAGCAAATGTATCGTGTTTACAAGCAATGTCATGCGAAAGATCCTATGCAAGCCAAGTAGAGAGAATCAACAACAGAAATGTGCAGCGAGCATGCTACAGAGAAGCTATGATCAAGAAGCATTACAGTCGTTAAATCGCCAGGGATCGTGTTTTTAATTGACTATAACCTATGTCGCCTCTATGAGAACCGCGTGTAATTACGTTGCGTAGCATACTCGTATGGCAGAAGGAGGTCGTGCCTTTGTCGTGAAGTTGAGCAGGCCGAGAATTAATACAGATCGTATGTGAAGCTTTACTTAATGGTCGTTATGATTGCTGGCGTGGTGAGTGATGTTTCTTCGTCTCTTCAAAACTCAGATGTCTGCTTTAGGGACCAGCTACCAAACTGAAACTCGCCCTTCATCGAAGACGTCTCTAGCTCTCCCGTCGTTCATGGTCCCATCGGAGGACATAGTGATGGCACTATCGTCGCTTCCATCCCTTCGTGCCCACTCGTGCACCTTCGACTGCGGCAGGCCATCAATACTGTCGAGCCCTTGACTAGAAAGCAAGATGTCGAAAGCATTCTTCGCTCTGCTTGCATTAGATATAGACGAAGAAGTTCTGTTCGATGGAGAGCTTTGATGCGAAGTATCCGCTTGTGGTAGTTGAGCTGTGCCACCTTGAACGCTGGAGTCAGCTCGTATCGGCGTGCCCATATCCAAAATACGATATCGCACTGCGGTGCGAGGCAGCTCCGAAGTTGATGGATGTGAGTCTGCAGAGCTCGAGGTTGCATACGACAGCTTAGGAGTACGTCGCGAGTTGGGTGACGAGTAGTCGTCTCTTGGGTTGGCGTACCCATCAACGCCTTTCTCCGCGGGTACATCTCCGTCATCGTCTAAAGCATGTTCGAAATCGCCAGAATCCGCTAGTGCTCGACGCATCTTCTCCTTGTCCTCTTCGCTAATGCTGGAATGCATCTTCGGCTTGGTGAAAGGCGTAGATGTAGTAGTAGGTAATGAAAGAGCTTGTGCAGCTGCAGCAGTCAGCACGCGAGCGAACTTGGCTTGTGCTCCAGACATGACGGAACTTTTTGGTGCTCCAAGACCGTCCACCTCCAATGAGGCAAGCTCGACTTGCGGAACGACAGGCATAGACTTCGTAAAGCGATACGGCTGTCGCTGAAGGAGAGCAGCGTGTGCATCCAGAACAGGACTCGGAGAAGTGGGAACCACCGGGAAAGGGCGGATGTTTGCAAGTCCCTCCAAGGGGGCCACACTACCAGTGGCTGGAGTGAGAGGTCTCGAAGCGCTAAGGAGGGAAGAATGTGAAACGGCTCGAGATCGCAAGGCTTGGCTTTCAGCTTGAGGTGTAGCTGGACTAGAATTGGCTCGGTGCACACGAAGAGGCGACCCGACTTCTTTCTTATGGTCCTCATCATCCAGAGGAGATGGAACGGGCACCGGCTTCTTCGAGAAGTCTAGCTCGTCAAGTTCAGTCTCAGTAACTTTGGAACGGCCTTGCTTGGCTTGTACAGGAGAAGACTGCGCTTGCGGTCTTGAATCTTCCGTATTGAGGGCAGGTAGGCCCGAGGGCGTGGTTTGAGCAGCGCGTGATGGCGATGGCAGTCCGAACACATCTGCAGCGGACATGCGTCTTTTCGAAGCCACTGGTCTTCCACGCAGACTAGCGAGCCAACTCTCACGTCTAGTCTGTAGATCATGCTCGTCCGCCTCTGGGATTTTGGTCAAGTTTCTAGATGGAGAAGGTGAGACCTGCCGTCCAGGCGAGCGTCTGCCGTGACCAGCCATGAGAGAACTGCCTTGTCGACTGGCATTAGGAGCCGAAGTGGATAAATGCTGGTAATCCACAACTGCGTTCAAAGCGTCTGAAGCGGTCGTGCGGGCGGCAAGACCGCCGTCGTCCGATTTCGAGCCACGATACAGTTTAGGTCGACTTTCGACGACAAAGCTTCTCTCTGCGAGTAGAGCTCTTTCAGGACTAAGGAACTCGCTTTGTGTCTGCATCGCGTCACCATCTTTCGCACCTTCGCTAGCAGAATTGGGATTGGGTAAAGGAGAGGTAGATGGGTTTATTCCTCCCGCGGTGGCGTTCTGGGCGAAATAAGTCTCTCCACTTTCCATTCCGAGAGGGCTCCTTGCGTACACCGGCGAATTGGCATTTGGCAGGCTCAATTTGTGACGGTGTACGGTAGGCGAAGATGGCGAAAGACCGGGAGAAGTTGGAGAAGCAGCTGGGTATGCGCCGTGGACCTTGAACGACCATTGTACTTCTTCATGAGGTGACGAAGGGGTCGAAGCCGAGAGTGGACTAGCGGGTGATTGAGCATGATGTTTCCATGGCCAGTCTCTTTTGTTATTCTTCCCTGCAGACAGGACACTGCTGCGTCCATTTCCGCTGTCGCTTCTCTGAGGACTAGGTGATGCAGTGGCACTGGTAGCTCCTCCACTACCAGCGGAAGAGGATAGACTGGCGGCTCCAGAGCGGGAGTTCGAAGCGTTCCCAGAAGTATCGAAAGCTTGATGGTTACCAAAACTGGCCACTTTACGACCTAGCATTATGAAACTTGTCGATAAGGATCGCTTAGGTACGCCAGGTCTGCTTTTCGATGTGCTTCTTGGTGTTGAAGCATTGGGTGTACTGGGTGGACTGACATGGTCGGTCTCTAGAGCTGGTGTTGACTGTTGAGACAATGGTGATGCTCGAAGTGGTAGATTCGGACTTGGTGTCCTATCGAGCCTGAAAAAGCCAGAGTCTGTAGAAGCTGAAGGACTCGTCACCTTCTCCGTAGTAGAGGGTGAAACAGAAGGCGAAAGACGGTTCGGAGAAGCTTGTCTCTGACCAAACAGACGAGGAGAAAGTAGCAAACTAGTTATACTCGAGTTACTGTTTCTCCTATTCCATGGCCAACCAGGTGAAGAAGCGGCAGAAGCAGCTGTATCAGGTCTCGAGGCTCCTTTGTCGCCCTTCGACTTGCTTCGTGAAACCTTACTGTTCGATGTTTCATCGACAATGGGAGGAGAAGCATTGTCACGCTTCATGGCGTCAAAGCTCATCCTTCTTGCTTCTACTGCTGGACTTGGTTGCAGATGAGCAGAAGTAAGTGGAGGAGTAGGTAAATTAGGCATCGACATTCGCTTATAGTCATGTCTAGCCAATGCGGCTTCGATCTCATGATCTGGTGTAATCGGTGTAGTCGAAGCACTTGCTGGTTGTCTCTCGTATATATGCGAAGGAATGACTGACCCTCGCTGAGCAGGTTCAGAAGTATGGGGGCTTTCAGCCTCGTGTACTACAACGTCTTTCTGCTTGTTTCCGGGAGTCTTTAGAAGTATCTCATCCATGAATGATATACTTCTCAATGGGTGATTAGGTCTTCTATGTGCCTTGCTATTCTTCCCTTTCAAAAATCCCGAATGTTTGATTGACCCAGAAGTAGCACTTTCACCGCTTTTACTGCGGCGTCTGTGAGTAGGTCTACTACTGGGTGATGGATGTGACTGTGCCAACCTGTTACTCTGTAACTGTGGTGTCTGGTGAGCTGCCGATAGGGGCTCGTGAGAGATGAATGTTTCATGAGACACTCCTGAGTGAATAACCTTGATAGGGGTTTCATTCTCCTTCCCATCTTCACGTTTATTACCATCATTCAAGACAGTAAATCCAGAAGAAGCATGAGCAGGAGGTGAAGTATAGAGAGGACCAGAGGAAGTCTTAGGTCTCTTTGAAAGGTTGCTATTACTATAGGGAGTGAATTGCCTCGTAGCGTGCGAATGTGAATACTTCGCTGGCAATCTAGATGAGGTATATGATAATCTCCTCACCAGTGCAGCAAATGGCATTCCGGCAGCTTGAGAGTAGGCCCTTGCATGATGGTTGTAGCCACTAGAAGAGCGTGCGTTCAACTTGGGACTCGAAAGAGGGTGGTGCTGGCCATCCTCAAGCTGGATCAGATCATAGCCTGATAATTCGACTGATTGACGGCGTGACGAGATGTATGATCCAGCAGAGAAACAGTCGAAGGCCTGTGTGGATTACGACCAGCATCATTCCAGTTCCAGGAAGATCCAAAATGTTTCCGGGTGCAGGGTGGCACGAGAGACATTTCAAGGGGCAGAATGGACACGTGATTGAAACGAATGGACGTCAGCCAAATTGAGAGTCATCGAACAGGGACCATGAGTTACACACACCTCCATATCCTCCTGAGTGGGAGTAGCATCTTCCAAATGCTCTACGAAGATACTAGAAGGTCTCTTCTCCATTGTGCTGCTTGCTATCACCACCTTGTCCTCCGGCATTTGGTGTTCAAACGGTGCCGGTGAATCCGATCGCGTGAATGTCGAGGATTGAAGAATGGAATGGTGAAGTATCGGCGAGGGTGTGTTGCTGGTATCGACTTGCATACTGCCTTGATATAGTGTAGGAACAAGTAGGAGGTGGAATGGAGGGAAAGAGTGGTGGTCTTCTTTTCAGTCCAGCTTTCTCTGTGGTGCTCCAGGCCTTCTGCCGCCTTTGTGGCGTGGAAGGGTGACTTGATGAGAAGGTCCAAGCGTGATGAGCGTGGAAGTTGTGTCTGTGCTGTAAGATGAGAACATAATTGGTTGGTATCATGGAAGTACTCAGCTTATCGGTTAGAATGCTGACCTGAGGCAGTTCAGGAAGAGCGTGGATGACGGCGGCGAGAAGAGCGAGAGTTCGGACTATGGTACAAGGGAGCACGAAGAGAGAGGTGGAAGAGAAAGAGAACAGCTGGACAAGGAATGAAGAAGCAGCAGGGAAGTGGGATGAGATCCAAGAATGCTACGATGGATGGAGTGGAGAATGATGATGGTGCAAGGTGATGATGTCAAGCTTGCTTTTCCCAATGCAATTCCACAATCCAGACCATGGCCTAAATGTCTTGACTCTGAGAATCATGCATGATAATTACTGCAATCAAGCCGGCATCCCCATCCCGCGTGGCATTATTGCAGAGTGCTGCGCGGAATCGGCATCTGTACTGCCATTACTAAGCTTGTCTTCAGTCTAGCCATAGCTTCAGTGCTACTCTTGTGTTGTATAGTTAGTCTGAGAAGCTAGCAAGTGAAGTTGAGCGTAAAGAAAGAGAAAGAGAGAGACAGCTTTCCTGGAACGAAGAGCTTCTTTCACCTTTTCACCTTCACTTCGATTGATTTGGTCGCTTACAATGCAAGACGACAATGAACATCAGCATGAAGATACTACCCTTGCCCAGCTGCTGAAACGCACTCTTGCTCAGTCCGAGTCCTACCTCTCCAATCCGCCATCTTATGCACCTTCTTCATCATCATCGTCAGCATATACCGATCAACCTGCATCATCGTCCTCCACATCAGCATCCGCATCAACATCTTCAAGTGCACCTCCAACACTTACTACCCTTCTATCCAATCTATCACTCTGCTCATCCCTAATCTCCCATCTTGCCCTCCTATCAGACAACGAAACACTCTCTGATCTATCAACAGCAAGCTTACCATGTCTACTGGTACCGTACTACACAGGGATGCTAGACCTTCAATCCCGCACAAAGGACTACAAGACTCGCATACAAGTATTGAATAGATCCAAAGCACAATTGGAATCATTCATTGATCAGTGCAATCAATACGAGGTGATTTCTGAAGAGAAACGCAAGGAACTGTCGCTGGCTTCGAGAGGATTACCGAGTGATCCTATGTCGAGGAGAGATGCTAAGATCAAGCAGTATAAGGAAGAGAAGGCTCTGAAGGCGAAGATGGAGGTGTGCTATTGTCATCTGTACCATCGTCGCTTGCCTTTCTGGACTGACAGTGGAACTACACATGCTGACTTGACAGACTCTCGAACAACGTCAAAAAGCACGTGCAGCTCGTCCATCCGCAACCACATCAGCCCATCAAGCAGGCAACGACGACGAGGAAGACGAAGAAGATGAAGAAGTCTTACGTTCATTATACATTACTCAAATATCATTATGCTACATGAAAGCATTCAACGAGCTAAATTCAATAAGCAACGAAATCGAACTCTTAGCAAGTATGCCTAATATGTCTGAATTACCTTCGTCCTCTTCTTCATCGTCTTCAAGACTAGATCCAAGACAACGTCAAAGAGAAGAAGAAGATGCACAATGGAGATTAGATTCTACTTCTCGAAATTTGACATCTCCAGCGACTCCATCTCAATTATTAGATTCATCAGGACGAGTCTTAAGACCTTTTACGATACTTCCATCTTCAAATATAGCAGGATCATCAAGTAATAATATAGATACAAGGTTAAGATTACAAAATTCAGTATTTGGACCAGGACATAACTTACCTTCAATGTCAATTGATGAATATTTAGATTTAGAATATGAAAGAGGAAATATCTTACAAGGAGGTGGACCTTCTAATTCTGCTGAAGTACAACAGGAAAGAGATGATAAAAAAGCGTACGATGAAGAAGAAGATAATATGCAAGGTGAATTTAGGAGAGATCAGAAAAGAATCAAGGACTTGGAGGATGATGAATATAGGGATAGTCATAAGAGAGGTGAAGGAAATAGAATGAACATGGGCTAGGAAGTTTCTAGGGATTGCATTCTGCAACGAGAGAGGATTGCATTCTGCAACGAGAGAGGATTGCATTCTGCAACGAGAGAGGATTGCATTCTGGAGCATGCATGCTACAACCTCTCACCAGTTTGATGTTCTGCTGCTCCCGTTCTCCCAACTGGACTTCAAGGGTTGGCGGTGTTATCACAAACCACCATAGACGCTTGAACATGCACTCTGCAAGTCCCCTCGCTAACGCCGCCTTGAGGCATGCTCGGTCCACTTCCGGCCTTCTTCCTCCGCACCTTCTCGATCCTGAAACACTATCGCTACATCTTACCTTCAGTTGGGGCTTTGTCCTGAATTTGTCATGCCGCTGGATTTGCCCTTCAAGATACCGCTTCACACGCTCCTGAATGCCGCTCTTTGCTCAAGTGTCACTTCCGGTGGCTTCTCTACGTCGCAAGGGCTCTTCAACGATAGCTCAACCAGAGCGCCCCTTTCATAGCTTCATAATGCCATCAGACCATAGGATATCTCGGTTGTCTTTCTCGTTGACCGTAGGCCTCTTCCCGAGAGGACTTCTTTGGCCATTAACGGTTTTCATCGAAACCTATAGTCCCGCTCACGCACGCACAAAGACAAGCAATCCCTAAACCAAGTACCGTAGCGAAAACGATCACGTCTTGTCTTCGTGACATCTAATCGATTAGGCTTGTACATCCCCATCGATATTCGGTACTTTAGCAAGAGTCAAGGACAATGGCAGATCAATGGATGGGAATGCTCAACGATATTCCACCGGACACGGATGTCTTCGACTTCATCAAAGGGATGCTCACAGAGCAGATGTTTCCGCAGCTTGGCACTGTGCGTGACCGACTTTCCTGAGCATATTGACGAACTGACACATTTTGGTGACTAATCTACCTGTTCATCTACCGGCAGACACACTGGACCTTTTTGTTTATCGCTGTCGCACTACTTTCCTTCACGCTCATTGCCATTCTACTGGGCTTCTTCTCCAGAATCCAGCGGACGGGCTGGTCTTGGATGATAGTGCAGGATGGTGCTTGCACACACATCAGCCCTAAAGCTTGGGTGCCTTTCTTTTGGGGTATCATGAGTGCTTGTAAGCATCAAAGAACCCATCTCTGTGTCTGAATGCAGACTCATCACTCCTGCTTCCTTCCTGCCAGTGCTGATTGCACAGATCGCTTGGACTTACTACACCTTTCACAACAAAGTTCTCACAGGCGCTTTTAGTGCTTACTCAGTGGTCACTGGCGCTATTCCAATAATGTCCTTCGCATGTCTTACTCTACATGTGTGGACCAATGCGCCCTTCTTTCGTCGTTTCTTGATACGCTTCGGCAATACATCCAATAATACCTCAAAGTCTATCCTCTATAACAGATCGGTGATACTCATCAATGCCAGCTTATTGGCGTGGTGTGCTCTGGCGGGTTCTATACTAGTGCTTCCTGTAAAAATTGCCTACAATCAGGGCCAGATGGCTGGAGCAACTTACATTGCAGCCCTGCGTACCATCGAAACTGCAAAAGCCACTGGAAACATTGCAAAATTGGCAGACCTGACTTCGATTCTGGAAGCCGGAGGTCAGCAAAGTTCGCGAAACATACTTACCGAGCCTGAGGCTGATTGGTTTACCTCAGACACCATGGAAAAGATGAGGCAGCGCACGAATGATCTGTGCGGATATATCTTCAGCTCTTTCTTCATCTTCTATCTGTTCGGTGCTATCTTCCCCGCCGTAGCTCTCAATATTTACATACGGAATCGCATCAAGGACTATGATCTAGGTAGTAAGCGTTACGTCTTAGGATCGCCCTTATTCTTCCGCTGACTTCTAGCTCCGAACCAGTCCCTACTTCGCAGGCTGAATCAATGGCAGCTTGCCCTGTACGTCGCTTTGGCAGAAACGTGCCGATAACGCCCACAGCAACAACAGCCTCGGTTGAACAGATGACCGATAGCGAAGCCTGCCAAATCACCGTTCATCTCCCTACCAAGCTGCCGAAAGATCGGCCGTTTGCAAATACCATCGAAGTGAACTACACAACGGCTGCACCTCGTCACTTACAGCGGATTATAGATCAGCAAGGTGCGAAGCCTGCGGAGAAATCAGCACGCTTACGGGCAGCGCTTCGACGCGATAACCAGATGTTATTCGCTTATTGTCTTTTGCTCTCAGGTATGGTACCGGAGGACGCTTTAGCGAATATGGCGTTTGCGCTGACGAGGCTTTTACATAATGCAGCGATGGGCTCACTTGCCTTTTATATGCTTACCGGAGGTCAGTTGGACAGAGCGTAGTAATGCCTCTTCCGACCGCTGAATTTTTGTATTCAGCTTCAAACCGCCTCTCGGCTAGCGAAAGTCTCAAGATTAATTTGCATTATGAGGTCTGGTCATTTGCAATTCCTGCAAGTCTCCTGGCGGCTCTTTTCCTATATGAGGCCGTCCGTAGCAAGAACACGGAAGATAACATGGCTCTAGAGACACAAACACGAAGTCCGTACTCCAGACACCAGGTGATTCACTCACTGCCGAATGTCATCACTTTGTCCCAGCAGGTTACGGTGACAGAGGATTACGCAATGCAAGAGAAGCCTACCCAAAAGGATGATGAGGAGAAATATACGATGTACAGCAGCTAGTTCGGACAGCAGGTGTCTGGCTGTGGACCTTACGTGCACCATTCACATTGAGAGATGACGTCTCGTCGTCTCGCCTGGGAAGTGCATGGTGGAGCCAGGCTGTAAGTCGCAGACTAAAGAATGGTGGTCAAATGTCCTTACTGGAGCACTCGACGAGACTCACAATTGTGTGCTGCATACCAGAAACACTCTTGAGGCAATGTAATGCAATGGAATCAGTAAGATTATGACTTCTCTGCATGCTCTTTAGATTGATGCAGAACTAGCAGACAAACTTCTGCTGGGACCTCTTGAAGGCTCTCTGCATGCATGTACAGCCTTTCCGCGTGGCGCGAAGTAACCTGTCGCGCATTTCGAGGCGTCTTGTGAGCTGAAGTAGTTGATCAAGAAGCCAATTGACCAAGCTTGAGACTTGTCGAAGCTGTTGACAGATATCAAGCTTGTCGACCCGTTCCCCGACCCGTTCCCCAGCTCTGTCGAAGGAGGGGTGATCGAATCGTGCTACACGCGAGGTGCTGCACGCCTAGAGCACTCAGCGGGCGACTGATTGGATGTGACTGGGTTGCTGCGCTTCGATGGAGCATAGTATCCAGCCACCGAGGGCGTGTAATCCATCATTCATCTGCCAAGCCGCATCAAGAAGCCACTGTGAGCCTAGCGAACACTGCGGCCTCCAGGCAAACTGAATCAGCCCATCCCTGCAAGAAAGCCCTTGGAGCTGCCAATCGCGTACCAGTCCATGCACCACACCATTGAACATACACATCCCGCAGGAGTTCTCGTGCCGCAGGCCTTCTCACTGGCTTAGTACCGCTATTATAAGCCGCAACAAGCAGATTATGCCAGGCCATATACCCGTCCGCAATCGATCACCTTTAGTTTCTGTTAATTAAGTTCGCTTTGCTCCGCATCCCTTTTCATAGGCATGATCGAGTGCGCTATTGTCTGAATACAGTGAATAGCACTTACCGCAGCAGCCTGAGAGATTCCGTCTCATATTAATCACGTACTCAATCATCATGAACGTCGTCGGCAAGACATGGCCGGTTGCGGTTGATGCAGTACCACTGCCATCGCCTCCTCACCCAGCTTTGCCTGAAGAGGGGAGAGCAGGCATCTGCTGCACATCAGCCTCTTGTATTCGCATCTGACATCTTCTCGTGCACGTGTGGCACAGGGTCGATACCGCCTGAATTCCTGAGTGACGGGCTCTTTTCTTCAGCCACGCCTTTCAATCTAGCGCAAGAAGACATCAGGCCTTCATCCTCGCTTGGACGGACCCGCAAGATACGGCCACCAACCAGACAATTGGATTGCACACGGCATCTACGGCACATGACGGTTGACGATCTCAGCCGAACAGCAAGGTAGCTTCACCATCTCGGTTTGCTGGCACCTGCTTCCCTTCCACTAAGCCAGCGAGCGAATTGCAACACAAATCTCACTAAGAACATCCGGCGAAGGAGGTCCTTTCGCTTATTGACAACAAGTCGTCAAAGGACCATGAGCGACATATCGGCTGTCATCGCACAGCTCCCACCTGGGACAGATGTCTTCGGATTCCTCAGCCAGATGATAGTGGACACTGTAAGTACTCGTTGGCCGAGGCATGGCAGTGCGTGGTCCGACTTAATATTACTTTCGCAGGTGTACCCAGACTTAGGGCGTGTATTCGATGTTCACGTCTACCTGTGAGATTCATCTTCGCTTGGGACGTCCCTTCCGACTGCGAGCGGCCTAGGTGCTGATACATTGTTTCATGTTCGTTCATATCCAATCAGAGTAACTGTACTGTGCAGTCTGGTCTTAGTGCTCGTGGTTGCCGGGTTTTACATCCGATGGCGCAAGGGCAGACTACATTTCTTTGTTGCAGATGGTAAGCGCTCAAGTCGGGTACTTCAGAAATTGCATCCCTGACCATTCGATGCAGGCCCGGCTACCCGGCCTAATCTCTACGTCTTCGTGCCTGCGTTATGGGGACTCAATGCCATCCGTGAGTCATCAAGAATCCAAGCCCCTCAAACACATGAGATGGTCCTGACGGAAATCCTACCGTTAGCAATGATTGCCTTTACATTCTGGCTACGCAATAGCCTCGAGTCTCGTCATTTGACGAAGTCCATTGGAGCCTTCTGGGTACGCCGCCAATATCACCGGGGGATTACTGGGATCGCGCTGACAAGATAGTGACCTTCCTTTTCCAGTGGATGATGGTGCCAATGGTCACATGCTCATATGCAGTTATATCAGCTTCCGTCATGTGCACCGCTCCTATCGTGCGGAAAGGCCTCATTCGGATGAAGGGTGGCCCCAGCTCGCGCAACTTTACTGTTTCCGTGGTCACCATTCATGCTCTCATAATTGGAGTAACTGCGATAGCCCTAGGGTCTGCTGTCTACCCTGCCTTGATCCAAGGTGACGCTTTCACCGTGATCCACCGAGGCTATGTAGGGGTCCAGACTATGCTTGCAGAGGCAAACGCCACACAAAATACTGCTCTCCTGGCGACATTTCCACAGTACATGGCTCTTTTCGGTAAGTGTTGACTTTGCAATCGAGCATGAGGGCACATATAGACCACATTGCTGACCACTCTCGGCATCTCCGGTTCAGATGAAGGCGAAGCCTATACTCGAAAGGCTGTACTCGTCGGAGGAGCAGTGTACTCTTCTCAGATTATCTTCTTCCTTTTGACGGCCCTCTTGCCGTCGATCTACCTGAATGTATACATGCGCAAGAGAATCGATCTCCTAGAGAAAGGTCTCAGTAAGTCCGTCCTGGAGAGCTATGCTCGTTCTTGATGATTTGCTGACACGTTGCAATTTGACTTTAGCTGCTTCGTCGCTCCAGAAGTTCTCAGCCATGCAATCGCGGTCCGCTATACCGACCATCTCGGTGCCAATGACAGTAGCAAATTCTCGTGCTCGAAAGGATATAGAATTAGATGACCTTTCAGATGACGTGCGGCGCCGTCCCTCGCTTCTTCCAATCCTGCCAACCCTGCCTACGGATCGTCCATTTGCCAATTTGGCCCAGGGCAGCTCGGTGCTACCTCAAGCTTATGCTACAATCTTCCAAGCTACAATAGATCCCATGGAGAAGGCAAAGCGCTTGCGACTAGCGCTACGTCGCGACAACCTGAACTTGTTGGCATACTGCCTCATGTTGGCGTGCATGGGTAGTCTGGCCTTCTTCCAGCTAGGCAAAGGTATGCCTGCTTTGCTCAATGAAACACAACAGAAGATACTGAGTCTAACGATACTTCCGTATAAACAGGTCCGTATTCTTTCGACACCAAACAGCAGTTCATCTCTTCGTACGTTTGGGAGGTGTGGTCTTACATCCTGCCAGCCACGATTCTGGCCATAGCTTTCCTAGCCGATGCCGTGCAAAATGGTGCGGGAGCAGAGGATGACAGTGTTCCGGCTGCATCACTGTCAAAGTGGAATTTCCAGGCACCGCCGTTGGCGTCCATACAGCTTTCTCAAACAGTGGAAGTCGTGGAGGAGCATGCTGTGTACCCGAAACGAACACTTTATGAGAAGTTTGGCGATGACGACACTTACCCTTAACCTGGAGACGAGGTGAAGTGGGCTCTAATGTAGGCGTAGAAGTAGGAGCAGAAGTAGTAGTAGAAGAAGAAGTCGGAGTAGATGTGGGAGTAGAAGTAGGAGTAGAAGTAGAAGTACGAGTAGGAGTAATAGTAGAAGTAGGAGTAAGAAAGAGTGTAAGAACGAGAGTAGAAGTGCAAGTGCGTCCAGAAGTAGAAGGAGTGTACAGTAACTCCGTTCTGTGCCGATAGGAAGAAAGCAAGGGGTTTGGTTGTATAGTGCAAATTGTCAGATATGTAAGCAGCGTCGCACGGCAATGGAAAACCTGCGAGCCATGTGGCAGACTAAAGGTGTTAAGCAGCACACATGCAATCTCCCAGAGACGGTTTCATCTTGTCAAAGTGGGGCGGCTTTTCATACATATACATATGCACTTGTTCACGCAGACTGTCCCGCACCCGTTCGAGCATTAGTGCATGAACAAGATCTTACCCGTCCAGGGTAACGGTCGATATAGCCTGCTGAGGCAGCTGGATCGCGCCGACCGGTCACTTTCGGGCGTTTACACTGCACCATTAGTAATTGAGGATTATCCCAGCATCATAATCAGAGTTGCATAGGAGGTTGTGCCTGGTGAAGGGGGCCAAAGCTTGCAGGCGCATCACTTTGGCATCAGGAATAAAGGTACGATTCGAGGCAGGCACGTTTCCAGAAAACATCGAGTAGCTTCCGACATTACAGTAAATCGTTACAAGAACCACGCGGTCCGACGCGGCAGTGTCGAAGCCGTATCAGCTCGCTCGGCATCGAGAAAGGGAGAAAGGGAAACTGCAGACGTTCACTTTCTCCCATTGAGATCAGTTTTCATACGACCGGCGAGCCCAGGCAGAATCCACCTTCAACCTTGAACCAACTAAGCCACCAACCAACCCATGAACGACTTCTCCGACCTTCTAGAAAAGCTGCCAGCGGGGGCTAATATTTACGACTTTTTGAGCAAGACCGTAGATGACCTTGTGAGTACCAATACCTCCCAAGAGCGCGCGTCATCACCGGGTCGCTGATGTGCATGGCTGGGAATAAAGGTCTATCCTGACTTGGGCCGCCCATTTTACATTCAAGCCTATGTGTGAGTGCAACACGCTCTCGCCATGATGCTTCGGTTCGCCACTCGAGGAGGCACGTGATGCTGATGCTGTGTCCTGTCGTGCTTCGCTACTGGAATGCAAATGTGCAGTGCGGTCGGACTCTGTGGACTGGTGATCCTCGCTGTCTCAATAGGATTCTTCATACGATGGCGCAAAGGCAGACTGTCCTTTCTCCTTGCGGATGGGCCTGCCACTCGACCAGCTCCAAAGACGGTTGTCCCCTTGCTCTGGCTGGTAACAGGTATTTGTAAGTGAGATAGCTGGACTCAGTGGCCGTACTTCATGCTGACACTGAAACCATTCCAGTGCTCATTGTGCATACCTTGTGGCTGCGCAAAGCCATGACATCGCATCATTTGACCCACGGCCTTGGTGTCTTCTGGGTGAGCTGCCTATGGTCGTCTCCACTTGCGTAGTCTGCACCGCTTGCTGATGCACATACAAAAAACATAGTGGATGATGGCCGGAGCTCTGGTCTGCTCGTATGCCGTCATTTCGACTTCGGTAATCTGCAGCGCGCCAGCAGTCCGCAAAGGATTGATGCACTTGAATAGCGGCGCATCAGAAAGAAGACTGTCCCCAGCCTTTCTAGCTGTTAACGGAGGCCTGCTATGTGTCTGTGTCCTTGCTGTCGCCTCGACATGTCCACCTGGCATAATCACTGGCGACGGATTCGCGCTCATACACGAAACATACGTTGGGGCCCAGGCTCTGATTGCTAAAGCCCGTGAGGAACAGAATTTGGCAGTCATGGCCTCCTTCGGCACTTATGTTGAAGCTTTCGGTGAGTGGCGCCGTAATGAGGATTCGCGTATTTTACACTGACGCCAGCTGGATACCATCCTCTAAAAGAGAGATCGCGGGAGATGAACCAACGAGGCGTCTATGTTGGAGGCGTCATCTACAGCATATATATCATTGTCTTCTTCTTGACAGGCTTGATACCTGCAATTTTTTTGAATATCTACCTACGCAAGAGAATTGAAAGATTCGACAAAGGACTAGGTGAGTGCAATTGTCGGGGTTAGCCACCATGTAATGACACTCACACGCTGTGCTCGAATGTACAGGAACTTCTACACTCTACCAGACAGACAGTATCCTGAAGCAGCCAAGTGGACCTGTCTTGGCTTGGTTCGAGAGCGAATCCCAAGAACGAGATGTGGAAATCCTGGCTGAAGAGAGACCAGCGCGCCCAACAATGTTAGAGCTACCGAAAGATCGACCTTTCGCCAACCTCACGTCCACTTCGATGCTGCCAATGAACTATGCTTCCATTTTCCAAGCACATGTCGATCCAAAGGAGAAAGCCCGGAGACTGAAGCTCGCACTGCGTCGTGACAATCTACAGCTGATGGCGTACTTCCTCATGCTTGGATCTCTGGGAAGTTTGGCTTTCTTTCAGGCTGCCAAAGGTGAGCAGCCGCTTTCTGTTTGGCTTCTGCATACTGCTTTAAGGAGAACTTTGATCTCAATCGCTGACGACCTTCCACTCGGACACAGGCCCTAACTCGCTCAACACCAAGAATCGGTTTATAGCCGCACAAAGCTGGGAGATGTTTAGTTACTTGGTCCCTGCCATGATCCTTGCAGCTGCTTTCCTCTACGATGCCGTGAATAATACTGGGGGAGAAGACGAGGTTATCAACATGCAAGTCTCGACCTTTGCCAATCGTAATTTCCACGCACCGCCTCTGGCATCTATTCAGCTCTCTCAGACAGTTGAAGTAGTCGAAGAGCGAGATTTGGGAGAGAAGGGTTCGATTTACCAGGTTCAGTCGAAGGGGAGTCGATGACGATTAGTAGGAACCCTGTGACGGGACAACAGGAAATATAGAATTGACACTTGAATATAATTAGCAGAGGACGGTGAATATACGAGATAACCATTATATGTTATATGATAATAGTCAACTCACTGAGTACAAAGTGTATCTACAAACTTTATCGAATAGTCTTGATGTTGGTCGAAATTTGTCCGAAAGGGGTTTCGTTGTAGACTGCGGCTTGTTGTAGACTGTGAAAAGGTAATAAAAGCTTTTGGAATCGGATGTCAGTCCGCAAGTAAGACGCATTGTCCGTCTTCGCCAACGGGTTTGGAAATCAAGTTGGCTGTGATGAAATAAATTCCTATTTGAACACCAGGACAAAACAAGTAGCAGAGAACAAAAGTAGAAGATTACAAGTGAAAGAGGCTAGGTGAGATATACCGGGAATCTACTGCGCTGATAGAAGACGAATGAATGACTGCATGCTTCTTGTGATTGAGACTTTTTCTTGAGATTAATCGAGTCTTGGTTTTTCATTTAACCGAAGCTGGCAAGGGGGCGTTCTTCATCGTGCTCGTAGTATGTTCCCTTAACGAATGCGTCCTGTAGTAAAGCAATATCAAGTGACGTAAGTAGATGCTTTGTATTATCACCAATTGTTGAACAACAACTTACCGTGCACTTGGCCATCGTCACTGACGACCTTGAGATAGGATCCGTCCTGTAGAAGTTTTCGACTGGAAGAGTGAATGCGCCTTGGGTACCCTGTTGGATGCTCTTGGGTTTGAGGGCAGCGAGCTGCTTGAATCCAACGAGTGGATTGCTAGGTCTATCGACGACATCATAAGCGTTCAAAGTCGGTGACACTTCCCACATTCTATCCCTCAATCCATTCAAGTCGTCATATGGCAATGTCTCTCCGAGAACCTCTGACAGCGCACGGACAATCTTCCAGTCCTCTCTTGAAGCACCTGGTGGTCCCACTGCAGTTCGTGACACTTGAACTCTTCCTTCCGTGTTGACGTATGTAGACGACTTTTCGGTATATGCTGAACCTGGCAAGCAGACATCGGCGTATGAAGCACCAACGTCACCGTGATGGCCTTGGTATACTACGAATGCATCCTGTGGAATTGCAGATGATGGGATGTCGTCGGCATTGAGGAGATAGACGAATTTGGGAGTGACGGAAGAGGCGGATGTTGAAGGAGTGAAGCCGATGTCGTAAGCGGCAGTGTGTGAGATGGCCTGTTTACGTATCGGAAAAGAAGAACGTCAGGCACTGTAATGCCAAAAACCAGTCTAAAGAAACACTCACCCTTTGTAGGATGTTGAAACCATTCCAGTCAGCATGGACGAATTTATCCTTATTCTTGACGACGTGATCAGCCAAGAGTTGAAGAACAGCTTGACCATCCGCATGGTCATAGATACCACTTCCAACGATGATCATAGGTTTCTTAGCATTCTTGAACTTCTCTGCAAATCCTCCCTTTCCACTGCCCGTCAAGAACTTCTTGACTGAAGCTAGATCTTCACCGAGATGTTCGTATTCAAATGTAGAGTTGAAATTTTGTCCAATAAGGCCGACATCCAACCCACTTAGGTATGCTTTGCGCAATCTTGTGTTCAAGATTGCACCTTCGTGTCTTGGATTTGTGCCGATGAGAAGTAAAGCGTCTGCTGTTTCAGCGCCTGGAATGGTAGAGTTGAAGGTATAATTGGAGCGCAGATCGACTCCGGTAGCAGGAGGGACGGAAGCAGAAGCGACTTGAGTATCGAGAGCAGTGTTGTCCGAGCCAAGTTTGTTCATCAAATCCTTCAAAGCGACTAGAGATTCCGTATCCGCCAATGATCCTGCGATAGCCTTGATTTCATTACCACTTGCTCCAGAAGCTTGTAGTCCTTCGGCAATTCTCTCTAATGCTTCAGGCCATGAAGCAGGGACGAATCTATCACCTTCACGAATTAGAGGTGTAGTGAGGCGTTGATATCTTAATCCATCATAGGCCCATCTTGATTTATCATTCAGCCATTCTTCATTGATATCATCGTTTAATCTAGGCTGAATTCTCATGACTTGAGTACCTCTAGAGTCAATTCTAATGTTTGATCCGATACCATCTAGGACATCGATTGATTCCGTCTTCTTGAGTTCCCAAGGACGAGCTTGGAATGCGTATGGTTTAGCAGTCAATGCACCAACTGGGCATAGATCGACTACATTTCCAGACATTTCCGTATTGAGAACTTTTTGGACATATGTACCGATTTGCATTGCGTTTCCTCTTCCTGTTGAACCTAGCTCGTCGACTCCTGCTACTTCGTTTGCGAATCGGACACATCGTGTGCAGTGAATGCATCGTGTCATCACTGTCTTGACGAGTGGTCCTAGATTCTTGTCTTCGACGGCTCGCTTGCCTGAAATCTCGTGGAAGCGTCCTCTATCGGAACCATATCGCATAGACTGATCTTGAAGATCACATTGGCCACCCTGGATCGCCACATTGAAAAGGAAACGAAGCAAGTCAGCTTCATCCAGCCGATGAGGGCGAGAGGGGAGTGGTGTGAAGAACGCACCTGGTCACAAATAGGGCAATCTAATGGATGATTTGCTAGTAGAAGTTCCATGCAGCCTTCACGAGCTTTGTGTACTAGAGGGGAATTGGTCTTGACTTTTTGACCTGGCATCGCGGGCATGGCACTAATCGGGTATGAAGAAGCAGGCGTAAGCGGGTATGGTCATGACGAGTGCAGAGTATCCTAAGTAGAACTCACCATGATGCCTATGTTGGACACATACACCAATGATGCTCGATTAATCAGCCAATGCTCCAATAAAGCTTGGAAAAGTCACGGAGAGATGGTCCAATTCTAACACTCACCTGAGGTTTAGGAGGACCGGGAGATACTTCAACGAGGCACATTCTGCAGTTACCAGCAATAGCAAGTCTGTCATGGCTGAAAAGTAGAAAAGGCAAGTTCATCGTCAGCTTTCTGTTGTTCCTTGAATCTATCTATATGGGTAAAACATAATGCTGAATGCGAAGTTGCCGAATTGATAGCTTTTGGCAGCTTCGAGGTTGGCTGAACGAGGGTTTGCGGGAGATTGGTGGTGGAAGGAGGGGACTTACTAGCAGAAGCGGGGGATGGTAGCACCAGCTTGTTCGCATGCCTACAAGGTTGAAGATGTTAGACGTAATTCCTATAGTGTATGAGCCCCGTGAATGCTTGATGTACTCCTGCATTGCCAGAACAAATCCGCATTAAGAGAGACAGAACAGATGATCAGCCTGTGCTTGCTTCCAAGGAGGAGCATAGTAATGAGGGAGTTGAGCGTACACCTGAATGAGAGATGACCCTTGCTCAACCTCGACCTGCTTTCCATCAATCTCCAACTGGATCAATTTGCCGACAGCTCTTGACGAAGCGAATGTCCTCAATGGAGCGATCTTGGATGAAGACGAGACGAGGAGCCGTCTTCTCGCAGCGAAGAGAGCAGCAGCCATGGTATGAAAGGTATATGAGTAGATGTAAGAGAAGAGAAGGTGACACTCCTTGCCTCGTCGAGGGCTTGCTGGGGAAGAAGGATGGAGAGGCAGGCAAGAGAAGCAAGAGAAAGAACACAGCGCTGCAAGCTGACTGAAGAGAAGAAGATCGCGAAGCCTTTCATTGGGCGGGAAGCGGCAGCGGGCAACAAGGTGGACAGGGCGGGCACAGGCAGGCCACAGCTAGTGTATGAGTGATGCAGTGCCTCTCAGACGTGCTTGCCAGCTTCGAATCTCGTTACTGCGCCGTTTTGTGCTGCTTTCATGCCATGCAAGAGGGTGTCCGCATACACGCTGGAGACAGTTCGCCACTCGCTGGTGCAGTGCATACAGACTAGACTCAGCTGGAGGGAAGCTCAACCGGCAGGCATAGCTAGCTATCTATCGTTCGTTGAGCTGGGCCTCATCACAGATCAATAAACTGTTCAAGTTGGTCGTCTTGGCGTTCTCTGTTATAAACCATGAGGCACTGCAGCTTAGTCGACGCGATCATCACCGTTGACTTGAACTGCATGAGACCACGAGCACAGAAGCCAGACAGAGCATGCATAGTGGTCTGTCCATGAAGAGCTGCATATGGTATTGCTTGCAGTATCCTTCTATCTTTGGTGTCCTTCCCCGTTCCCACAGATTGATTGATGCTTGCTCAACCGTGGTCTCTTGCTTTCGTCGCTCTCTCTCTTCTCAGTGTCGGAGCGTGACGCGCGGCCTTGGGACTTGTCTCCGTTATACCACCACGACCTGACCAGGATATAGGAATCATATACCAGCAAGTAGCAGACAGTCAAGATGACAGTATCATCAGCTGGTGAGTTGCCGCTCTGCAGTTCAAAGTGTTCCTGGCAGCCATTCGCCCTATGTCTTGAAGGGTGATGACGAGTCCGACCCTCGCAGCAAGCTGATGCATACTTTCAATTGCAATATGCCACAGCCGGCATACTCGCCCTCCTATCGGAAGATGATCCTACACTCATCCACTATGCTTTGCAGCAGCTCAATACGAACCTCGTCAATTCATTCTGGACTGAAATCAGTGACTATCTAAGCAGTATCGAGGTCATCTATGAGAACACCTCAGATTACCCTCTGGAAACACGTCAATTGGCAGCCTTGCTAGCTTCGAAAGTGTACTACCATCTAGATTCATTGGATGATGCTCTTGCATTCGCTCTCTCCGCTGGTAATCTCTTCAATGTCGATTCATCATCAGGGGAGGAATCCCCCAATGGAGATCAGGAATATACAGAGACTATCGTAGCTACTTGCATTGATAGATATGTAGAGAACAGAATAGCTCAAGAAGAAGGTACTACTACCTCAGTCACTGCTTCTACTACGACCTCAACAGGGAAACAAGCCGAAGTATCCTCCCTCACATCTCAAGAAGACATGGATAAGATGCAAGCTATTGTAGAGCGCATGTTTACACGATGCATCAAGGACGGCGAGAACAAGCAAGCTGTTGGGATCGCTCTCGATGCTAGGAGATTAGATGTCATTGAGCGTATCTTCAACGAGACCAAGGATAGCTCTATCCTCACTTACATCCTCGAAGCTGCAATGACGATCGTCATGAAGCTGGACTTCAGGAACAAGGTGAGTAACGCCGACGTCAAGACGTGTTTATTATTCATCTCCACAATGATAGCTGATATACAAGCTTCTTGATCTCTCGCTCTTCCGACGGTTTTTGCAGGTCCTCCGCCTTCTAGTCCAGCTCTTCTCCTCACTCCCTTCACCAGATCACTTCAGCATGGTTCAATGCTTTGTCCATCTGAACGACCCAGTGCTTGCAACCAACCTGCTCGCAGATCTACTCTCTTCATCATCACTCAAGCAAGATGCCGATAACTTACTCAAAGCTTATCAGATCGGCTTTGACCTCGTCGACACTGCTTCCCAAGAGTTCCTAGGTATCGTCGCAGGTGGTCTTGCTTCCTCCTCCTCATCCTCCTCCGCTGTTCCCAATGCTGAAAGTTCAAGCATGGAAACAGATCAGAAAGTAGCTTCCTCGTCGTCTACGTCCGAGATTGACCCTGAAGTCTTAAGCAAGCTACAAGCAATTCTATCAGGACGTGAAACCATAAACCTACAATTAGAATTCCTCTATTCACACGCAAAGACAGATTTACAAATCGTTACAAAGACAAAAGAAACATTAGAATCAAGAAATTCAATCAATCATTCAGCAGTCACATTCAATAATGCATTTATGAACGCAGGAACATGTTCAGATAAATTCTTGAGAGATAATTTAGATTGGTTAGCTAAAGCTTCTAATTGGTCTAAATTCTCTGCTACCGCTGCTTTAGGAGTCATTCATAGAGGTAACCTAGAGTATGGTTTCTCTCTTTTACAACCTTATTTACCTTCTCCTGAAGGTGGATCGTCTGGTGGTGCGGGAGCAAGTGTCTACAGTGAGGGAGGAGCGCTCTATGCACTGGGCTTGGTACATGCAAATAATGGAGCTGCAGGTGGAAAAGCAAAGGAATCTCTGAGATTCTTGAGAACTTGCTTGAAAGCTGAAGGTGGCGAAGTGGTTCAGCATGGTGCTGCCCTTGGTTTGGGTGTAGCCGCTATGGCTACAGGTAACGAAGGTGAGCAGTAATACATCAATTATTTCGTGAAGGTGGACAATGAGACTGATATCTTCTTCTCATTGGGTTCCATACAGAAATCTACGACGAACTACGAGACATCCTCTTCCTTGATAGTGCAGTTGCAGGTGAAGCAGCAGGTTACGCGATGGGTCTAGTCATGCTTGGAACCGCGAGCACTAAAGCAATCGACGAGATGCTGCAATACGCCCACGAGACACAGCACGAGAAGATCATCCGGGGTCTAGCTGTTGGACTGTCGTTGCTCATGTACGGCAAGCAGGAGGAGGCGAATGGTCTGATTGACACGCTCATGAGCGATCAGGTGAGACTCGGTGCATAACAAGAAGGAGCGGACAGTATCACTGACGAGGTTGTGCGCTCATGCAGGACCCTATCCTCCGTTATGGTGGCATTCACACGATTGCTATGGCCTACGCCGGTACAGGAGCCAACTCTGCCATTCGACGACTACTACACGTAGCCGTTTCAGACGTCAACGACGATGTCCGTCGAGCAGCTGTCACTTCTCTCGGTTTCATCCTCTTCCGCTCTCCTGCGCAAGTACCTCGAGTCGTTCAGCTCCTTTCCGAATCCTACAATCCTCATGTACGATATGGCGCTACTATCGCTCTTGGTGTTTCGTGCGCTGGTACTGGACTTCGAGAGGCCATTGAGATTCTCGAGCCACTCACGAAAGATCCAGTCGATTTCGTCCGACAAGGCTCGTGCATCGCCCTAGCTATGATCCTCATACAACAGAATGCAACATTGAACCCTAAAGTAGATGAAGCACGCAAGTTGTTCGAGAAGATTATCAGTGATAAACACGAAGATCCAATGGCCAAGTTTGGTGCTTCACTATCTCAAGGACTAATTGATGCTGGAGGCAGGAATGTCACCATTTCATTGATGAGCAGGAATGGAAATATGTCTATGCCAGCTGTTGTTGGACTTGCTTTGTTCACTCAATTCTGGTACTGGTTCCCTATGGCACACGCTGCTGTCTTAGCCTTCAGTCCTACCGCAATCATCGGCGTCAACTCCGAACTCAAACTACCTCAATTCGACTTCACTTCAAACGTGAGACCATCAATATTCGCATATGTACCGGAGATGAAAGCACCTGAAAAGGATAAAGTCGAAATGGTCAAGACTGCTGTCCTCTCCACTACTGCGAAAGCGAGTGCCCGTCAAAAGGAGAAGGAGAAAGAAAAAGCTGCTGCGGAAGGTGGTGATGCTATGGACACAGACGAGCACACTGCCAGTAAGGACAAGGATGCAAGCTCGACCGAGAAGAAAGAAGGCGAAGACTCTGAAATGAAGGTCGATGGTGAGGCTGCCACCTCCTCGAGTGAGGCTAAGCCTGAGGAGAAAGCACCCAAAGAACCAAATTACGAGACCCTTCACAATTTATCGAGAGTAGTGCCCGCTCAAATGCCATATATTTCCTTCCCATCATCATCTCGTTTCGTACCCGTCCGACCTCTTATCTCTTCCTCTTCATCAACGCCAGTCTCGTACCTTACACAAGCAGCTAAAGCGGCCAACTCAGCTTCCTTCATCTTAGAATCTATAGTTGACGTTGGCATTGGACTAGGCGCAGGAGGCGGTATCTTAGTACTCAAAGATACCAAACCTGAGGAACCTGTGGAGTACGTAGAGTTGCAAGCTAAGAAGGCATTGGCAGCTGAGGCCGGACCTGAAGAGATCCAAGTACCGGGCACCGCTGCTCCTGCGGCAACGTCTGGTGCCCCTCAACCCGCACCTGGCGTCGATCTCAACGCTCCTATCGCGCCGATGCCTCAGTCTTTCCAGTATGACGATTTCGAGGATTAAACATAGATGACCGGCCTCGCATGTGAGGTACCGAAGTAGAAAGGTGGAACCAGGAGAAAATAAAATGCGGGATAGCAGGAATTGCAATAAAAGACAATTTACGCTTGCATTACTGTTTCCTGCTCATGTATCAATGCAATCAAAAACGATTTGACCACAAATGCATTGGGCCACGGGCCACTGTCTACGAATGACGAGTGTGCTACGCTGTTCGCATCGCTAGCCCGGATTGCCATAATGATGAGGGAAGTTTGACTTTGCAGAACTTGACAAGCGTTCAGCTTTGTTACAACGACAGCTTCACAAAATGTACACTCTAAACGGAGCACGGACAGTATTAAATGTAGACAAGATCTCAGGGCGAAGTACACTGAACTAAGAAACTCTCTATATACCGCTTGGACTGCAAGTACGTAGTGATGACAAGTTACTGAATATCATCGGCTTTGCTCGCTAACTTGGTCCATGCTTTCATACGGAGGCCAGCTCAAATGAAAGGAGGGTTGCAAGGACGGTGTAAAGCAGCCGGAAAATTTGAGGGAAGGAAGGGCTTTGGTTGGGGACTACTTATAGCTACAGGGAGGATTTCTTTTTGATTGGGGTGGTTGAGGGAGACTGTTTGGATACAAGCATGCAGGTGGCAAGACAGTTGAAGCTCATGATCTTGTACCAAAACCGAAGTGATGCCATCTGTTCAAAGATGCCACGTATCCAACGTTGCGATGTTCAAGACGCATGTGTTCAGGAATCGTCTCCAAAGGGATCATCATGTTGTTGGCCTGTAGAGAGCGACGGAAAACCATGCGTCAGATTATGTCTCTCGTCAGCGGATGCGCTTTGACTGACAGTAGTACGTCCCTGGACTGATTGTCGTGTCACTGTTTGAAGCGAAACGACATGGAAGTCAGCTAGATGCTCTAATTTGAGAACGGCGAAACGACAAATACTCCTCACCATCCAGGTTGAAAGCATACAATCCCATCTACATCCTCAATATCTTCATCATCGTGATGTTCAGACGATATACCAGGTGGGAACACTGACGGAGGCAAAGGAGGTACATCCGTTAAAGGTGAAAAGACGTCGCCGGTCGTAGCATTTGCGAAGGATTCAGGAGAGCAAGACAGTAAAGAGATCGATTGTCTTGTGCGGGTGTTGCTAGAGAGAAGTGATGATGGCGGAGCGATCAATGATAACGATGGCTTCTGCCTATCTGCGAGAGCCAGCAAGGCACTGTCCATATCAACAGTATTCAAGGGTGGGTTCAGTCTCGGTTCTGGATCTTCTGATGTGAATGTCCAATTTCGGAACTGGCATGCTAGTGAGCTTGAAGATGATGAGGTACTACTGCTTGATCTTCTTGATAAAGCAGAGCATGATGCTGACGAAGAAGTAGTAGAGGTAGCCGATGAGGAAGATCGCGATAATCCAGGATGATCGTTGGAATCGCCATCGTATGGGCTGGTGCTATAAGTGCTATCGGCGCAGCTACTTGCCACCGACATACTGGATCTACCTCTTCTACTGCCATCGAGCGTGCTAGCAGGATAAGCGTAGTCTATAGCATGAATGATTGAACTTGACGAAGAGCTTCTTGTGTTGCTCCCGAGACTGCTGCTTCCACTTCTCGATGATGAAGTCGACATTGCTTTCATATTACATGAAGGTATAGCTGGGGTCGATTTTGAAGTGATAAAGTGATTATCGTATTCGTCGTCGTTGTGATCGTTGATATCACGCAATAAGCTACTTTCTGATACTTGACGATATCCTTCTGCTCCTGTTCCCTCATTTACATGTTTCGTCGCTGTCATCAGTGCTCTTCTCCGACCATTGACAGCATTTGCTAGTGGGGCGATTCCAGGACGGACGGGATGATGTGCACTTGATGGTAATGATGATGATACTGATGAAGCTGAGCTTGCAGCAGACTCATCGATGGGTTGTTTGGTAGTAGCATGAGGAACGCTGCCATCGTCATTCTTCAAATTCGAATCTTGTCTTTGAGCGATATTATTCATGCTCAAGTTGCTCGTGTTCATGGCTGACAGGCGGGCTGCAGTGATAGGCAGCAGAGTCTTGTGTGCGAGCGGGGTGGCAGAAGTGATTCGAGTGTCGCAGGGTAGGATAACAGGCGGAACTACTGCAGCTGCTGCCATTTGAGATCCGTAATCTTGACGCGTCGACTGGAGTGTGTGTATCGTGTGCTGTCACCACGGTAGTGGAAAGGTGGGCCTGCCTGGTACGGACAGTACGGTAGGCAGACCGGGAGCACACCCTCGCCGTCTATCGAAAGTGATTGAAAGGACACAGCTCCCGGTAATACGGCACTGAGTCGAGGAGGTGTTGTAAGGGTGAAGAGGGCAGGAGAACGGGGTGAGTCGAGGGAGGTATGATATGTCAATAGCGTGTATTAAATGTTCCCAGTTCCAAAACGTCAAAGTATGCTTGTGCTTGTCCTCGGTTACTTGATTGGAATGCCACCCTCTCTTGGCCGAATAAAGTGAATTCCAGCAAGATGCCGAAATGTCTAATTTGCCGGCTTGTAAACCTTTTCGGACATTACGGAACTCTTGCTTGTCTTGCTTGTTTCTTGTCACTCTGCACACCCTCAGTCTCCTGGAAGCAAATGTTAACCAAGTCAGAAGTACATGATATGGAATTGGGATACAAAAATTGAGTCAACATCGATATAGGACTTTGCGTCTCCCAGCAGGATCCAAGTGGCAAGTCCCTAGAGACGCCCACTACCGTAAGCTTGCAAAACCATGATAAAGCCGCAAACAATGTCATCATAGTGAGCTTGTAGTACGGTCACTGCGACCGGACCACCATGCATGCCGACCATCCTACGCGTCAGCTAGTCTATCATAGGGCATCGTCCTTCAGGTAAACATGTGCTCGTGTCCGGCAGCCTTTGTTGTGCCGTTTTTTTTTGTTCAGGTCTTGGAAAGCATGGCGGAGCAAGCTTAATGACAGTACCCAAGGCCCAGCAAACAGGAGCTGAAATGATGTGGTATGATAGGTCTTGGTATGCTTGTAACCCCGGCTCGGTATCATATGCTCCATGCTATCCGATATGTCTTTCAAGGTCGAGGTGTAGAATTGTGGGAACACGACTCACCGTCCGTCGCGTGTGTTCGCAAGTGATGTGGACAAATTCCATAGGCGTCACGGCACCCGATAAAAGGCTACCGATACCCAGAGCAGGCTTCTACCAGCATCTGATGAGAGTTTACCAGCCTCACCTCTCTGTAATCCTTCCCGCATATCAGTGTTCTGACGCTGGCCTGTCTTGCCTACAGATGAGGATGATCGAGAAATTGCGCGTCAATCAAAATCACAAGGCGCTCTGCATTGCGTACCTTGCTTCTGCTCACCTATCCCCTACCATCAGTCTCCATGCTCGATTTGTGCTTGGTTCCTGGTCCAGCTATGCCATTGCTCCTCTAGTGCAAGATGGACAGAATGTCCTTGAGCAACGCCGCATGCGAAATCCCTGCATGGCAGTCGGACAGCACAACCGAAAACCGCGAGTGCGGGGCTGTGTCTACAGCTTACACTCGTGTCTGAAATGTGACGATGTAGACCTTGCAGCGAGCATCTATACATCTCCCGACCTTACTGATGCACTCGTTTAGCCTGTCGGACGTTGAGCGCTGAATACTCGTCTGTGAGTTACTCGCAGGACCATTGAAGTATCAAGCCAGAGTTCTAAGAGCTACAATCCATTGTTCGTCACGGCGGGGTAGAAGGTTAACAACTACTGTCAAAGAACCACAGAGCAAAGCGCAGCAAGTCAACCCTTGTAGTAGCTATACAGGCTTAGAAGAAGAAGAGATGGGCAATGGTCATTCCCTGCCTATGGCGGGTCAAGAAGCCCAAGAAGAGCTTCGAGCAATTCAACCTGAGATGATACCAACTACTCAATCAGATGTAGTTAGAGCAACCGAAGAAGCTGAAGAACCAAAAGCTAGAGAATTGGCTATCTCAGCTCAGTTGTTTCATATCAATCCCAGAATGATTGAATTCAGTATGATTGAGGCGGTCGTTAGGAGAGGATGTGAGTATACGTTGTACCCTGACAGTCAAACGCCGCATGCGCGGGGAGTGTCGGTGTTGAGCGTCAGACTGATGGTATTCTCTTCGTTCGTGCGCAGATGTTGACAAGATACGCATACTGTTCGATGCGGAAGTGTACACGTGAGTGGCCTCTCGAGTCCGAAGCCAGATAATCGTCACAAAGATTAGCTCACACGTTTTACCAAATACTCATTACTCAGTGATTTTATCGTACGTATAACCTGGAGCCATAGCACCACATACCAATGCACGCGAGCTGAGGCTACTCTCCAAAACAGCCCAAGATCACCCGCGTACTCAGCTATTCAGACAAAGTACACACGCTGGAATTGTTCGCAGATCAAATGCCCAGAAAGCCTATATTGCCTTTCTTTTCGTACCCAAATGTGATTGATAATTTGCCCGCTCGTATGCCGGCTTTGAGGTGGGTGATCATTGAAGCCGTACTGGCTTGAACTTGCTTGAATTGACGATATACTACGGCAATTGCAGTGGCTTTCATCTCGCTACCACCCCATCGCAGTGAGTCTGTTGTGGATGTGCTTCAAATAACTGTTGTTCACGATTCTCCCAATCTCTGCAGGACGTACGTCAACTGCCTGGCAGCACATACGCCAACATTCTGTAGCCTGCATAGGCGAAACGCTGACATTGAAAGATCCCTGTTCCTGATTTACAGCGTACATTGGGATGTCATCGCAAAAGTAATGGTCAGAGCTCGAGGCTTGAAAGCTCTGAAGATCGAAGGTCCACAAATTGTCTGGGTACAGCCTTGGGTGGACTATATAGGCTGCAATCTGAAGTGCCTAATCCTACGCTATGTGAATCTGAATGTGAGCAATTCTCAGCAGCGTAGTACTTGTATCAGGTTCTGCGCCTTAGAGGGCACGTGCGAAGTGGGCTGCTTGTACTTATGGCGTGATCCATTACAGATGGACATCCTTCGCGAAATACTGGGTCGTTCAGGTGAAAGCTTGAGGATTCTCCACATTGAGCACGTCACTTCACTTGATCGCGAACTTCTAGGTAACCTTTTTCAGCATCAATCCGGCTGGACGTGCACTTATAGAATATTCATGACGGGTGCTGACTTTTTTTCCCATTTCCTCTACATAGCCCAACTCATCGGCACTTGCGTCCCTGGCCTACAACAGTTGACAGTCATCATTCCTGATACTGTAGCCTTGGAGCGCAACAATCTTGAGCTTGCTGGTATTATGGACTCAGCAATGGCGGCTCCCCTGCTTAGCGTACAGTCAGTAATTTTTCCGGTCACCTTTTCCCTCCGTTTCCTTGCTCAAAAGAGCGTATATCGGCATCTACTACAGGTACATGTATTGCGCTGGCCTGTGCATATCTGATTGGTCGTTCTTGCGAGAAAAGAACGCTCACGCAGCTTTGGCTACGGTCGTCCCGAGCTTGCAGGTGTGTCGGCGCCGACTAAGAGAATGGGCTCACGAGCTCCCTTGTATTGGTTTGGCTGACTTCGCTTGCGGTCATTCCAGAAACTCATTCTTCACACCTGTCGCAGAGTCAAGCCAGGCGGTCTCACTTTGGCTATTGCTCAGAATCGATTGCCCAAGTTGGCATACCTTGAAGCTCTCTGGCGTAAGCTACGGCCCCATACACATCCATTGGTAAAGATTTCTGAGATGCCGATCTTATCCCTTCTGTATACAGCTATGTCAGACTCAAAAGTGGAAGATATGGCCATGTTATATCATGTCTGCAGTGAGCGGAGCATCATGCTTTCTCCTGCGATGACGGACTACTATCGTGAACTCAATGCCAATCTGGTCCTCGAGGAAGGTCTCCAAGATAGTCGACGCTGGACGGATAAAGCAGTGAGTTTTGGCGCGGTAGCTTGATAGCCGTTGGTTCGACTTACCGATAAAGCCACGTATGCAGATCAATGAGGAGCGTAAATCAGGTCATCACTACTCACACAGACACCACGACGAGTCTGGCAGTAATTATACAAGCCGTTCGAAGCGCCACAAGAAACATCGCAAGCACGGTCACAGACGTGACGGAGAAGTGTCAGACGCTGATACTGACGAGACAGGACACCGTAGTACCAAATCACACACCAGCAGACGTAGCCGACACACAACGCACAGCAGGGCAACAGAGAAAGAGAAAGGAGCGTAGATCGAAGTTGAGAGCATGGAAATCGGGCCTAGTCATCGTTGTATGTATTAATGTACCATTGTCAAGCGATTTTACTTCAGGCTCTCTAAGCAATGACATTCACTTTACATCGTGAACTTCTGACTTCACTAACTCTTATCACCTCTCCCCATACGTACGGAAATTCGTCATGCAACCCTTTCAGGATGCTTATGGTGCGGACCAAGGCTGGACTAAAGGATACACTCCCCGATACGCACCCCAATCTTTGTACCGTAGAGTACAAGCGACTCTCGAGAGGGGCTGGGCGGGCAGAAGAGAAGTGGTGGTCAGTGCAGCTTTGACGCAAGAACGCCCCAAAGCGATAGACTATGACTTCATTGATGGTATCGTGAGACTAGGATGTGAGTTTGACGGTCTCGGTATTCACCGTACCGAGAGCAGACTCAACAACTTCCCTCAAACGCAGACGTGGATGGCCTAGTGAGTCGCCCGTGGCTCTGCACATTTTGATGGGATGGACAATGTCCGATTGACATTCTGACGAATGGCCATAGATCGTCTTATTCGATGCTCCGGTCTATATGTGAGTCTTTGTAGTGTTTAATTGTGAACATCGTTGGGACACTGAATTATGAAGAATATGACAGGGAATTCATCGTGAGCTGCTACCATCACCAGGACTGAGCAGGCCTGCCGCGGCTCTACATAGACAGTGACCGTCTTGGATTTCTTCCTCCTTTGCCCTTCATGGTAGCCCAAGATAACACGCGTCTTCAGTTACTCGAAGCATCTTCGTGTTTTACGACTTTTTTCCGACAGGATGCTCCCCCAACCAGAGCTGCCATTCTACACCCGGCCCAACGTTTTAGACAGTCTCCCACCAAGAATGGACGCTTTGACGTAGGTCGATGGGTACTGACCGATAAATTTTGCTTAACGAAGCTCTCGTATTCAGGAGCTTTCACATAGCTACGCACTTTGGCCAGTGAGTCTGTCTCCCCTCGTTTTCAATCACCTGATGGTGGACAGCTGCTAAAGCGCGATTTCTTCACTCAGGGAGTAAGCGTATCCTTGGCGTGGCATAACCACGAATTTGCTGCTGATAGCCCCGTTCCGCCATAGCCTGCAGTACGATGTGATAGCTCGAGTTCTGATTCGCGCTAGAAATCTCGTTGCTCTGAAGATCGATGGACCCCGAGTACGTGAGCATGATCCGATGACTGGCATATTGGTCCGGATCTCTATCGTCTCTCGCCACAGATCCGAGCTGCACTTTGGGTTTTGGCTGACAATTTTCCGCATGGTATAGCTCTTGTACAATGAGCCCAAAGCTGAGAAGGACCAATGGAAGACCTACATATCATGCCAGCTGAAACACATCGTTTTGCGAAATGTGGCAGTTCGCATGGTCATTCTCAACGACATGCTTTCCAAGTCCGGTGACAGTCTCGAAGTTGTTCATCTGGAAATGGTAGAAAATGTGACAGCAATGGAGATTTGTAAGCCGTATTTATGTCACATCCGCTCATGCATCCATGACCTGGGGTCTACTTTAGTGAATGATGCTGATCAACGTTTCGCACATATCCCGCCTGTCCTGTACCCGATTTTCTGGCATGACTGACTTTGCTAAACTAGCCGGGATGCTCACCTCTCTTCGTGCTTTGCAGAGACTAACTATAATGATTCCCTCAACTGTAGCTACGGGCCTCACCGACAATAGACTCCAAGGCGTCGTAGACATGGCGAGTGTAACACCAATGCTGACCTGCAGGTAAGCTAAGTACTCGCCAGAATCGCCGCTCCGGACCAAAGGGAATTGGTGCTCAATATAGATTGGCTCGCCATTTGATATATGCAGGAGTTTGTTTCTCGAAGGTCTATGTGTTGGACACGAAGCCTTTCTTCTCTATAAGAACAGAAGGTGTCTTATCGTAACTCAGTGGCCAAATCTTCAAGTAAGCTCGTTTCTCGCTAAAGCATGGGGGCACGGAAAGATGCTAAACATCTGGTCTCGCTGAAACATTTAAATCCAATTTGTATGCTCTTCGGTCTGTCTCTTCTTGGAACGCTTGTACGATGCTCAGCATCTCGTCTTGCATGACTGCGAGCGAGTCTCTCCTTCGGATTTGGCCGATGCTATCGAAAAGAATCGTCTGCCAAGCTTGACACTGCTAGAAGCGATGTGGCGTGAGTGCCTATCTCTGAAGGATTCGATTTAATACCCTATGGTATATGCCATAATACGTAGCGGAGAAGCTGATGACATCGACTATCATCCTTCTCGTACACAATGAATACTTGCGTATTTTCACACCAGCAAGAGCGCCTCAGAAACCTTCGTCTCAGGGATTAGAGTATGAAGGAATCAGCATGCTCATTACTGCCTGCCTTTCCAATCTCCTAGAGAAGAGGAGGAGACAGCCTGTCAGTATCTCCAAATGTATGGCGGTCTACTATCATGATGTGATCAAGAAAATGGCCTTTTTCCATCACATGGCACAGATGGAACGCAGCCAAGGCAGAGCGGCTGATGCTCAGGTGACAGTAAGTCCGTCGTCCGCTCAGCAAAAATGATCAGCATAGCGTCCTTCTCCCGCCTACCACCTGCAAAACTTTTGTTCTGACTGATAATTTCCAACCACAGGTCGAAAAAGATCTGAAAGATGTCGCTCGGAATATCAACGCGGATGCTGTGTAACCCGACGTACATCCGGGTTTAAGGGAATAGATTAATGAGCTTGCTTTGGGTTGCTTGCTGATATCTAGATTACAAGGTAGCAGAGGGGAGAAAGCGCGGCTCTTGCTTTGACGATCTGCGTGTTTACTCGGCCTCTTCAGGAGCAATGTTGGCGTGCGGGTTGTAGAACTGGTAATTGAGTATACAAATTAGTAATGCAGCTAGGTGCGCTGGTAGTACATGCCAGAATGAAAGACTTACGAGAGCTGCAAAAGACACGCGGCAGACCCGAGGATTAAGCAAAGTGGAGCGAATGTCAGCAAGGCCTCTTGGCCGTTCATGCTATGGCACCACGCACTGTTGTTGCCCCATGGGAACTCCTGTAATGCAAGAACAGTGTGTCAGTCGAAAGTCAATAGCAGCGGGTAAAGACTTGAGGTTGTGCCCACCTTGTCACGCTGTAACATGCAAACATGCAAATGCAGATGTGGAGAGCGCAATATCGTCAGAGCTCGAACAAAAAAGGGAGGGACTGGTTGAAACCAATGTGTCTTACCTTGTTCATGTATCTGTAGTGGCAGGCATAACGTGAAGAAGTCAGCATGCTTGTCCATTGTACGTGCAGAATCTCCTGTTCTGCTACCGCTCGTGCAGGGCCAATCGGGAAAGCAGCAAGGCTGCCCAGCCAGCTAGAGCCAGGCGGGTCCGGAACGGCAGCAGCAGCAGGAGCAGAGCAGCAAGCGGGAGCGGTTCTTCTGATGGTAACTCACGGGTAGACAACTCTTTCTGGGAGTTCACCGCCGTTCTCCTCCTTGATGTGCTCGACGTGAGCTTCATGCTCAGCCATGAGGTTGCTGAGAGGTGAATACAGAGAGATGAGCGACAGAACAGCATCACGAGCACACATGCAAGGTAGAGAAGACAACATACTTGGAGTTGACGTAACCAACTACAACCAATGGAATAGCGACGTAGAATGAGATTTTCTTCCACAAGTCTGCGGCACCTCCAGCGTGGTCCTTTTGCGCCTGTCTAGCCTCTGCGAAAGCATTGCCAGTGTTGCCGGACTTGGCTGTAGCGACGCTGTAGTTGCGTCGTGCTACTTGAGGAGCTGCTCTTGATAGTGCTGTGCGGAACATGGTTGCTATAGCTTGATGTGATGATCTTCGCTGTGCTTGGAGCGGAAGAAGAAAGCTCAAGAAAGCCCGAACGGACGAAAGGCTGGCGGACTCGATGTTGGAATCTGACCATCACAGAATGCTACAATCCTTAGTGACAGTGGTCTACTATACACGAACGCATGCATATATGGCCACTGGCACGCAGTCTACGGCCGGCAACCAAATCTTGAAGCACGCCTGGCTCTGGCGGGCCGTCAGTTTGTATCCAGCTTCCGATGGTGTGAACACGGCAATGTTCAGAAGAGCGACCGTAGACTGCAGCAGTGACATGGTATAATACAGTTCGAGTCTCGGATTGCTCATGCTAATGACTATGGGTGAAGGTATTTACATGCTGGTTGAGGTTCTACTTATAATTTGAGGGTGCTTTGCTCACTCTTTTTCACCAAATTTCTGATGCAGCAAAATCATGCAGGCTATCGTTGCTTCTCTAGATTACGCGGGAGACCTTCACATTTTCGCAGGCACATGCTCTGAGGGGTCGACTCGCTCGTACATAAGTAGGTACGCTTGACTCTTAAAGACCTCGTCGACACTTGCAGGTCTGACGATATCGTCGCTGCAATAAATCCATTGTCGAGCAGCTTCGTGATCTGACTTGGTCAAGCCAGACGCATCTTTCTGCTGCGACTGTTGTGATCCTGTGGTAGGGGCATTCGCAGCAGGTGACTTGAGCTGCACACCTTCGTTCCTTCGCTGAGATGTGTATGTCATGGCGACATAATGACCTGATCCCATGCTGCCTTTATGTACGATGACGGCATACAATCGATAGATGCAGTTGGACCGCAGCTCATTCGTGGGCGCACTTCTTCTAAACCATGATTTGGAGGCCCTTTCACCGCCAGTACGAGATTTCTTGCCGCTGGCACTGCTATGATAGTCACTTTCATCCCCGCTTTTCACGCCGTGCCCGAGCACCTTTTCAACTGCACTAGGTTCACTAGGGGTCAAAGGCGGTGGGGCCATAAAGGGCGCCATATCAAGATATAGCGGGAAAGTGACCTTGTCATCTAACTTCTTTAGATCGCCAAATGAAGAGAACAATGACTTGGAAGTCTGTTGGAAGCGCTTGAGATGAAAGACCAGTATCGGCGGCAGCGAAGAGATGAGGTACCGTTTGTGAGCACGTCGAGGCACAAAGCGCTGCGAGCGAGGAGGCAGAGCTGGCACGAGTGGCAACTGCGAGCCAGGTCGAGGGATAGATAGAGCGCCACTGCGAGCGGACATAGTTCCGGAGAGCGACTGTATGGAATTGGCCATTGAATCTCCACCGACTGTTTCGGGTGATTGAGCAGCTGCTCTGCCATTCGCACGGTTTTCGGTGTCCGAAAAATCACTTCTATCCTCCTCATCCGCCTCGGCACCAAGATCCGACATTGATGAGGCACTGAGACCATGAGAGCTACGCGAAGGATGTCCAGTGGAAGAATTATTACTCTTGCTGACTGCCAATTGCGAGAAGCCAGCCTGAAGCGGGTCGATGCCATCGGCTCCGTCACGAGTTCCAGGAGGGGAAACAGGCGGGGAATTGGCGGTAATCTGGATATCTGGCGCTTGCGGGACAGGCTTGCTGGCGTCGGCAAAGTCTGGCGAGACCGAAGCAGATGGAGGACCAGTACCATTGGCAGCCGCGTTCAACTGCCTTTCTCTTTCGGCCAACAATTTTCGATTGGTTGCAATCATATTCTCTCCCCTGATCCCGCCTTGCATTTCACTTCCAGCACTTATGGACGCGCGAGGTGTGTCATTATTTGTCATTTCTGCTTTCCTTAGCTCAGCCAGCTGCTTGTTCTCCAGATCTTCTTTCTTCTGTAATGCTTTAGTCACTCTCTTCCTTCCAACTTGCGCTACTAGCTCAGGATGAAGCAATTTCCAACATCTTCGACATTGGAACGCATTGTCTCCATCTAGCAGTTCGACGGAAGTAAACTGCACTAGGCACTGGTAAAGTCCCGTCTCGGCGGCGTCTGTCATCGCAAGAGGCGACCCATTTGTCTCTGCCGCGGTCGGTGTGGGAACGCTTATTTGAGTGTGCTGGCCGCCAGGTTGAGCGACTCGTAGGTGAGCAAGGGGATTGACACTATTGGACGATACAGGCAGTGGTATCTCAGCGAAAAGCTGCCGTATGTACTCTTGTTGCTCCCGAGTAGGCTTGTGCAAGAGATGCGCATTCTTGTTCTTCTTGCGTGTTGTGGAGACATCTCCACTTGTCTTGCTGGCGGCATCGCTTGTAGCGGTCTTATTACTGGCCGCACCACTGGCTACTCGTAGTGAACTACCTCTCGAAAGCAATGAACGTTCTTTCAAACGGGACTTGTCGGTCTCCTTGGATGCGCTGTTGCTGTTGAGGAAACCTCGGAGGGGACTGGGTGAGCGGATGTTCTGCCGGTTCAAGCTATCTTTGCGACCAAGTCTCGAATCGGACTCGTCTTCGGTCCCAGCTTCTCTTGCTTGAGCATATCTTCCTGAAGAGGAAGTACCGGCTCCTCCAGAGCTTATGCTTGCTGCGCTGCTGACGTGCTGAACTTCGCGACCACCGCCGTCTTCGGAATCAGAGACTTCACTTCCAGATGGGTTGAGAATGTTTGTCGGAGCTCGAGGAGCCAGCTTTGGTCTCTCCGAGTCTTGCTTCAGATTACTGCTGCTCGAGCCGAGGAACTTGCGAAGGCGGTCGCGCTGGGGAAGGCGAGGAAGCCAGTGAGACAACGGTTACATAGGAACTGCGCGTGAAGTTGTACAAGCTTACTCTTCGGACCTTGCCATCGTCACCTTTGATGGGTAGACTGATGTCCAAGAAATCTTCCTCTATCCGACTGACTCCCCTACATTCTTCACAAACGATAACACTAGCCAGTTTACCGCCAAAGATAGTATCGATAAATGGTGTATATCTCGGTGGAGGAGGATCACGCGCTGGTAGACGGTATGTAGGGTCTTCAGCAAGGAGTGACTCAGCTTCCGAAGACGACACGTCTTCATCGGATGACGAGGAGCTGTCGCTTGACGATAAAGCTTCTCCAGCTGCCATTGCTGCTTTCCGACGTAGCTGCTCAGCTACTGGTCGAGGTCCTTTCCGCTTCTTTTTCTTTTGCTTGGCCTTCGGTGCAGGCTGTGGCTGCAACTTCTTAATGAGCTGTGTACCACAGTCCGGGTAAAGATTATCAGATAAATTAGTGACGCAGCTAACACGATGATTTCGGGAATCGATGGCGCGCTCACATCTATCTCTTCCATAGAGATACCGTCAAGCAAGAAGCGCAGCAGCTCATGAGCGTCCATCTGATCCCATTCATTCCAGTCTTCGTTCTTGCGGTTCCTGCACAAGTACAAAATGGTTCCCATTGTGGGATAAGGGAAATCCGATCGGTTTTCAAGTCAGCACATTGATTGTCGCAGGCAATGAACCGAAGGAAGGAAGCTCCGGGAGACGGGAGAGGTAGAAGAATATACACATACAGCTCCCTCATCAAACTCTTGACGCTGATTGTAGACTGTTTGCCGCTCCATAGCTTGACCAGTGTACTTGCCAGTGCGGATGACCTTTACATTGCCCGAACAAGGTCAGCATACGTGACTTTGCGTGGTCCCGGCTGAACCGTTTAGATAGGGTAGGCAAGACGTGCTTTCCAAACTTACAGAGGCAGAGAGTCAGGGAACGGATCTTCTTGTAGCAGCTGTAGCGATGGAGAAGTCTCTGTTGTCGGGGTTCCAGGCGTAAGGATAGAGGGCGCCATGCGGCCGTCATGTCCTTGACTTTGCTCTTGAGCGACCGCCGAGATCCTGTCTATTTCGCCGGCGGCGTCGGCGCCGTCGACATGAACAGGGACTGTTTCTTGACCAGTGCTGGCTGTAGCTGCATTTGGGTCCGCTTTGGAGGCAGTATGACTAGCCTTCAACGCCCGCTCGGCGCCGGGATAAGCAGCAAGTGCGTCCCTGAGAGGCCGGCTTGCAGCGAGGCCTTGTATGACCGAGTTGAGGAAGCACGAATTGCCTAGGTTGTTGATGCCTGGATTCTGCATGAAGCTTGAGTTGCTGCTGCTGCTGCTGCCATCGTGCGAGTTGCTGTTCTTGTCCTTGTCCTTATCCCGGCTATGGTGATGATGCTTGAACATTACGGAGACCCCCGCTCCAGCTTGTTGCCGAACAGCGCAACAGGCTAGGTTCTCTGTAATATGTGCACTGGAGCTGTTCCTGCTACTTCTTCATGCCTGCGGGTCGGCTTCACACGAGAAGGCTCTGTCAATAATTCCGCTGATCCTTCTCGGTCCCAGAACGTGATCAATACAGTGGCGTCTACCTTCCATGATGCACTGCGGCGATAGAGACAAGAGAGCAATTGACTGCAGCTCACTGAAGGCATCCTTAGAAGGCCAAGTGATCTGCTGGTACGTCCTGGTTCCTGTCTGTTCAAACGAGACGCCGGTCGCGGCTGTCATCGTTGTAAATTTGATGAACCTCCGGGATGTGCAGACATAATGGACATATAACTGCCTTGAAAAAGTCAGCTTAGCGTTTCCTTGCCAGTCTCCGATATCACATGAGCTCATCCCTTATCATCCACTCTGAGAAGTCAAAAGAGTAAGACAACCCTGGGACTCTGCCCTTGACGCCATCCCAACTGAAGCCAACATCAAGCTCCAAGAACGTTCAATCTGTGCACCAACTACGGCTACAAATTTTCTTTACCGCTTAAGTGCCGACCGTTGACACAGGATATAGGCCTGTCTTCTGCAGACTCAAATCTTACAAAATGGCAACGCCACATCTCTGAATCCAGACTGGGGTAGTATAAACGAACTTGAACAGCTGATGTTCATAATACCGCAGCACGGTGCTCTATCTAGACAGTAGACTAATGATCTGTGACATTGAATGTGCACACTGACAGCACAATGCAGATATGAAGCGCGACCCATCGGTATGCCACCCTGTGCTCAAAGCTCGGTGTGCCAAAGTTATGTGGGAATGCAACGCGTAAAAAGTGAAAACAAGATCGGCTTGACTAGATATGATAGCACAGACTTTACAGCTCCCGGCTTGATATACCGATGTAAAACGCAGCTCAATTTCCTCGTGTGTGGAGTCCCTTTCGCAAGAAATAGTAACTTGCACGGCACAAATAAGTATTGGTGACAGGAGGTCAGGATTGAGCCCATCTGTTGTAGCAATTTGACATTTGACCGCTTACCCCAATATAATTTCTGAGGTAACGATGACATTAGCTGGCGCAATGCTACAAAGGACAACATGGATATACAATGACGACACTTAAATATCAGTACGATTTACGACATCATCTCCAGATAGCCGGACGGCTGGAGGTATTCAGATCCAGTGACATGTCGAAGCCTCTTGTTCCGCCTAATCCAGAAGTGGAACCCGCGAAAGCACCTGCAGCCATACTTTCGCGTCTCGCGCGAGCAGCTGCGACTCTAGCATTGACACCGGTAAGCGGTTGAGCCCCCGCTCGCGCCATCGATTCTCGTCTAGAAGCCTCAGCTGCTTGTGCAGCTAAGCGATTTTGGAAGGATAAAGTAGTGCGTCCTGCGCGTCTCACTTCTGGAATCGCGTCCTTGGAGTCGTTCACGCTATCTGCGTTCGAGCTTGCAGCTGATGTATTTCCGACATCGATGAAAGAGACCCTGTTCTTCTTTTTGGCACTGCGGATAGGACCAACATTCGACACTCGCCGGATACCTGGTGCCTTCTTCGGCGGCGTGCCTATCGGTCTTGAAGCAGCACCGAGGCGGGCGACAGCTGCGAGACCACTCGTACCAGATGAGCCGATTTGTATTGCCATAGTAGTGACATCATTTTGGAAGGACTCGTCGTCGCCTGCAGCTGACGAGACAGAGTCGTTGATATGTTGTGTAACTGACCCATCAGCTGACGATGAGAACGAAGCGGATGCTTCATCTTCTTCAGCTATGATCTCAGTATTCAGAGGCGTCTTGCGCAAAGGAGGGATGCTGCGCAGAGGTCGCCTGACGCTGCTTTGTGAGGAATTGCTTGATGAAGGACCTGCAACGGCTACAGAAGTATTGCTAGCCTCGCCGCTTGTGTCCGAGTAATCGATGATTGACTTTGAGTGCTCTTCCGTGAGTTGCTCTCCATTATCGTCTTTCCACATCACTCCCCTTTTATCTTCCTTGACTGGTTTAGCCGTACTAGCTGACATTCGTCCGCTGAAAGTTGATAAAGACACATTGCTGGTCTTCCTAGCTAGCGTAGCCGGCTTCAAACTCGACTTAGCTTGGGAAGCTTGTGTAGGCGCGGTAAGACTAGATCGCTTGCTGACGGGAGGGGCGGAAGAAACTAGACTGGATCGCTGTATTTTGCCTGGACGCGCAGCAGCACTTGCGGGAGGGACAGAATCTGGATTCGGAGAGCGCATAGCGGCACTGCGTTTCTTTGAGAGTACTGCCCCACCGGTCATTACAGACAAAGCTGTGTTCTTGGAAGCTGTGCTCGCTGCGATGCCAGAAGACAGGAGGGAGGAGGTGAATTCCTGCAGAGCTTTACCTGCCCGGGCCACGAGCTCTTCTAGTGACGAGCGCTGATCTTCCTGACCCGCACTGCAAATCGATAAGTCTGTCTTTATACGTTCTTGCACATCTTGCAGTGATTCTAGAAGAGCGCTGACTTTGAGTCCTTGTTGGGTAATTTCCTTCTCTTTAGCTTCCATTGCTGCAAGCTTCGTTTCCATCTTGATGCAGTCCAGCTCCTTGTTGATAAGCTGAAGAAGCTCAGGGAACTCGGTCGCTATGACGCCCAGTGGATTTGACACTTTTCGAGTTGAAGATCCGCAGACAGCTTCAAACATACTCCGAGCATTCTCAGCCTGTGAAATTTCCGAATTGATGATTTGTAATCTGGCTGCATATGTCGATGCTAGATTATCGATATTATAGAGGTATGTAGGATCAGCCGCCTGACCGGGTGGGAAAGTGCAAGCCTTCCATTGTGACAGTGCCGCAGCTAGCTTATTAAGCAAGTCTTGTTCAGCTTTTAAGGCTCCAACGCTTGCCAGCTTGGACTTGACGTCCTCGAAAGATTTGCGCACACTCTTGATGATCTCCTGTATCTCTTTTACGGACTGCTCACGTTGTTGTCGAGCATTCTGTCTCCATTTCTGTTCCATGCTGGCGTTCCCGCTCTTCATGCTGGCTAGTTCTTGGCGAAGCTCATAAATCACCTGAACGTACTGACTAACGTGTCTATCTACTGAAACCACATTTCGCGTAACCTTCGTCTTGATCTCTTTGGCTCTGTTGGCGTATTGTAGAGTGTTGAAGGATTCATCGTAATGCTGCGAAGCTGGCGAGACGCAAACAATCATTAACTGCAGGTAAGGTCAAGATAGTCAGCATCGGCAGCAGGTCCAAGCACTGTGAAGGATCCATACAGTCCTACAGTTGCCACCTAGCGAATGTCTCAGCAGTCGTGTAAGCTTGCTGTTGCGGTATGGTACATGTACCGCCTTCTTCGGGTCACACAGAGCATTGATGCAACTTCCGAGAGCTAGCAAGCTCTTGTTGATGTTGGCACCTTCAAGCAAGCGGTCTCCTCTGTTCTTCGTGACGCTTGCTCTCTCGCTTCCTGCCAAGTCGATGATACTAAGAGTCGCCATGGTATAATCTTCGGACATTGCCGCGGTTCGGGGTTTTTGCTTGACATTCACACACAGCACAGCATGTGAACGTGAAGAGACGGCATTCGCTTCAGTCGCTGAGACTGCTCGATTCGCGTTCGCAGCTATGATCATGGAGACGACCTCTTGTGCTGATCCGGGTGCTTGCTCCGATAATCCTGGGACTATCACTCTTCCGTCACTTTCACGCAGATTCAGGTTGGCGGGACTATTCGGTATCAGCAGGTCGCGAATTTGTTCGTTGTATATCTCAAGATAGGAGACTGCAAGTAACGGTCAGTTTATAATGATTTTGAAATAGATAAACAGCTAGGGATACAGCCAAACGCACGTGACACTTCACAAGACATTTCTTCTTTCTTCTCTTCTATTTTAGCGAACAGCGTCTGCATCAGACGGAAAATGATGCCTGGATCTGTTGCCGAGCCTGATATGGTATGCGTCTTTCCACATCCAGTAGCCTAGAAAGCAGCAAGCCAGAGTCAGTGAAGGTAATCACTTTTAAAATACCGTCAAACTCCGCCACTCACACCATACGCAAAGACTGTGCTATTGTAGCCATCCAGTACACCTGGCACCAAATCCTGAGCACAGCCCTGAAATACCTCCTCTTGCGTAGCTGATTCATCAAACACTCTGTCAAAGCAGAATCTGATATCCTTCACTTTCTTTGCGGCTGGTCCAAGTAGGGAGCGTTGATAGCTGACCATGGGCGAGCTCTCTGGCGGGTCAAAGACAAGTACACGCGAGTCGAGAGCTTTGACGACGCGACGCATGCCCGCAGATGGACGGATGTAGGAAGTAGCGGAGCTGTTGCCATTGCTGCTGCTGCTTGTTCCGGCTGTGATGGAGCCTGCACCAGTGAATGAAACCGCCTCGGTGGATGGCTGGAGCAGCGCCAACTCCTTCTCGCTCAGCGGCCTCACTCGCACGGCGACGTTGATGGAGTTCATGGTTAGGCCACGGCCATGCAGAGTTCAAGGTGATCCTAGTGTCGAGGTTCTCTTGCTGACTCCTGTCTTGTCTTGGTCTATGTGTCGATAATTCGTGTGTTGACCTCTTTGTTTACAGCCGACTGGGACGATGTCGATCGGTGATAATGACAACGAGCTTGGAGGATGAGGGTGAAGCGAGGATAGACAGCTCGATGTGGAGGATACGATGAAGAAGGACAGCCTGAGGGATGGGGTACAGATGCACTGCTTAACAAGTCTGGCTGATTCGAAGTTGGGTGAAGAGAGCAGAGGCAAGTCTCGCGCTGTGGTGCGATGTCCGCTCAATTCTTGTCCATCAATATTTGGCAAGTCGACGCTCGGGCAGGACAGTGCCGGCACTCACTCCAAGTTGGACTTGGGTGCATGCTAGCCTGAGAATAAAGCTAGCTAAGCCAGTTCACGAGTGCGTGTGTTCGTGTCAAGCTCTTCCATCAGCCAAGTCCCGACAGGTCACGTGCTCTATATCGGTCTGACCAGAAGGCTTTGAAGCGCAGTCAATGAAGGCACTAGGACTCTTTAGAAGGTACTCTGTGCTTTTAGATCCTTGAAAATTGACTGCACGCTTGCTTTAAGCAGCTTATCGTTTCAACAAACAGATGGCGTGATCGGGAACTGAATAAGCGGAGCCGCATCTTCGGCAATGGAAGCTCTTGTTCTACTACACACACCACATTCTACTGTTCCATATCACCATGAGCCACTTCGAAGGTTTTGAAGAGGTCTATGTGCGCGTCAAGAGCGACCTCGCTGGTGATTTGAAGATCCGCACGCTGCGAGGCGGCTCGAAAGGCGGGCCCCCGCTTGTTCTTCTGCATGGCTATCCTCAGACATCCTATATATTCCACAAGATAGCGAATAAGCTCGTTGATGCGGGTTATACACTCATCATACCTGATCTGAGAGGATATGGAAAGTCTTCAAAACCCAAAGCGGGAGAGAAACACGAAGAATATAGCAAGAGAGAAATGGCTAATGATATCATACAAGTCGTGTGAGGTTTTCGCTTTCAAGACAAGACTTGAACAGAAAAAGCTAATCTATACTTTTCTACTACTACTACTTTGACCGCAGAAAACACTTCGGCTGCGAACGCTTTGATCTGATAGCCCATGATAGAGGTGCCCGAGTCGCTCATAGACTGTGCCTTGACCATCCGAAAGCTGTACGAAACTTGATGCTGCTGGATATTGCACCGACACTCTTCATGTTCGAGAGTACGGATCAGGAGTTTGCGACCAGATATTGGTAATAATTTTCCCTCTCAAAAGCTGTAGCACGAGCTGAGACTTCTACTTGGGATTGTGAAGGCATTGGTTCTTCCAAGTTAGCTTGGACACATTGTATTGATACCTGTGACGCTAATAATCTCATGAACTCTAGCTCTTGCCTACTGCAGAGGCTCTCATAGCGGCAGATCCAGAAACATACTTCAAGACCGCCACCTGGAATTACAAATTCGACCCAGTAGCTCGGAAGGAGTACTTCGATAGCTTCTCCTCTCCAGAAGGCATCCATGGAGTATGTAGAAGCCGCTTTAAGATGCAAAACGCAGGCACTGATCTCCTCATTCAGTCATGCGAGGATTACCGAGCTGCCGCTAGCATCGATCTAGATCATGACAGAGCCGACCGCAAAGCAGGCAAGAAGTTGCAAGTGGAAAAGCTGAGAGGTAGGTGCAATCCTTCACCTCATCTCATTCTTCGCTTATATGCTCGTACGAGCAGTACTATGGGGCTCTCAAGGCCTCATACCTAAATATGGCGATGTGCCAGGCGTCTGGAAGCAATATTGCGATGTCAGCGTCGAAGTTTCAGGAAGAGCCGTCGAGTCCAATCATTATATCCCAGAGATGGCCCCTGATGATCTCTATAATGAAATCTTAGAGTTGGTGCCTCTCAGGTAAGGACATGGCGTTTGCATCGCTGCTAGGCTGGTTTGGCGGCAGGCACGCGCAGAAGCTTGGCTTGAAAACGATGTAATCGTAGTCTCTCCTAGCAGATTGGGCGAAGACAGTGCAAAACGCAGCAGTGTCTCAACAGTCCAAATTTGTAAATTGCCAGCAGGTTTGAGACAGTCATCTCTACTATGATACAGGCACTACTAAAATGATATGCTCGGAAAGGGGAGCAGCGAGATGAAGCAGATCCTTTGTCAAAGGTCTCACAGAATCATGAGAAAACAAGTGAAGTGAAGATTGGTGAAATTCATTCTTGAGAACCTAGAATTGCGTTGTTTTTGATGGCGAGGAAGAGTAGCACCGCGCAAAATTTGATATCGGTACTGCGAGGCTTTGTGAGCATCGGGAGAAGAGCGGCTGCATTCTTAAAGCTACATATTGACAAGCTAAACCATTTATGAGAGTGGAAAGAGCAGCATGGCATGACGAAAGGGGACTTTCTTGACCGGTCTTGGTTCACGACACTACCTTGCCGTGAGACCACCGAGGAGGCTACCTTTTCTGCCAGTCCCCTTCGCAGAGGGAGCATCAAAGATCAAACCGAAAGGAGCAGTAGAGAACATATCGCCATATTCAGAATTAAGATGTCTCGTGGGACTTGTAGCGCTAGGTGGTGAAAACATGTTTTTGCCGTCTTTCGGATTGATATGCAGATGTGAAGGTCGGTTTCTCATGTCTTCAGAAGAGGCGGCTGATTGATTGTGAGGTACAGCGAAAGGATTACTCGAACTTGCATGAGGATGAGGTGGAATGCCTGATGACGGCATAGCATAGTTATCTAGCGGCGCATTGACGTGTACTTCTCCTTGAAGGTGTTGCTGAGGCGGCGACTGATGAACTCCTCGAGGGGATACGGATGATATTGTTGTATTTACCGTTGTTATTGCTGCTGTTGTTGTTGATGTCCCTGGAGGATTTACGAAGACACGTTTTGATTGGCCAGATTCTGGGGGTCCCCTTTGTGTAGCAGGAAAAACGTACGACTGTGCAGGTCCAGGAGGATTATCAGAGTTACCATTATCATTACCATGTGTGTTTCCTTCATTTAGCGAAGCGGAGAAAGCAACGGGATTATCAGAGCTACTATTCTCCTCCTTGAGCAATCTTTCCGGGCCAGGCTTGGCTTCGCCAGTACCGTTACTGACGCTGTTCGCAGTACCAGGACGAGCAGCTGCATTGGAGCCCGAATAGATTGTTCGAGGTGTCTCTAGAGCGAATGAGCTCTCCGTGCTGCCCGATTGAGGTGCTTTGTCGGGCATCAAAGAAGGCATAGCTGGCAGCTGATGAACACTTGCGCTGACACCGCTTGGTGCGCCATAAGTTGAACTTGGGAACTCGTACTTGGGTACTTGGAGTTGAGTTGGCTGAGTGAAGATCTGAGGGAAGGAATAAGGCTGCTGCTGGGAGCCATAGCTGCTGCTATGGTGACCCGCTCCGACTGAAGTGATGCCGAAAGGAGCAAGTCCAAGGTCTCCAACTTCTTCCTTTGTCTCGTATTGCTGTTGATCACTTCCATCCTGTATTGCGCTGGTGAAGTTGTTGAAGAAGCTAGGAGTAATAGGACTAGGGGCGCTAATAGCTCTCTGCCTCTTGATCTGAAGACCGCCACTCGATGAAGAGGAAGATGTAGTATTGAAAGGGAGTTTCAAGTCTCCAACGCGGAGCTTGACACTTCGAACATGATCCTCATGAGCGGAATAAGAGTCTTGCTTCGTGCTTGTGTAGTCATCGTGCAGATAGCCAGGGTATGGTGGATAAGCATCGGGAGCATTGCCAGTTACGCCCGAAGGTGGACTTTCGACTTTACGCTTCTTCCCTCGAGCAGCTCCTCGTTTACTACCGCTCGGCTGAGGCTGGACAAATTCGCCTTCAGCATCGTATTCACCCTCGCCGTCGCCTTTTCTCCTGTGTCGAATGCGAGGGGTGGAGTGTTCCTCGTTGAGATCGCAGTACCAGTATGCACCTTTCTGTAGATGTCAAAATGTACCGATTGCGTCAGAACCATCTGCAAACAGCTACTTGTGCACGTGCCTGCTTACGCCTGGATCCAAAATGTGTCTGGCTTCCTTCTTGAAGCACTTGTTAAGCGACAAGTTATGTCGGATCTGTCACAGGTAAATATATACAGGTGCACGTCAGTTTTCGTACACATCGCAATGTCAGTACAATGGCTCAAGGTGATTTACCGAGTTCTTCCATCCTTTTTGATCACCTGCAAAATGTCCACTACATGAAACGAACAAAAAGATAATGGAGTCAGCAAAGAGCAAGATCAAAGCGAGGTGTCCAAACTCACGGCCACCTGGATTCCAGAGTGTCATACAGCTCTTGTAGGGTAAGCTTCTTGGTGGGTGCAGAAATCAGAGCAATACGAATGACTGCGATGATGGAAAAAGGGAGCAAAACGTTATGTCAGCCGGAAGCTCGCGCTGATATATCTCTCTCATATGATGGCTTACGTGTGAGGTAGGGATAAGCTATGCAAGTCAATAAGCCCAATGCGTTATCATCAGCATTATATCGCTTCGTCAGAATGGCAAAGAAGGTGACAGTAACTCACGAGGTTTACCACGCGGACCATCCGGACCATCTCTCAAATCGAATAAAGTAGTGTTGAGTTCATCAATGATACCATAATTAGCAGCTCCACCTGGTGCTACATCATCTCCACCGCTGCTACCTTCTTTTGATCCTTTTGATTTTCTTCCTCCTGCACCTCCTGTTGTCATTGTTGAATCGGCACCTCCTTCTGCTGAGCCGACACTGGCACCACTTGTAATCCTCATCTTGGGAAGTTTATCACTGCTATTGGTAGAGCCGCAGCCTATCTTGGAACGCATGTTCGACTCGGATTGCATGAGATGTGGATACTTGTTACTGCCATACGGATGGCTAGGTGTGTTACTCCTTGAATTTGAAGCTGAAGAAGGGTTCAATAAATGTTTGTCGAGTAATGAAGAGGAAGAGTACGAATGATGATAGGGAGGATGAGCTGGGAAACCATAAGGTAGGGTAGCATGAGAAGCCTCAGGACTATGATATGGATCATGGCCATTATTATAATGTGAAGGGAAAGCGTAAGTATTGTGGTGGTGATGAGTGTGCTGTTGTGCAAGAGGATGCTGAGAAGGGTGTTGACAGGAAGTAGGATTGAAGAGTGACAGTGCGCCACTAAGGGAAGATGAGTGAGAAGTATTATGACCTGCATTACTTCCATACGCTTGATAAGGTTGTGTGATATGATGCTGCTGTTGCTGCTGATGAGGAGATACCCAAGGACTTGCACTTCTATGTCTGTACATATCGAGAGCATTGGCAGCAGCTGTCGGATGAGCTACTTGCAGAGCAGGTCCAGCATGTCCAGAATGACCACCATGTTGTGCATAAGGTGAGACAGCAGCACTCCCAGTCGTTCCACCGGCAGCTACTCCACCATTAGCTGAATGATGAGACTGACTTGAAGGTGGTCGGAATGAAGATGCAGATTGGATCTGTTCAGGAAAGAGATGAGGGTGAGATTGATGATGCATGGTGTGATGCTGATGATGGTCACTGGTATTCGACGACGAGGGGTGAAACGTATTCAATTGATGATAGTAGCGCTGTAAATTGATAGCGTGCGTGTTTGTAGACGTTGATGTTGGCGATGGAGGAGCAGTTGTAGCAGGAGTAGTAGACGAATACGGAGTGAAAGAGGTAGAAGATGATGAGGAGGTGGAGAGGTTCGAATGAGGATGAGGAGCATACAAATAGGGATAAGCATATGAATGTGGATAGGGAAGTGAAGTTGATGATGTTGATGGTTGATTTGGATATGCCATGATGGGTGTTTGTTGTTTATGATGTATAGCAGAATGACCGGGATTACGCGACAGAGACCGTGGGTACAAGCAGAGTTTGCGGCCGTCCGTCGATGTTAGTCAGACAAACAGAGTGTCAGGTTGTGTGTACCACGAGGAGCGATAGAAGAGTTGGATGAGATGCGAAGTAAGTGAAACAAACGTGAGTAAATGTGCGAAGAATCGAGGAGGAGACAAAGAGAGAATGTGCGAAGAACGATGACAAAACTCACACAAACAGAAGGGAAGGACTCTCGGCAGGAAGGCACACCTAAACCACCTTCACAACCCAGAATCTGCAAATCAAGCCTGCGCCTGTGTCACTCGTGCTGTCACTTGTCGTACACTTTGGTCGAGTTTTGCAGTGCTGAGGACGCGCAGACAGAAAGGGAGAATGAATGGGCAGAAAGATGCAGAACCGTGTAGCGAGAGAGTGACATTGATTGAGAATAGAATGATAGAGTAGCTTATCAGATTGGATAAACGATGCATGATTTGATTATGTACTCACTTTGCTTGTCCGTATGGCTCCGTGCAGTATAGTGCCAGGCCTGCTTGGATGAGTTTGGAGGGAAGCAAAGGCAAAGCAAAGAGAGAAGGGAGAGAACCTAAAAGTAAGCAGGGCAAGCAGTCTGCCTAGATGGTCTGGTCACGCTCAGTTCCACTCTCTCTGTCCTTTCATATTTGGGTCACGCTTGTCCGACACCTCGCCAAAGTTGCCATCCACTCATCGCGTTTTCGCATCCACTCGCTCGACTTTAGCGGGAGTGAGAGCGCTTGTCTTCCGGGAGGGAAGAGTGTGGTGTCTGGCCGAGGTGATCAACGTGACTGCTAAGCTACCCTTCTTATGCTTCGTAGTATCGCCGGCTTCTTTCTGCCTTCGAGTGTCTCCATCGTAGAGCTTTCCAAGTTCTTCCAGTCACTGCAAGGCCTTTGTCCCTTGTCATAACGCGAGACTCTCGCGAGCTGTCAGGAAGGAAGGTCGTCGTAGCTCAAAATGCACCTGACATATCTTGCCTATGTCCTTCACTGTCTTGTCAAAAATCGCATTCTGTCGACATAGCATCGTCCGAATGTCGTCAAGGTCATATGACAGCTGAAGCAAGAAGAAGAACTCCTCTGCTGCAGACGAGCCTGAGCCTGATCGAAGCCTGCATGGAGCCAGAGTCAACCAGCAGATTGCGGCAAGAAGAAAGCCTAATATTGTATCAATACAGTACAAAAGAGGCACTACCATTACGTATATGAACATCCAGATTGGAGAATACAGCACGCTCGGCCAACACTCGACTTTACCAGGCGGCTGTATTGTCCTCACGCACGGAAAAGCGTCATCTTAACTGATGCACTCTTCATCACACCGCAGAAGGATTCTTCATGCTTACTTCATTGAATTTGAGAGCAGAGCTGTAGACTAAGCCTGCATGCGTGACCCTTGGCCACTGCTGGCAATACACTGCAGCTCTTGAGGAAATACGGTGAGCCACTAAGTACGGTGAAGGGGCGTGCTGCTCCGGAAGCATACCTGGCTCTGGCTACCCTAGGTGCTCCACCCTCCTCTGCATGTCAACCGACGAGCCTCGCGAAACAAAAGGACATCCCTGGATGCTACCTCAAAACGAACGGAAAACAGTGAAGACATCGTATTTACACTGTACAGCCACACAGGTCAGTCCGTCGTACACGTGAGCACACAAGTATACAGCATCTGCATAGCATTTACAGGACAGAGCCTCACGGTAGGCAGTGGCTTTGAGTCAAGGAGATAAAGACTGCTGCGAGGAGCAGCGTAGACTCGACCTTATCGCTTTCGTTGCTCTCTTATCTCTGCTTTCCTTTTCTTTGTCAGTAGGATAAGCCTAGGAATTTCCCGTCCGCAGAAGTGAGACTGACGAAAAAGGCATTTGTACAATCATGCTTGATACATTCGCCCCTCTCACAGCTCCTTCCTCCCTCGCTCGTCAGAGGCCCCTCTCTATCACTATTCCCCCACCTCCGTCACACGCTCCAATTCCTGAGGTGGTCTCTGGGCAGGTCCATGGCTGTGCATGCGCTCGTGAGCAGTCTAGTGAAGTCACTTCACTCACTCCTTTCGAGCCAGTAGAACATGATGCACCTCCTCCATATTCAGGTGATATCTATTTCGCACCGCCTCAAAATCCCTATGCTCCTTACTCCTCCTTGAATACTAGCCCTTACCACGCTTATGATCATGCCCATCTTCCTTATGATCAGCATCACTACCATCCCTATGCGAACCATTACGCTCACAACCCGATGTATCCTCAGCCTCTTTGCTATCACCACCAAATGCATACTATGCGGACACCATCCTATCCAAATGAAGAAGAGCAACATGAGCATCACCCTCCTTACCCCTTCAGTAACAACGAAGAAGCTCGACAGCAGCAATTACTACGCGAATATCATGCCGCATTGCCACCTATGTATCCCTACGGTCATCAGTCAATTTACGGGTACCAAGGCTACAGCGGAGAGTGGGCTTATGATCCGTTGGTGACATCCCAGTATTCAGCTCCACCATCATCACCTTCGTACTCGTCTCATTACTCTGAGAGTACAAATACAAGCAATAGAAGTTTCCGCTCCGCCCTGAATGCTAAAAACCTGCGTTTTTCGCTGGGATTAGCTTTTATTCGCCTTAAAAGTAAGTTTAATTCAGCTGTCTCAGCTTTCAGATTCAACAATGGCCATATCAGGAGCGCCACAAGGGAGATCCAAAGCATATCTGCAGAAGATGAACAAGAAGGAAACAGTTACCCTTCGTATCTCCAGGAAGGAACTTGCACCTGCGCTGCATTCCCTCAAGACCAAGGATATGCAATGCCTGAATATGACTATGACACTGTCCAGGCGCCGTGCTTCCAGGAGGTAGGAATGAACGGCCTTGATGCCCAGTATGGGCCAAGCTTCCAAGAGCTTGACACGGAAGATGAGCCAGAAATTTGCAATACACCATGTGGATGCAGGGGATGTAAAGCTGCTCGGGATAGAAAGATAGTGAGACGCTCTAGAGGTGGTAGGAGAAAATACAGGCGTATCATTTCGAGACGTAGAAGAGTTGCTGGATTTAAGATAAGTAGATTAGGAGCTTTGGCTTCTAATTCCATAGCTTCTGCTTCTGCTACCACTGCCTCCCTGGAGCCAGTGGAATGAAAAGCTAGAATTAGAGCCTATCTCATAATTCATCAAAAGTAGCTTGTTGTAGCTGCATTGACCGTAGAAAGACGTAGCTGTAGGAGGTAGCGTTGTGGCTAGCTCGGATGGTGGCGTCAGCAAAGCATACATGAGCGATGAACTCGTCAAAAAGAGGAATGGGTCTGCAGCTGTACCGTAATATCAGTGAACTACAAGTTGTTTTGCTTCTTGCTCTTGCGTACTTTTCCTGATTGTTTCGTTACAAGCACTTTGCCTTTGAGCAGTCCATCCGCCCAGCTTTCGCGTGCGCCTGTCTCGTTTGCCAGTGTATCAACTTGAACGCGAACGCAATACCCGCATATCGGAGATCAAGCCAAGATGGATCAGCTAATGCAGCAACTAGGAGGAATGGGCGGAGGGCCCGGTGGACCTGCAGTTGATGATTCGTGAGTTGGCGAGAGCTTGAGCTGCATTGATGTAGCGATGGAGCGGCGAGTGCTGACGACACCCATTCTGCAACATCAATTGGCAATAGCCTCACGGATAACGCGGAACAGATTGTTATATCCTCACTGGCTTTATTGAAGGTATGTCTACTTTGCTATTCTGTCTCTGCCGTGTGCGGCTGGGATTACAGTGCCTGATACGGTCGTTCTTTTGCAGATGCTCAAGCACGGTCGAAGTGGTGTACCGCTCGAAGTAGGTAATGAAAGTTAGTCCAGAAAGCCAGTCAGGCTAACCAATCCTTCAATGAAAGGTCATGGGTTTGATGCTAGGAGGTGGGCCCAGTCGTCTTCTTCTGCAATGCGCATCTCAAGCTAATCCGTAACGTGATCTTCCAGAGTTCGTCGATGAATACACAGTGTACGCCTAGTCTGAATCAAGATCAATAACAGCAAGAGAAGATCACAAGCTGATAACAAGTTCCTTCATGTGTACAGCCGCGTCGTAGACGTCTTTGCCATGCCTCAATCAGGTACCGGAGTCTCCGTCGAAGCCGTCGATTACGTCTATCAGACAGCAATGATGGATCGCTTGAAGCAGACAGGAAGGTAAGATATATCCTCACATAGCCGCGAAGCTATTGTACTGCGCTGATGCTTCTTACTTGACTCTCTAGACCCGAGATGGTAGTCGGATGGTATCACTCACATCCTGGTTTCGGATGCTGGCTGTCCAGCGTAGATATCAATACACAGCAGGTAGGTTCCCGCCAACCCAATACTGCAGCGCAGTCATGCAGTACTGATCCATGTCTCTTCAGTCATTCGAACGCCTGAACCCCCGCTGCGTTGCTGTCGTAGTCGATCCAATTCAATCAGTCAAGGGCAAGGTAGTCATTGATGCTTTCCGCTTAATCAACCCTCATGGCATCAGTATGTTCCTGTCCACCAGGATCTCTATCGGGAAGCACACAAACTGACTGAGTGCATTGATGTTGCAGTGATGGGCCAAGAACCTCGTCAAACGACCTCCAATATTGGTCACCTGCACAAGCCTTCGATTCAAGCATTGATCCATGGCTTGAACAGACACTACTACTCCATCGCCATCAACTTCCGCAAGACTGAACTCGAACAGACTATGCTTCTGAACCTGCATAAGCAAAATTGGACAGATGGATTGATCTTGAAGGATTTTGAGGAGCATTCAAAGCAGAACGAGGAGAGTGTGAAGGTATGTTATCGACTGATGCGACAGCTGTTCGCGTTACGAACATCAGTGAACTAATTGCCTTGCTATTTATAGAAAATGCTTACCCTGGCAGCGGCATATAACAAGTCTGTCCAGGAAGAATCAACATTGTCAGCGCAAGAGTTGAAGACGCGGCACGTCGGAAAGCAAGATCCAAAGCGACATCTGGAAGACGCTGTCGAAAGTGCGATGGGAGATCAAGTGAGTCCAGTACACCTTCAACAAAGCTATCTTGTGAGCAGATCGGCTGACTATTCCTAATCACTTGCAGATTGTCCAAAGTTTAGGAGTCATGCTTCACTTGCTGACAAGGTAGTGGCAACACATGCAAGGCTGCAAAGATGGAAGTAACATGTATCATTAGACGATGTAGACTGCAAATACCGGAGGCAATCAAGGCATCCTGAGCACACATGGGTATTGTCAACCTGGTCCGAAGGCTCAGATCTTGACTGAAGAGTCGAATACATTGCTGACAAACATAGGAGAAGAAGAGCTAGACAGAACGAGCATGCATGTACCGTCAATTCGATCACCTGTTCCTCAAGAGGCCGGCCTTTCATTCAAATTTTATACCTTGAGCCTATATGACATATTTGGTGAGCCTTCTTTCGCTGCTAGTCTAGCTGCTTAGACACTTACGAGACCTAGCTGACCACTGAAGTTGATAGTGCAGCTCTTCCAAGAACAGTACTGTTTCCAGGCATCTCCTCCAGACTCGCGGCCCCATCCGGTGGCTTTGTTACCTGGGTCGAAAATAAACCAGGAGTCAACTTTGGTTACTTACGACGGTAAGCAACTCTGGTCGGGATGTTGAGACTTACCTCCAAAGCCGGCACCGATTTCTGCTCCGGAAGTGGACTGGTTGACATTGACGATGCCGCAGTCGGATCCTGCCGCTCCGCACCATTCAAACATGGCTTTCATGTCACTGACGATTGGATGTCAGTCCAGTCAGCTTCCTTGCTACTGTCTGCATGAGACGGTCACTCACTTGGTGAACAGGCTCGAGGACAAGCCTTGTCTGACACTGTTGTTCAGCTCGATAGCCTCTTCAAGAGACCTGAAAGTAGCGACGTCTGTCGGTACACACGCCCGGTAAGCATACAACGAGTAGCACGGCCAATTCAAAAGACTCACGTAGAATAGGCGCAAAAGTTTCCTCTTCCATCGTTTCAGGATGTGCGGCACCATAGAAGACGATCGAAGGCTCAAGCCAGAAGCCGCCATTCAATTCCTCATTTGAATGCTTGTATTCTTTTCCTCCTGCAACGAGTTTCCCTCCTAGTCGCTGAGCGTCCTTCAAGCACTGATTGTAAGCATCGACAGCACTTTGCGAATGTACTGTACAAGTTCAAAAAGGCTAATCATCAGCATCACAGATTTCATAATCAGTTTGTGACCTAGTACAACTTACCCGGTCCCATCAAAGTTCCTTCTTCAAGCGGGTCTCCAATTCTCACTTGCTTATATGCCTTCGCTAGTTTCTCGACAAAGTCTTCCGCAATACTCTCGTGAAGGAAAAGTCTTCGAGTAGAAGTGCAGCGTTGACCAGCGGTGCCGACTGCGCCGAAGAGGACGGTTCGGAGTGCGAGATCCAGATTGGCATCTGGCAGTACTACGACTGCATTATTGCCACCGAGCTCCAGAATCAGTTTTCCAAGTCTACGCAAGCAAAACAAAAGGTCAGCCCTGAACCTAACGCCTCAGTACATGGCATCAGCGCCTACCTTGACTGTACGACTCCGCCTACGAGACTGCCAATCTTCTCGGAGCCAGTGAAGGACACAAGTGGTATTTTAGGATGCTGAGTTAAAGCTTTCGATAGCTCAACGTCGCCACATGCAAGAGTAGCAAGTGACGTGGGTAGGTTGTTGCGCTGCAAGACCTTGGTGACTACGCGCATGGTAGCGAGACCAACGAGTCTTAGGGAGAGCAGCTTACAAGGTCAGCTCTAGCTCATGCTTGGTAAGCTGAAATATCAGCGTAGACTCACGGAGTTGTGGGAGAGGGCTTCCATATGGTTGCATTTCCACAGATGAAGGAGAGTGCAAAATTCCAGAAGAAGACCTATCAGGGAAGGAACGGTCGTCAACTCGATAAATTCAAGAGACTCGGGAACTCCTGCTCCCCTAGACATCACTTACAGCGTGGGGAAAGTTGAATGCAGTGACCACCAGGACTACACCGAGTGGAGCAGGAGTTTCCATAAGGAAATGATTCTCTCTGAAGACAAGTGCCATTACGAAAGAATCAGCTTGTGTATCTACAAGTGCAGCTTTTTCGTTGACTTACCGCTCAGATGGCAAGACTTTGCCGGCTAGCATGCGGGACTGAAAGCAGAACAAGTTAGCTAAAATAACTTGCAGGTAAACGCCCTCAGCCTCACCAGTCCAATAGCATCTGACAGTCACAAGTATCGGCATTAGCCGTCACTTTCTATCACAAAAGGTGGAGTTGCTACTACGTAGATCTTGGCACTCACAGTCACAAATATCAATAGCCTCCTGAACTTCTCCAATACCTTCCTGTAGTATCTTACCCATCTCCAAACTAATCAAAGCACCCAGCTCTCTCTTCTTCTCATAGAGTTCATTTCTGATTTCACGTAGTATTTCACCCCTTTTAGGAGCTGGAACTTGTCGCCACTGTTTGTAGGCTTCATGTGCGGAGTCGGCGAGGTGTGGTACGGCTGATGGGTGGACCTGTTGGTAACATAGCAAAGCGCGTTAGTAGCTGCTATAGATAGTGTGTAGACGAATGCTTACTGTCTGTACTTGAGCCAACACCTTGCCGGTCGAAGGGCAGTAAGTGTCGATGACCTCCCCTTTGACTTTCACCTGACCAGCAGCATCAGAGACGAATCCCTCGTTGAGCTGTCCAGTCAGTCCGAGGGCCTCAAGGACGCCCTCTGGCTCAGTCGAAGTCTTGATGACTGTAGCATGGCCATTGGTGTGGCCGTTCGTGCCGTTGGTTGACATTATAAGTGTGTGTGTGTGGGTATGTATCGGTTGGAGGAGGAACACGTGATCAGGTGTCGGAGTACTGTGTGATAAGGAAGAGGTGTGAAGTGAGAGAGATGCAAGGTGTATACGAGCGTAGATGACTTGGAGAGAAAAGAAGAGAAGAAAAAGGACAAGCACCGGGCGAGCCAATGAAAAGGAACGGCAGGAGGAAGGGGGAAGGCCTCGTGATTATCATAGCTTTCAAAAAGGTAATGCCTTCATTGCCCGCGTGACTTTCTCCCACTCTCTACAGCCGCAACTAAAGCAATGCGGACACTACGATACCAAGCTAAAGCTATATAACCCTTGTATATTACACTTTAGGCTTTCAAGTGTTGTTATATCGCGCTTTTAGCATTTTCGCATGTTTTCATACGACGATGTGGATGATTGCATTGCCACGCACATGCACTTGCATATCCGGATGACTTGCTTCCCGAGTCTTGGGTCAAATATGCTTGTAAGAGTGGACATACCACCTGAGATAGTAATGGAAAGAAGAATGTCGCGAATCCGAAGCCTTGCCGTCGACTTTAGCGGTCAATCCATCCGATCTATTCTAGAACATCTGTAATCTGATAGAGGGAGAGAGCGTTTGGAGGGTGATGATCGAGAAATGGGCAGGATGCAATGGAGCTTACTGCGGCTTCTCTTTTTACATCGCAACAACAGCAAGGACTTCTCTACTGCCCTCCCAGGCCTGGTACCCTCCACTTCATCATTCGTATAAGATTCTGATCACAGTCGTGCAGTCGCAAGAGCTTCAAGAAGGGAAAAGTGATCTTCGATACACACAAGAATATGGCGACATCACCAACAACGACGCGTCCAGCGATATCAGCTAAAGACTTGAGTCTCCTCTCTGAGTATGGAGTGCCTGCCATATCGCTACATGATGCATGTAAAGCATGTGACGATCCATGTTTTGACGATGATGAGGATACCCATCCCGATCAGGTGGGTCCATTCAATGAAGGCCTCTTATGATACAGCCGCCGAAGCTAGCTAGCTCCTCTACAATAGGGATGATTAGCGCAACCGCAGCTGGACCTCACGGTCCGTTTTCGTGCGCGCACGAGGAAGTTGGCTTGCTGACTTGTCCCTGTTACTTCTTGCCCAGACCTTCGGAGGTAGATTGGCACCCGGACAAATTGATGATGAATTTCCGTTATTGGGTAGCGTCAAGAATTCAGGTCGTACGGTCATAGTAGCGACTTCCAAGAGTGGTGAGTGTTTTACTACTATACCACCTCTGGGTCATCCATTATCGTCTTTCCCAAAGCGGATACTTGGGAACTTTTTAGAAGGCGAGCTGTACAGTATGGTGACTGACTTCTTGATAATGCTTTCTATTTTCAATACTGCTCATTTTGTCTGCTGTTAGATTGGCCTCATAGCGTAACGGATGAAACTGATCTATACGCACATACTATTTCCGAAGCATACAACGCACACCTGAAAGAGCTAGACGAGGCCAAAGAAACAGCAGAAGGATCACGTACGAATGGCGATGCTATAACGAATGGAACGAGTGAAACAGCCAAAGTTCAAGTTGGAAATGGTTCATTATCAGAGCCAAAAGAAGAACAGAACCAAAAGCAAAAGCAACGGTATATCGTACCTGGATTGGATGGATTAGGAGATGGCTTATCTCAAGATGGCAATGAGAGAGCTAGGAATATGAGTATATTATGTGGAAGTATGCACCCTTATGAAGAGGCACATGCTACCGGGTCCGACAGAAGAGAGAGCGTCTTTGTGTTTCCCGATTATAAGGTGAGAAAAAGCTAACTCATTCTCGAGGAAAGTCGAGTGGGAAAGGGCTCGCTGATATTGGTTTTTTTAATGTATTATATTGATTTCCCCCCACCAGATGGTCTCGCATTTACATCCTACGAGCGCAACGGAACTTGTCTCGGATCATCTTTCACCTCGTATTTTAAATCCTCAATCAGCTAGACCTGATTCTGAATCGGCATCTTATATCTTACCGTATCACGCTACGATCCTCATCTGCTCACATAAGAAAAGGGATAGACGGTGTCATATCACTGCTGATCCTATCATTTCAGCATTGACGCATGCAATTGAAGAATTGGGTGATTCATGGCATGTAGATAGACGAGGAGATGAAGAATCATTGTTTGAGCCATATAGAATAACTCCCAACGACACTGAGGAGAGTATTATCGAAAGAAAGAAGGAGTTAATCAAATCAAGGAAGGATGATGATGGGGATAGTGAGAAACATGTTGGTATTTTTAAAGTTTCCCACGTAGGAGGACATAAGTTTGCAGCTCAGGTTATAATATGGTTACCTAATGGAAGTAGTATTTGGTACGGTAGAGTTACAACACAAGACTGTAAAGTCATCATAGAGGAAACTTTTAAACATGGTAGAATCGTGGCGGATCTAATGAGGGGTGGAACGAGTATTGCGGGCAAAGCAGGTGGGCAGCATGGGAAAGGGAGTGTTTGGGATTGGTAAGATAGCCAGTGAGTGAATATATTAGAGTTGTATATGGATAGAATACTTTGTCTTGTCGTAGCATCTGTAGTTACTGTTATAATCACGTGTTTATCGGTTTGTCATGCATGTAGTAGCGGAGGCCCCATCGTCATACTTAAGACACAAACGGTCAGCAGGAATACTACCAGACTTTTCGTTCAGCAGAAGAGTGCTTCGTAAGTCATTGCGGTTCATCAGCATGCTCCCAAGATAAATCAACACATCCAGCATATAGTAAATTATGATATAATTGAAAGTGCATGCTCGAATATCTCGCTCGGCCGTGTCATTGAAGCGTGGAAGTGAAGTGATCGAGCGAGTGTCGTCATGTCCTCTTACGGGCGTTTTCACAGAGTACGGTGGATGCCTGCCTGCGTGTGGACCGGGCACTGCATTTATCAATCACTGCGCTCCTTTGCACCATACTCACATCAGTTGGTAGTGGATCAGTCTATCGTACTACTACTGCCAGGCTTCCTGCTTCCATCACACCTGCTCACTACTCCCTGCCCTGGTCCTGTCTATCCTTTCAAGTTCATCCCGCCTCCCGGATCAGTCAGTCAGTTTATGGGCGATAATCGCAGCAGCATTTCGAAGCAGCATCATCATCATCGTGTTTAATCAGCTCGGAAGGAACTTCGACTTCAACTGGGACGTCTTTGGAATAGATAACAATCAAATATCACCACCATGGATAAGCTGTACGTCGTTCAATCACCGTTTGGCTGTGTCTTCCCTTCCATACGCTCTCCTCCCCTTGCAATGGTTTCGAACAGCCGCTGATGACAACCCCATTTCTTGTGGATCACCCATCCGCCCTATATGTCTTGAATGACATCGCATACTGTGTATATACATGCAAAACATCTTATGATGCGACTACAGCAAAGCCATCTTCCACCACGGCTCACCTAAGCAAGACGCTGCTTCCTCATCCTCATCTGCGTCTCAGCAGGCTGGACAGTCCTCCTCCTCTTCATCCTCCAGGCACTCGAAGGAGCGTTCAAGAGGCATGAACAATAACAATAATGATAACAACATGGTTACATCTCCCACATCATCATCCAGTAGTAAAGCACCTGCAACAAGAGAATATCAACATGTTCACGCTGCTCCTACAAAAGCACAAGCTGCCCCCATGGCAGCTTACAATCCTGAACCTCATCGTCAATCTGAAGCTCAAGGTTTTGTAGGACATAATCCTGCTCAGCAACCTATTACTCATGCTCAAGGTTCAGGTGTAGCTGCTGTTACCGGTGCTACTGCTGGTCTTGCTGTTCATAACAACAACACTAACAACAGTGGAAGAGTACCTAGAGCTTCTCCTGGATTAGCCGCTGGAAATGCTCAGAATGTACCCGGCGAAGATACTCGTGCTAAAGCTGAGAAAATGGTCAATGCAGAAAGAGAAGCTAGAGGTAGATTGCCTGTATACGAAGGGATGCCAGAGTATTTCCATTTGGAGTCAAAGATGGGAGAGTGAGTTGCATCTAGTCTTCGCTCAATAGGTGTCATGGCGCTCCATATACTGAAATTCAGACCCACTCCCTCCCTTCCTTCACAACAGCGGAGCTTTCTCAAATGTATACAAGGCACTAGACAAGCGAACAAACTCAAAAGTCGCAATCAAGTGTGTGCGCAAGTTCGAACTCAATCATTCACAGGTAAGGTGGTCTTTCTTAAACTGCACTCTTCTTCCTCTTTTCCTCGCCCCTTTCACCTTTCAAAGCCACCTCATCTTTCCATTGCGCGCGAGAGATGACAAGAGGGTCCATAAGCTTGGTACACACATCGCTCTATGATTCGTTACCCACGCATGTCAGCTGCTTCAAAGTGGACCGTCATGCGTGCCATACTATCGACCATATATTCCCAGCCACTCGTTCCCCCTCTTTCGATCGTGACATCATTCACAGAGATACCGAGCAGGAAGATAGATGAAGCAGGTGCAGAAGTATTGTCAAACGACTCTTCGTCACGAAAGGACTGCATCAACGAACCCCTGCTTGCTGCCATGCCTTCATGCACCGGGACTGCTCGTCCTCTGCGCGCCCCTTTATTATCCCACGCTTCATCTTTCTGGAATATATACACACCTCCCGAAGAAGTTACTCCCCTTATGACGATGAACAGCCACGCTGACACGACCCTCTTGTCCTCTTCTCTCTCTCTCATCCCTTCCTTTTGCCATTCTCCTCTCTTGCCCTCCTCTTCTGCATGCCCTTGTAACGCTGTTTGCTTTTCATCAGGGCGGTGACAAACACCTGAACCCGAAAGTAAAGAAGCAGCCAAGGGCTACAGAGGTTCGTGATTATCTATCCTCTACCCTCACTCTCCCCCTTTTCGCATTGGTATTGCACTCCCTTGAGTATCATTGCAATTCTGACTCCCACTCTTTTTTCTTTTTTTCTTTTTATCGACTTTCTTTCTACATTTCTACTTCCATCCTATTCTTTTCCCTACATGTCTCTCTGAACCCCTTCCTCTTTCACCTGCTTCTCCCCTCTATCCTCTCTCTCACATCACTCCTCTCTCCCATCCTTCCCCTTTGATTTTTTACAGCGCGCAAATATCCTGAAAGAAGTACAGATTATGCGAGGTCTGGATCATCCTGGTATCGTTCAACTTGTGCAATTCTCGGAATCAAGTCTGCATTACTTCCTAGTCCTGGAACTTATGTGAGTTCAGCCTTGATGCCGTTTCGATTAGAGGATATGTCATTGACAATTTCTCATTCTTTTTGGCAGGGGAGGTGGCGAACTGTTCCATCAAATCGTCAAGCTTACCTACTTTTCAGAAGATCTATCCCGGCATGTCATCTTACAAGTCGCTGAGGGCATTCACTACCTACACGAAGTCAAAGGTGTAGTTCACCGAGACATCAAGCCTGAAAATCTCCTCTTCTCCTCCATTCCAATTATTCCATCTACATACCCTAAAGCGCGTCCGTACGATGAAGAAAAAGAAGATGAAGGTGAATTCATCCCTGGGTGGGGAGGAGGTGGAATCGGTCAAGTTAAAATTGCAGACTTTGGTCTTTCTAAAATTGTTTGGAATGAAGAAACTATGACCCCTTGTGGAACAGTGGGATATACTGCCCCAGAAATTGTTAAAGATGAACGATACTCGAAATCTGTTGATATGTGGGCTTTGGGATGTGTATTGTACACATTGCTCTGCGGTGAGTTCTCGCTTCCGAGTATCACGGCGGTTAGTCCTGGTGTGCCTCGTACTGACTTGATCCCGTCTTTTGGTTGTGCCCTTCCCTCCAGGCTTCCCGCCATTCTACGATGAAAGTATCAACGTCCTAACAGAAAAGGTCGCAAGAGGTTACTACACCTTCCTTTCACCTTGGTGGGACGATATCTCAGCGTCGTCAAAGGACCTCATCACAAACCTCCTTACCGTCGACCCGGAGAAGCGATACACCATTGACCAATTCCTGGATCATCCATGGTGTAGACAGAAGCCAGCACCACCCAACCTCGACCCTAAGGTCGTTGCTTCTATTACAGGAGGCAAGGGCATCCCAACAAGCATGGGACATCCACCCGCACCCAAGGCTATCCATCGGGTGCAGCAGTCAGGCAACGCACCAGGAGGCATGCCAATGGACTCACCTCTCCTCGCCGAGTCGAGGATCAGAAGAGATCCAAACCAAACACCTGCTGCCTACATGCGCGAAGCCTTCGATATTACATATGCCGTGCATCGTATGGGAGAAGAGGGACAACGTCGTGGTGCCGGTGGACGCGGTTTCCTGAATGACCTGAACGAAGCAGACGAAGAAGATGATGAGGAACAACAACTTGAAGCGACACGTAAAAAATACGGTGCTGGCGTTACGAAGATTATAGAAGATCAAAGAGCAGCTGCTCAAGCTGCCGCTGCTGCTGGTAAAACGCAACCTGCAAGTAATCAACCATATCATGGATGGGGAGGAGCAGATCGTAAGCAAGCCGAAGCTGTCCTATATGACGGAAGAGCAGGCAATAGAGATAGAGGTAGAAATAACAAGAATGGAAGAGCAGGATTCGATCTTAAACTTGATCATGCTACGCTTCTTGGAAGAAGAAAGAATGCTCCAAATCTCGCTGGAGACTCGGCTTTTGCCGCCCCTAGCCCGATGAGAATCGATTAAGAGTAGAACGATCCAAGTCCTTTCACCGCATGCATAGTCACAAGTTGTGCATTCAGCAACGTCGAGCCTTGTTCTTTATGCCCGGAAGATCCTTCTTCAGCCGCAACTCGTTCCCAACGCCCTGTCATCCCATGTTATCCATTTCTGTACAATCTTCCAAAACTAGAAGGTAGTCTATCTTTTCAACAAACTGCAGTCCATCTAATCCCCAAACCTGTCTAAGGAATTGTGAAGTAACAAAGTGTCAAGAGCTGCCTGCTTCCTGTCTACTTTTCCCTTCTCCAGCTTTACTCACTTTACGAGTCAGCACTCGTGATTTTCCAATTGAATTGAATCGTTCACTCAGCACTGTATTTATGCTCTTTTTCAGAACAAGCCAGAAGCATTCCCCTTAATTTTATGTTCTATTGTACTGTGTACTGTCTGCAAATATCACCCTTTTGACCCATCAATTCTTTCATCAATCACAACCTCTTTGTAACATTTTTCTTACTTTGGCCTAGTAGAAAAAACAATGGCCAGTAGTTATGGATAATGAAAAACAAATTCGCGAAGATCTCTGCTATCATACATTTTGGAGTAAGTGACTGAGTTTCTTGTCGGCCATTCTTGGCAAGATGTGCTTTTGCTGTTATCCGAAGGTGTTGCTATGGTACCACATGTGTGCTTATACGGCGCCTGGGGAATCCGAGTCGACTCGACTCGACTCATCCCAAGCAATGATGCAAAAAGCACCTGGAGGCTCATGTTCAATACGCGCGATAAAGTTTTGTGTACTGAATGTATGAGTTACCGCTTTGACGTGTATATGATCTGTTCGGGTATTGATTCTACTCTTTGGCGCGAAGTACTATGCTTTCCTTTTTTACCTCATCGAAATTCCGTGTATTTTGTCATCTCTCGTGTCTGACTTGTCGTATATCAGTCACGAGTATGATTAAATGCTAGTCTTCACCGCCTTCTCTATTCTCTACTTTGTCTCAGTCTGACCTACTCTATCCTCTCTAATTACTGATTCTTGAGCATCCGGTTCTTCAGCAGCAGCTTGAGCGTAACTTTCCGCTCCTTGTCCATTTTGCGTTGTTGTTGCTGATACTGATGCTGGTTTGTTAGTATATGACATTCCGGCAGCTTCAACTACGCCGACTTTACTTTCTTGGATCGCATTGTGGGTGTTTGAATCTGGCTCTTCAGCTGCTACTTGAGCATATGAAGCTTCATCATTTCCTTTGCCATTGGCACCGTTAGTCGATGCCGAAGATGGTTGAGCGGCACTTGAGCGAGTCTTGCGTTCCGTCAGACCTGAACGGTCATTCACCGCTGCACTAGTACTGCTCGATGGTGGCTCAGCTGCTACTTCTGCGTAGCTTCCTGTGCCGGGCGCTTGTGATGGTGCTGAAGTTGCTCTTTTTGCGTTGCTACTTGACGAAGAGGTGGAAGAAGTGGTATCATCTGATTTCTTGGAACTATCTTCAATCTTGCCTAGTTCAGCTATGAACCTAAGAATCATGATTTTTGTATACAAGCTTAAACCTTTAGTATTTGGATTGTATGTTGGTTTAAACAAGATGACCCTGCACTCACCATGATATACTTGCGAATAAAAGAACTGCAACACCACTCAGTGCTAAGACGTGGTTGTTCCACGACGTTGCATAAGCTAGACCGGCGAGAGTAGCGAAGAGGGCTGGTCGCGAAATAAAGGTGATATACCCAAGGTTGGTTGATTCCAAGAAAGGACCACGTGAGTAGAAGAGCAGCATGACGAATGCGGTTGATATGAGGAATGAACAGGGTCAGCAAGGACATGCAGGAATACGGAGAACTACAAGAGAAAGCATACCATAAAATGAATAGTTCATCGCTTTGACTACACCAGCTTGAGGCTTTGTAGTAGGGGAGAATATGGAATCGACGACTGTGGAAGTATTGACGGACGCAGAATCAGCTGTAGCTCTTTGCTTTCCACTCAAAGGCAGGGCAAGAGCATGGTCGTTCGTACCATCCTTAAGCATTCCGGACATGGTGTATGTGTATTTGGTTTGTGTGTATGAAATGCAAGTCTTGTCTGGAGTACGGTTCAAATGCAAGAACAAGGAGGAGCGTCATAGAAGAGCAGTATTCGTCTATCTCGATCATCCTGTAGAGAAAGAAGCTCGACGACATCGGGCAGTCACCTTCTGTATTGTGCAAAGTCACAAGGCTGGTCTGCAACGGGCATCAATTCGTTCTGTAAGAAAGTACGCCGCGTTTCTCATGAATGGTGGTGCTGAAACGATGCAACCTTGAAATGATGCGAAACAGCAAGAACGGGGAGCGACAAGATAGGATAGAACACAAACATGTAAACACGCAGGCAATAACCCCGTGCGACGTAACTCAGGTCGCCTGCAGTGACACACTGATGACGTTGGCAGCATTCCATTCCATAACTGGCCCCCTTGTCTGTCAAGCGAGAACGTCCAGCGGAAGTGACGTCTTATGATATGGTGCACGCCCTTGACGACACGGACAAGCGAAGCAATGCATGGATGCTTGTACCACCTCGTCTGACATCCTCTTCTCTTCTCTCTTTCTTACCATGTTCACAAATTAACTACCAAGTTTCATAACAGTCAACTCGTTACAATCATGCCATTCTTCAAATCAACACCACCACCACCACCTCCTCCTGCACCTGAGCCAGTAGTAGTAGAAGAGAAGCGAGGTCTATTCGGAAGAAAGAAGACGGTAGTTCGCAATGGCAACGACAAGAGGAGTTCAATAGTCTCGCCTACTGCAACTTCTCCCACCACTGAAACCCACAACAAATTGGTATCCCCTACTTCGCCTACTGCTCATAACTATGTCAGTAGACTTGATGAGATCAATACTGTCCTTCCAGCTGCGTGAGTGCACATAATCACAGAACAGGACTTACTGCGTCATGGCTCACAGGTCCTTTTTGTTGTTGTTGAATGGTAAAATAGAAGGGAGAAAGTCAGACTCGCCGAAGTAGCAGAGGTGCGTAGATCACAATCCCAATGGACCTTGCATTTCATTCCTTCTTGAAGCAATCATAGCTTAACGTACATCATGCCTTTCTTTCTTGGGTGATTAGAACAACGCCCGTGCTGCTCTCAAACAAGCAGAAACAGCAGTCATAGAAGCAAGAAGACACGTAGCTGCTCTAGAGCAAGAAGCTAAAGAACAAGCAAGATTAGCAGAGCTGGCTTCTCGTCAGGCTCAAGCTAAACTGAACGAGTTTGATAGCGTAAGTTAAGCAGAACTTCTCATACTTTGGTTCTGAATTGAGATGAGATTCCCGTAAATGTCATGTGTCATTCCGGGCGAGTGCTGATCTTTTTTGGCCTTTTTTTGTTCCGTCCGACCTTGCAGCTCAAAAAGAAGACTGATAGGATGGGAAGAATCTAAAGCATAATCTGCTTAACTATGCTCTTTTGAGATAGCGAGTATCAAACGAGAGCTTTCCACCTGAGCTACATCGTATATGACGCTCTCCATGGTGTCAGCCATCCGACATCAGCGTTGGCTCATCATACAAGTCCCTGCCTCACGACTCCGAAGTACGCTTTGACGAAATACGAACCCTTCAATAATCAACTTAAATTGGCGACTCGATGTAGCATAGCTTCCCATATAAACTTTAATTCAACGAGATGCTCTTCTCGCAGATCTACTCGAACCCATCATCAATGTGTGCGATTGATATTGTCATTGGTACATACATAGCGCTCTTGAGCTTTCATCTAATACTAGGTTGCATGCTGTTCATTACCGCAACCTCGACGTACATCAGACTCAGAGAACTGCATCGGAAGTTATGATGTCAGGTGCAACCCTTGCTCAATTCCGTTGTTTAGGCTAAGATAATGCAAGAAACACTCATAGGATGCAATGTGGAGCAGTACACGGGCGTAATTTCAGTTTAAGTAGCATTGTTGCATATGAATGTATCCTATCAAACGATGGGTATGCCTTCTCCCTCTCAAACGGACAACAGAATGGGCAGTCAGTCGTTGTTCAGGTCACCTGCAAGTGTACAATGCATGCAAAATAAGTCTAACCATCTTTGTGCCCCTGTTATTATCCATCTACTATCGTTGTTTATGCGTCCACTCCTTGATATACAGGTGCTCTCACCGTCTGGCAGGGCGTTTGCTCGGTCTGCTATTCCCATCAATACGGTATGAAGCATCGTCCATTTCCATCATTTCACTATCATTATCATCATTCATTCTCGGCACGGCAGCATCATGTTCCGCTACGCCGACCTTATTTAAAGTCTGTTGCTCGGACTCAATAACAACCTCTTCTTCGTCGTCTTCACTGCTCAATTCATCCGTTGTAGTAGTATTCGAAACTTGTGTCCCATATTCAGTATCGGAATTGTTGTTCAGATTCATCGATAGATTGATCGTATGATGTTCAGGTAATAAAGCTGCTGTCCAACGTCGTTTTACACCCGCTGCAACCGTCGCAGCAGCAGAAGAAGAAGTTGTTGAAGTTTGCATTCCTCCATTGATACCTCCATTTGATTGAGGTGGATCGTGTGCATGATTATGGTGTCGGCCACGTCGATCATGATGATGATGATGATGATGCTGATGGTGATGATGTCTTTCTCGTTCTCGTTTAGCTTGTAGACGAGTCATAGGACTAACAGCAGCAGCAGTAGTTGAGGAGGTGCCCGTCAAGCTGGCATCTTCTTCAAGTGGAGGAGTCACGCTTGTTCTACGTGATTGCACTGCCGATGTTTGGCCCTGGATCGAGCCATCACCTCCAGCTGGTGATTGTGCTTGTGATGGAACGAAATCAGGAGAGAATCTAGTCACTGGCGAATTTGGGATGGACGATGAAGAAGCTAGAGGAATTGATTCTTGTGTTCTTTCAGCGTCATTTTCACCGCTGAAATGCCTATGATGTTGCTGCTGCTGATAAGACAAGGTAGTAGCAGGAATTCGGTGTTGAAGCGCTTGTGTCGATGAAGTAGGAGCTGAAGCCGCTGAAGACCTTGATACGAGAGGAGAAAGGGACCTTCGTTGTTTACGTTGGTGGTGCTGTTGCTGCTGTAGTTGTGGTTGCTGCTGTGATTGTAGCTGATTCGTTATATTAGCTAGTCCACTGGTCCCAGAAGAAGACGCTACGGGAGAGTACTGATGTTGATGTTGGTGTTGTAAAGCAGGTTGTCTGTATGATATACTTGAACTTGATTGTTCCTGCTGTCGGTGTGGATGGGATCGAAAGGAAGATGATGATGTTTGATGGTGCATTTGAGACGAAGAAGCATGCTGTTGATGAGAGGAGGAAGCGACTGTTTGCTGCTGCTGCTGTTGCTGCAGCTCTTCATCCGCTTCAATATCTTGTAAGTCCACTCTGACCGCTTCCTGTCTGGCCTGTAATGTTATAGTAGTACTGTTTGCATCAGTGTGATGTTCTTGCCCTCGAAGAAACTGCGCCCTGACTGATGTTCTAGCGCGGCGAAAACATACCTCGATATAGTCGATGACTTGAGCTATGCCCTCATTAGACCGTTGCTGAGCTACATTCACATCAAGACTTGACTGTAGGTATTCGAGCACATCCTGCAGAGCAGTCGAATAGCCAGCTTGGTATGCTGTATTGTGAGCGATTGTGTTGCAGGTCCGACAGACAGGCAGGGCGAAACCAAGTCAGCATAGGAATGCACAGCCAGAAGCATAAGCAAAGAGAGTACACATACACCTCTTGGAAGCCTTCTGACCCGCTTTGAGCATCTGGGTGATGCACAGCGCAGAGTTCCGAAAGGCGCTCTGCAAGTCCGCCTCTGCAGCTTGCATTGCTCTTGCGCCTCTGCCATTGCTTGAAGGGAGGTTGTCCGCCAGTCTGCCCAGGTCGAGTGAGTCGCCCATCTCTTCTGACCGAGTACTTTACTTGAATGATGGTACCGGATGGATGATAAGCCTTATGTCTTGAGTCGGTGTGTTGTCTAGGCGGGCGGCCGTCGTCTCGATCATCCATGCCATCAGCCAGCCGGTCGCCGGACGGAATGCAGCACTCACATCTGTCACTTGGCCGGAGAATGACTATGATGCATCACATCACATCACTCTGATTACCTGACTGGACTGGTCTCATTTTGGAACTATGGTCCAGACTCCGCATCAGCGACTGGTACTTTCGACATGACCGCCACTACTGTCCTGCAACGTACGGTCCTACCACAGCTTAAGCGGTGTCGGTCCTATCTGCACACATCGGCAATTGGACGAGCACCTTCACATCAGACTATTACTACTCCTGACACAAGAGACTACTTTTGTGTGTCTTTTCATTAGATACAAAGCGACAATTCTGGGCAAAAGCTAAGACTAAAGTTGCTTCATTCTTAGATGACATGTGAGCCTAGCCGACTGTCAAAGAAGGTAAACTTCCCGCGCTCACTTACGGTCAACCTCGACACAGAGACCAACATGGTCAATTATTTCTGTCAGGCACAAAGATCGTGAGCTCCGACAGTGAAGAGCCTAACCCCTCGGAAAGCTATACATAACGCTGATCTTCGCCTTGGCTATCTACAGAGAAACTTTACATCATGCTATAAAGATCCTGCGTGCGCCATAGTGCAATAGGGCGAGTCAATTTGAGACTGTGAGCTGACCTGTGGCATTCTTCCCAGCTTTCTAGACTTCTTTTATTCACGTTTGAAGCCTCTTAACGCAAAAGATCTAGAACAATCAGACCAGGAAACCGCGTTAAGACTGAAGAATGAAGGATATACATTCATAAGTCTCTGCGGGAAAGAGAAGAACTACATAAGAAGTCAAGATACGCCTATCGTATTTCGAGAATTGATACAGCGAGAGAATGACTGTAAGCATACAACTACATAGACTCCAGCATTTCCCGAGGAGAAGCGGCTAAGCTAATCTATTGACAGGGATATTGAACTACGCGGGTACACTCACGACCCCCTTCCAACCAAACGCGCTGAGAGTCGACAAGCGTGGGTATTTATACCATCCCTCGCCCGATCCTGCATCATCACAACGACGCCAGCGCCAGCAGCGTGGTACTTCCGGCCAAAAAACGAACCCGTATGGACCATACAGTCTCTTAAGATCGGAACTTGTTATTTCGCAATTTGGGAAATCGCTTGAAATGAGAGATGATGCAGGAGGTGGAAGCTATGAATGGCTTGGTGATAAACGGGATATTGGATTGCTTGCTGGAGACGAGGCTGTCCTCGGTGAAGGCTGGGTGGACTGATTCGAGAATCATCATTCAAAAGTGTATCTGATATGTTGGTGTATCTATATCCGAATATTTTGCTGCTGCTGCTTCCTGTGTCTGTGCTCGTATCAAAGTGGATGTAGCGGACTTTCAAGAGCTTCGATTGCACATTGGTGGCTTGGGCTGGCGCTCCATCAACTTCACATCGCGACATTCTTGACGAGCGAAGCAAAACTTCGCGTGTCTATGTACGGTAATTCAGAGACCGAAAGCCTCCTTGACGCTTTGCAAACACTATTGTATGCTCTTTCTGCGATTCATGGATCGGATCGTCTTGCTCATACTCCACGTATGTACACGGTCGTGATTTGCTAGTCGATAGTGTTGACGTTCATGAGCATCTGTTGCGTGATCCGTCGAGTTCTGCAGTCCGTGGAAGTCTCGGGTCCTCTTGTTGGCATGTCCAGCTTTCGACAGCTTTTAAGCGGCAACAGCGATTGAAGCAGGAGCGGACGTATCGACTTTCTCAGCTTTGATTTCATCATCTTGTGGTTCTGCATATTCTTCGAAGTCCATCTAGAAGTAGCACGAACCCGCATCAAGAGTCAGTGTTTGTCTACATAATATGCCTGTGGTGAGCAGGTGGTGGCAAAACGTACTTGATCAAAGATTATTCGGATGAGTAGAGAGCAGGAAGGGCATTGGCCAACCTATAATGGTTACACGAGAGGTCAGATTACTCTCAGACCACTGCTATGCGGTTCGTACTCACGTCGTAACCTTCTGCGAGCTGAGGCTGCATGGTTTGTTGTCAAACACAGAATTTGTTGAAACAAGGTGGATGAAGAGCAGAGAGTCAGACATGAAGCTCTACGAACTGAAGCTGTATGATTTGCACACCCTTGTGATCTCGAAGCGGTCACCGCATGGACAGGGATAGTGATAGACCTGCTTGACTTCATCCCAGGTCATGTCTTCAATTTCGATTTCATCGTCTACAAGTGACCAACGCCGTGTCAGCTAGCTGGCTGAACGGCAGATTAGTGCATCCGCATCCACGCTTACAGTAATTGACCATCTTGAAGGAAGCGTGTGTGTTGGTTAGCGTTGATCTGTTGGCTGGATGGACAGAAAGAGCTTCAAGTCACACGGCGGCATTCCAAAATGGGATGATCGCAAAGGCGGCAAAGCGGATGAGGAGGGATCTTATGGCTTTTGGTTCCCTGCCAACTGCATAACGGTGTCCATAACGGTATCAACAACAGTTGTTCGAAGACGTCCATTCCTTTAATCTCTCTCTATCTAAGACAAGCGAAAGCCTCGTCTGCCAGCCGTTCACCGACAGAGTCCAAGATCCCTCCATAGGCTTTCAAGAAAGTGTCTCCCTTGTGATTCCCGTCTATCTTGCCCACTCTTCTACTACCAGCAATATACTCAATGGGCAGCGATATCTCCACCTCTCCTTGACTGACAATATTTGCATGGAGACCTTCCAATGCCTGTCGAAGCAAAGCACCCGCTCTTTGCCCTCCATAAACAGCATAGCTGACGATTGCCACAGGCAAGTCTCTCCATTCATTATAGATGTGGTCCAAGCAATTCTTCATCTCTCCAGTATAACATCCATTATATTCTGGTGTTAATATGATCAGGCCAGATAAGGAGGATATGAGACCACTCCAAGCTCGAACTTCGGCAGATGGATATTCTGAACTGTCTTTAATAGCCGCTGGCATATAGTCGCCTACTAGTGGTCCAAGTGGGAAAGGTGACTTTGACATGTCTATCGTGAAGATTTGGAAAGATGGATCGACTGTACCTTGCTCTTGTAGCTTTTTCAGACGCGCTTCTGCCCATGCCGTCAAGCCTGAACCGTTCTGACCGCGCGAGCTGGCACAAAGCAGAGCGAGACGGCGTCTTTGCGTCATCTGTCGATAACACAGGTATCAACTTAGACCGGTACAACCTCGCAAGTGATTTCAATGGCACTTGACATACCTGCACCAATATCGCAGCGTTCAGCTACTTTTAGCCATCCACAGTCGGAGGCTCTCAAGTCAACAGAATGCTGTAGGACTGAGGAGACTTGCCGCGTTTGACAAAAGCGCCAACACGCTACTTGGGCCAAGTAAGGGAACCTGAAGTAATCGAAAGGTGATAGGAGTCCATCATGAAGCGCTGGAAAGCTCCTCTTCCTTCGTTACTTTATGCTGCGACTTGATCAGTTGGAACTGATTATCAGCCGGACCGTCCGCTGATTACTCCGCATTGCTCTTCGAGGACGATAGCTCATTAATAACCTGTGCCGTCAGCTACCGCTCTTCGTAAGCAGGTTAGATGACAGTCACCCTGATAGCCATATATCTTCCTGATCACAAGAGTCCATTTGTCCCGATATAGCGGCTACAACAAGCGCGGTAGCAATGCTTGCTTTCTCAAAGGCACTCCAGCTGGCTGGACAATGTTCAAACAGCACTTTTTAATATTGCAGGCGACAGGTGATAGCTTATAACGTGCCTCTCACCAACTCTGACAGCGTGAAACATGACCTGTGCATATCATATTCGTGGAGTGAAGAAGCCTTGCGGCGCGTTGCTCTGCATTGCGTGTAGTGCGTCTCGTGTCCAATTGAGACGGCATGCATGATATGTGACCGACCAAATGTAAACGTCACGATCCCTTACCAGGCTTACTCACTATCCCCAGAGTCTAGTCTGGATGACGAAGCTTTGTTCCGCGCAGTGATGCCCGCCTGCTTGCGACGGGTCCTGGTGTAGTACTGAAAGCGGCACGTGAGCTCGACCGGCGGCCTTAACACCACACCTCACCCTCTTACCAACAACGTATAGTATATCACAACACACAGACGACGGTCGTAATCTACTTCAGTGAAGATGCAGTCGCTGCAGAACGCTGTCCAGGTCAGTCACTTCCCTACCAAGGTGGATGCACCGGCACCATGCTCTAGTCTGACCGCGGTTCCTCCAACCTACAGACTCAGTTCTGGGCAGTGAGAGACTATCTAGCCCCTGTTCTGAAGGATAGCAAGTTCAAAGAGCATGGCAGGTGAGTGCATCTCTTCATCGAGTATGGCAGCCTTCGTCTCACGCGAGCCCTCGTTCACCTCGATCAACATACAACTCCCACTTCGCAACAGGATCACACCACAAGAGTTCGTAGCTGCCGGTGATTTCTTGGTGTACAAGTTCCCTACGTGGGAATGGGAAGGCGGAGATAAGTCTATGCAGCGCACTTACTTGCCTGCGGATAAGCAATATCTCGTACAGCGGAGTGGTCAGTCGTCGCCGCCCGATTGCGTTTTGACTTGAATTGGACAGACAGTACTAACGCCACGAACGAACGCTCGCTAAACACACAGTGCCTAGTATTAGACGAGTTGCTCAGTTGCAGAACTATCATGATGGAGAAGGCGAAGAAGATAGAGAAGAGCTACTCAATTTCAAGGCGGACGAGCTGCTCGGAGATGCTGCTGAAGAAGGCGAAGATGATCAATGGGTCGCCACTCATATAAGCTCGAAAGGTGATTTCTTCGCTCATACCAGGTATGATACAATGCTTGTTCACTGACAATGAAGTTCTCTGTGTAGGTTCAGAAGGCAGACGCGGCATTCATGATGCAGAGGAAATTCCAGATATTCCAGATAGTCATGATCCTTCAGCGGAAACGGGGCTAGAAGGCAAAGTAACAGGCATGAATATACAAGACTCGCACAATGATGCTTCTATACCCGATGTCGAGGATATACCTGACATTGACGATGATGATGACGATTTCGCCGGTGCTGGCGTGACTGAACCAGAAGATGCCGCAGCAGTCACTAGCACTTCCCATGCATATACGACGACAGACGCTCAAGGCAATACACTCTCCGTCCGTACATACGATTGCTACATTACATATGACAAATTCTATCAGACTCCGAGGCTGTGGCTTTCTGGCTTATCGCCTTCACGGCAGCCTTTGACGAAAGATGATGTCTTCCAGGATGTCGCAGCGGACTATGCGCAGAAAACAGTCACTTTCGAACCATTCCCTCATAAAGAGAACACATACATGGCGAGTGTTCACCCTTGCAAGCATGCGAACGTCATGAAGAAGGTCATTGAACGGATGAATACTGCTGTGCGTGACGCTCAGCTTAGACAGGCTGCAGCTGAGGGAGGAGCAGCTAGTCCTACGGTTCAAGAAACATCGGAAGCTGCAAAGGAGAAGAAGAAGAAAGGATGGGGTATCACGAGTGCTGTCAAGAAAGCGGCTGGAGTAGGTAGCTCATCCAGTAGTGCTGCTCAAAGTCAGCCAGCCGACACAGACGATGTTGAGGGATTGCGAGTGGATCAATGTAAGCCCAGCTTACACCTCCTCCACAGTCAAGCGATCTCATCACAGACTGACTTACCAATGCTGCAGATCTTCTCGTATTCCTTAAGTTCATGTCAAATGTCGTGCCGACGATAGAACTGGATGCCACAATGGCATTGTGATCCGTGCACGTCATTCGTTTGTGCTTACTGCTTATATGGCATACCTCCGAGTGCAAGGTGAGAGGATGTGGCAGGAGCTACAAGTTGATGACTGGATTGTACAACGAATATCTACATCAGAAAGTTATCGATTTACAACACAATAAACGAAGTCTAACAGTTGCAGTGTCTGTATACTAGTTTCAGGCGCCTTTTTAACATTCTTTCAAACTCTATTGTGTTGGACGTTCTTCAAGCAATACCAGACTGCTGACTTGGTTGGATTACGACCTCTTTATGCTCGAATTACCTCAAGACAGAGATCTAGTTGTTCATGGTGGTCTTCAAAGTTTCAGAAGGGTTAGAACCCTTTTCGAAACCAAGCAACGTGTTAGGACAGACTTACACCCGACATCATTGAGGTTCGCTTGCCACTTACGTCTGGGCTGCCGAACAGCATAGTCTGTCGTTGATAATTGACGCCATTGATGCTGAAAAGTCAATGGAGGACGTCAGCTTTGGTTACTGTGCACCCTGTTAAAGGTAGTAGGGACTCACTCTAGAAGACGCTTATATTCGTCACTGGCAGCGCGATTGATCTCGGCCTCCTTCTTCCACTTCTCCATCTCATCCATGTATCGCTGCACTGCAGCTTGGTGGGTTGCAATCTCGCGCTCCTTGAAAGCGTCTTTCTCTCGCACGAGAACTTCCTGAGCCTCCTTTGCCTTGCGGCGGCGCTGTGACATGGCAACAGTTCAGTAGGTACTTGCGGCAACACTGAGTGTGACTCTATTACCGCAGTTCCGAACCAGTGTGTGATGAAGCATGCAACCAGGAAAGCTATCTCAGGAAGTTTGGTATCAGCAGTGGCACGTAACTTGTCTTAGAGGTGTGACGGAGGAGACTTACATATGCACATTAGCATAGGGACGAGGAAACCCACTACCACGGAAGATACACAGGTAGCCATTTTATGTATAAAGTGGAGCTGATGCAAAAAGTGATGTCTGAGAGCTTGTAAGACCGGCTTAACGTGCAAGGAGAGAAATGGTAGATTAGTACAGAGTCAAGAGTAGTGGAACTTCCAGGAGCAGAGATGGAGAGCAGGTATGGCAATAGAGCGCAGCGGGGATGCGAAAGGTAGAGTGGGAAATAAAAGGTGAGTGAGGCCGTCCCCTTCATTTGGCCTTTCGGAAGTATCGCTGTGAAAGTGGCCAAACGCCTCGAAAGGATGAAAGTGCATGCTTTCCGGTCCATTAATCGGAAATCAGACGCAGTACTATCTCTCTGAGCGACTATTTGGCTTGGCTGGCCCGGACACACATAGGTGAAGTTCTCTAGTTCGGCTGTGCGCACGAAAGACGTCGGAAAGTTGCGCCCCGAAGTACACAAATTGGACACGATGCCGCGCAATGATTTTCCTGACAGTGGTGAGGGTGTGCGTTTGATTGTGCACGCTACATTACAGTGTTCTCTCCCGTCAAGCGCAGTTTGCTGTCGAGGCGTGACGGGGTGTGCGAGCTAGATAGCTTGGCCGCAGTCCAACTCACTTCCCTACCTCATGCATAGCGGTCTACGCAGCTAGACCAGCGTATGAGAACGAGCCATGTGCTTGGCTATCTCGTAGCCTTTCGTATCGTCAACGCGCTGCTCTGCACGACTTTCTTCCAACCAGACGAGTTCTTTCAATCTCTCGAGGTTGCGCACCGGCTCGTGTTTGGCTACGGCTGGCAGACATGGGAATGGCGGCCTGAGACGGCTCTTCGCAGTCCTTTGCATGCACTCTTGTTCGTTCCTGGGTATTGGCTTGTGAAGATACTTGGTCTGGAGCATACAGATGCAATTGTAAGCAGTCCTGAGCTGTTCTCAGTATCCGATCACCTTTCTCGCAGCCCTGTGCTGAATATCCTTGTTGCTAGGTCGCCATACCCAAGGTGATACAAGGTGTGATAGCTGCTTTGAATGACTATTATACTGGCAAACTAGCCTCGAAGGTTTTCCTGGATGAGGATCATGCAACGGTGGCGGTTGGTGGAGAAGGCCTTTTCTAACCGAAAATACAGCTACTGACACCTGTACTGCAGCTCTTCTGTTCCCTGGCATCCTTCTTCAATGCTGGCGTCACTGTTCGGACCTTCTCAAATTCGCTGGAGACAACGCTGACTGCAGCAGCTCTATCTTATTGGCCATGGCACAGAAAAGGGTAGGAGTGCTTAGAAGCCTCGTGTTTAACTCCCGCGGACTTACCTATTATGCTTCCTTGTCTTAGCTCTTATACTACATCTTTTTTGATAGCTGGTGTAAGCTGTATCATTCGGCCTACGAGCGCTGTCATTTGGCTCGCTGTGGCATTCAGCGTGATCCCACAGGGTCTGGCTTCTTGCAGACGCTTGGCCATTAACGCTCTCATGCCAATGTGAGTGCAAGTCAGCGGATGTACTTATCATGTAGACTGACTCACTACGTAGATTGTTCTGCACTTGTCTCTGCCTGACCGTCGACACCTGGTTCTACGGACATCTCACTTTCACACCCCTCAACTTCCTGCGAGTCAACGTAATTGAGCAAATCTCTCTTTTCTACGGCGCAAACCCTTGGCATTTCTACGTCACACAAGCTCTTCCATTCGACACACTGGCTCTACTACCTTTCGTAGTACATGGATCCTGGCTTCTTCTCCGTCATTCGGCTATACAGCCTGCACGTACGCTTGTATACGTTGCATTGGCGACAATGACCGCTCTGTCACTACTCTCCCACAAAGAGTTCCGGTTCGTGCAACCTCTCCTTCCTATACTCCATTGCGCCAGTGCGCAGTCTTTATTGAGTCTTTCGGCATCTAGGAGGAGCGAAGACCGATACACTTGGATGCCGCTGATGAAGAAGCCATACATCAAACTCATCCTCGGTCTGGATATCCCAGCTGCATGCTTATTCATCATGGTGCATATGAAAGGGCAAGTGACAGTCACGAACTATATCCGCCATTTGCCTGCAGCAGAGGTGAAAAGTTTAGGCTTCCTTATGCCTTGCCATTCTACGCCGTGGCAGAGTCATATGCATCGACATGATCTGGAAGTGAGGGACAGTAGATCTGGCTACGGGGGATATTTGTGGGCTCTTACATGCGAGCCACCGCTAGGGTGAGTGATCCTCTTGTCATGACGGCCGCGAATCATAGCTGACAGTGTGCGCAGGAGAGACACCGCAAGCTACTTAGCGGAGGATGAGCGCTTCTACAATGATCCGTGTGACTTTTTGAATGAAAGCTTCCCGGAGAAGGTAGACCCAGTATTTCCTCCTTCGACCGGCGCTGTACCAGACAGCGATACTTCAATTTACTCATGGCCATCTCATTTGGCACTTTTCGATACCTTGCTAGGAGAGCAGTGCGGTGGGAACGCAACTATTGGCGATATCCTAAGAGGCAAAGGCTACTTAGATGAGAAACGATTCTGGAATACGTTCTTGCATGAAGATTCTCGTAGATCTGGTGATCTGATAATCTTTCGACACGCTGAGGTAGTTTCGATCTCGGAATCAACGCTCGCAACATTGCAAAGTTTCAAGACATAGATTGATATGTGTGCAGCGCCTAGCCAACCGTATCCCATCAGTCTGACTACGCGTTTCCTATCACTTGGACAACTCACGAAATCTGGCCGGCAGCTCTTGCAGCTGTCCTCAAGCATTGGTTACAGGACAGGAGGATAGCAGTTTTCTTGGTGTGATGTCGTTGTTCTTGGAACAAGGCGAAGCTGCAACTTCTACGACTAGTCCTCCTGACTGCTCGATCGGCCCATGCTGCAGCTAGGACTCACCCGGTGCAAATGAGGTGACGAAGGGCTGTGCTACGACACTTGAACTGTGGGGCTTATCACGCTATGGTGGGCATGACTGCAAATACTATCCCGCTTCTCTGCGCTTACATCTTAAATTGTACAATACCTTACAGCGAGTGAGATGGTCACAGAGTTTCCAATCTTGACTACAGCCATGGACCCTTCTCGTACTGATTCAGATCAGCTCACATTCAGTAAAGCTATCTCCGGAGAAACCCCTCCGAGTTTCGCCTGGAAATGCTTAATAGTATCTGCTGCAACAGGCTCGAGATCGGGTTCCTCGTCCTCACGACATATGAACGTAAGAGACGGTATTTCAACGACTTCGGACAGTCTTTCCATTTGCTCTATCAGGCTGTCCAACGGATCCATTCCTTCTTTCGGGTGGCTGTCAAGGCGAGGTGATGCATCACGAAATCGACTCAATCATCGCAAAGACGGTCTATAGTTAACCAGAAGTGCCGAGTATCGCATGCATGCAATCAATCATGACCTTGGCCTAGCACACAACAGGAGGCGTAGGAGTAATGACCCTTTCATTGATAGACAGGATGGAAGCATAACTCATGTAAAGATAGTTAGAACAGTATCCCAATCCTTCTTTCCTTCTGTCTTTCTTTGCATTCAGTCTTGTGCTTGCTCCATCCTTTCTTTTGACAGTCGACAGAGCAGTAATAAGCAACCTGGAAGTAATGATATGAATCAGATTCAGCGTGAAGGTATAGTATAGCAGTAAGTGATTGGGAAAGTATAGAAGTCACTGCACAACCCCTTGAGCGAAACGCTGCATGACGATATCGCGGACTCTTATCTGAGACAAAGGGATGCGAATGACCTTCCCAGGATTCCGATGAGCATTGTGCTGATAGATATATGAGAGCATGTGACACAATATTGCAAAGTGGTGTTTACGGACTCTTGTGCGGACTGGTTGCGGTCTTCGAGGTCGAAGACAAGAGCCATCGAGTCTCCTACTAGGGATCCAACAGGAAGGCTTGTCTACTCAAGGACCATTTGTGTGACCAGAGTCAGGTTCCAAGAGGGAATCAGAGAGTGAATCAAAGAGAGCAAAATCCGCCGCATTTTAGCCCTTGCCTTCCCAAGACACTTTTGCCCAAGTCTCGAGGTATTTGCGTCCAAGTAATGAGAGGTGACGCTTAGACGGGATACTTCTCATCTGGTTGTTCATCTTTGGTTACGATAATCTTTTGGATGAATGGAAAGGTCGGATCCTGCTTAAACACTTCGAACTGCGCTAGATACTTTGGTAGGCTGATTGGCACGTCCGGCTCGCCGATGATACTAGACTTCGGAAGGACATATAAGGCATAAGCGCTCTTGTCTTCGTGCTTGGCGGTCATCTTTCTGCTTGATGGTGAACACTCGTGTTCGTTTGTCTTGCTTCAAGAGAAGCCTGACAAAAAGAGGAAAGTAAGAAGGTCAACGCGAGACGAAAGGGCTTTCAGGTGGCCCAAGCTGCAAGTTTCTACGACTCGTTGGTTACCTAGGCAACTAACATTGGCTGCCGGGATGGCATGATCAGACATGTTCTCGGATCTCCTAGATTTTGGAAGAGGCTCAGTCTCTCGACCGCTCCGAGCCGACAGCTGTCTAGCACAAGCTGCGAAAGTATAGCTTGAAGGCATCTTGGAGATTTGTAGCATCACTCTGCTTGTCTAGGCTCTATCATCACGCTTTTGGCTGCCTTAATGTCTCGTCTTCACTTAGCATGCGGGTTGAGCAGAGCAGCAGGTCGGCCTATGTGATTCTTTGCGGCTTTCCTCCAACATTCAAAGCAGTAAAGCACAGCAAGAGCTTTCAGGCGGTCCAATGGACGTTGAACTCAATCTTCAGGTAACCACTTCTCACACTCTCGTTTGTGACATTGTTGGAATACGAACGTGATCGATGCGAGAAGAGGCGGACTTCTCGCTTCGGGCACAACTTCGTTTATCTTCGGAGCAATACATTCATTTCAGAACATTATCCGTGACTTTCGTAGCATTAGCAAGTCAATCCTGCCATTCGTATTCCCCGGTTAACCTGCGCGCCAAATCCTAATTTCAATTGCAGCTCTGCGGACCCTGCATGATATCCCTGACCACGAGTATACTGCATACATGTATTCGACAATGCAGTTGTTGTTGATATACGACTGCGAGACACTCGTTCCAGGAGTTGAACAAGAGCATCGCCATAAAAGCTTGTAAGAGTACGGCAGGACTTGCCCAAGAGCAGCTCATAGGTAGGGAGCTGTATTGAGGAACGAAACCGAAAGGAAGAGAGAGAGAAACATGTCATCAGCTGGTGTCGATGACTAACATTCTTTCGAAGTGTGACGATGAAAGCAGTACCTTCGCATACTCTCAAAGGCTACATCCAAAGATTGAAGGATGTCCCTCGAGAGCAGACCAGATCACAGATAAGAAGCTGCATGAAGCAAGTAAGAAAAGAAAGAGAGACATGTCAGCAAATTGGAAGCGATGACTCTTATGGCATAATGGATCGGCACCTACGGTATATCTCCAAAGTTGAAAAGAAGAAAAGAAAAAAGCAAATCCCAGGCCCGACCCAACCACCC
>JAMALA010000062.1:0-123955 GCA_023628255.1 Cystobasidium sp. 2NF920
GGCCAGCAGGGCATCGCGCTCTGTTTTGGAACAGAGCGCGATGCCCTGCTGGCCGCCGAGTGTGCTAAGCCCTACCCGGTGTCACCAAAGAACCGATGTATCTGAATCTATGATCACAAGCGCCTGCGCGTTGCTTCGCCTTCGGACCATAAAGCTTTCTACCAAGGCAATTCCTCTCCAGACCAATCATAGAAGTGTCCGCTCTTCGATGACCCAAGACCTTCAATGACTTTTGCTAATCCCGCTGCGCTTTTCTCGGCTGGCATGCCTCCATCTCCAGCTTGTCTGCCCATTTCCGTTGCCACCCAACCTGCAAAAGCGGTGTCATATTTGATGGCTAGCTTGTACCTCAACAACCGAGAACGTGTAACTTGGCTCACCTGGATGCAGAGGATTGACTGTGAAACCATCTGCGTGTAGTTCGTTGTGCAGCTGAACAGCCATCATATTCACAGCAGCTTTTGTCACAGCCTGCAACCAAGAAAAGGATATGTCATTGTCTAAACAGGTGTCGTCAGCATAAGTAGAAAATTGCTCACATATGGTCCCATGAAACCGCGAGGTGTTGTGAACTGCTTTGTCAAACTTCCACTTTGACTTGATATCAGTACTATCCGCTTTTGTTGGCCTTTCCGTAAGGCATCCAAGAAAGCGAGGACTACGCGATGCGGTCCAACGACATTTGCATCCATGTAGTCTGTCAATTGTTGAGTTGTCGTCTTGAGTAGGTCATCTTTACCGCCGGTAGCGGCCATGACTACCAGGAGATCCTATGTACGCCATGCAATAAAACGGTTCTTCAGTCAGTCTGCAGAAGTCAGCAGCATGAAGACGGACTTACGAGGGATCCGACTTGAGCAGCAGCTCTGCGTACGCTCTCTTCATCCGTCGTATCTAGCTGCAGGATCTTGATGCCCTCGTCAAGTGTGACATCTTCTGGCTTTCTTGCGGTTGCGATAACATCATAGCCGTTCTGCTTCAGCTGCGTCGCGAGTGCTTTGCCGATACCACGTGACGCGCCAACTACGAGGGCGGTGGGCATGATGACGAGAACACGAAAGGCGGATTCTGAAATGCAGATGAATAGGTCAAAGGCTGTCTGTAGCCATCCTCTCCATCCTTGCAATTCTGCGAGCACAAGAAAGTGGCGACTTCGATCAGCAGCCTACTTGACGGCCGAGCAATGCCGTTGAAGTCGTTGTGCGCTTTCTTTTGCCAGCTTTACGATACGACACTTGCCGTGGTTACGTTTGCTAACATGCTCGCATTCACCTCCGATAGTAGAAGTACGTACCTCGGACGGTACAAGTGTCCTGCCTCAACCCCTGTTAGAATCTCAGCTCTGGCTGGCTTGGAGCGAAGGGCTTCGCCATTGCAAGCCTCAGCCTTTGCCTGGTGCTCACTGACAGGCTCTAGACTTCAAAGGCGCGGCTCTGGGATCCTCTGACGTTCTCCTTATGCAGATCGGGCATACCCTTCGCGCACTTTGGAGGCCGGTCCCTACGAAGGTTCGACACATCCACTCGATCATCGACATACTCTCCCAAAGGCTGGCTTCTTTGGACACACTATCATGGCTTCCACAGGTGGAATGAAGAGTAGCGAGACGAGTGGGAGCTAGAGATGTGTATGTCAAGGATGAAGAAGATGACGAGAAGCAGGACTTTTACCATCAACCCGTTATGCAACAGGTGCATCCTTATGTGCACCATGCAAAGCAAGAATATGCCCAGTACCACACATCTGTGTACTATGCCAAGCAAGAATATTCACACTACCACATATCCTACCAGCAGCAGCCTCTTAAAGCTACTAGGCCTTCATCTGTATCATCTGTCAAAGCACGCCGAGTCAAGAAGGAAGAGCTGTACGATGAGCCTGTACCGCCTTACCAGTCATCCCATCACGGCAAATATGATTCTGGCCGTTCCCGCCAGTCATCAAGAGCTCCTAGTATCGACCCGGAATGGGGGCCTGAGGCTGATGATGTGGAGATCGTCAATCGACAGCTTACAGATACAATGAAAATGTAGATATATATCCAGCAACAGACAACCGGACTAGAATCCCGACTGAGCTCGAACCAGAGTGGCTTTCAGGTCTTGAGGCAGAAAAAGCCGTGTACATGGCTCTGCCGTCTCAAGATCTGAACGCCGAGCAAGTATAAGACTCGGCCACCGCATGCAGTCAGTCCTCCCCTTTCGATATGGGTACCCCCCCCCCCCCCCCGGGGAGAGATTTTTGTGTTCTCTACTTCTGGCCTAAAGCTATAGTACCAGGTCTATGCGCAGCTTCTCAAATAAAAGCCTTTTTTTGAATGTGGTCCTTGCGTGATCATGCAAAGGCACACGCAGGTTAGCCCGCCTTGTAGTCATTTCAAGCTTACACTTGCGTCCGTTACTCTGATGACGGATGGTAGATCCACTCGAAGGGCCTCATGAACAGCTCTTCTCTTCCGGGTCTTTGTGGCTCACCGCCGTTCCAACGGTTATGTCTCGCTCGAACGAACGTCCGGACGTACGTATGGTGGCGAGTGCTGGATTCATGCGAAGAAAGGGAAAGAAAGAATAACTCTCCCACTTCCCGCCTTGGAGTCATTTCAAGCTTACACCTGCGTCCGTTACTCTGATGACGGATGGTGGATCCACTCGAAGGGCTTCGATGAACAGCTCTTCTCTTCCGGGTCTTTGTGCCCCACCGCCGTTCCAACGGTCATGTATCGCTCGAACGAACGTCTGGACGTACGTATGGTGGCGAGTGCTGGATTCATGCGAAGAAAGGGAAAGACAGAATAACTCTCCCACTTCTCCTGGCTCTCCTCTTGTCTTCGTCCTTATCACATTCAGGTAAGTGGTCTCTAAATTCCTGTCTTTTTTACGACAGCAGGCACCTTCGTGCTTGAGTGCTTGACCAGCAGTACTGTAGTCGTCTGGCAGTGCCTGACCGCAGCACTATAAATATGGCAGGCGGAGGGTGTGGACTGGGGCAGTTGTGTCAATGTGTTCACACGGAGGGCAATGTACCATAGGTCAGGTCGATAGATCATTTGCAGTAATCAATCGTTTTCCTGAGCCTGACCTCTTGCATGTAAACTTACTTCAAATCCTTGCCGCATTTTACGCGTTGTGATCTTCTGCCGGGCTCATGTTCTGACATATTGCGGAGCCATCCTCTGTAGCGAAGCACACTGAGCTTAGGTCATTGTTATCAAACGATGGGCATCCAAGGACTGCCTGGCTTCATCCGAAGTCGAGCGAAAGAATGCATACGCGACTTCAAATTGGCAAACTTGCATTCACGCAGCGTGGCGAACGACGGCAATATCATCACACAGCGCTTCCATCATTCTACGGAGAATGAGCATCCTAATAGGACTATGTTAGGATGGTCATGACAGCTGAACAGCCAAGTCGCAGCGAAAGCGATGTATTTGGCGCTGACAAGGGAGAAACGGTGGAGGCCCTGAAATCAGACATCTTGGTGACATCCGATTCGCAAATTCCGGAGGCAGATGCGCTTGCAGATGCCTTCACTGTGCATCTTACTATACTTCAAGCAAGTCCTCTCTTGAAGGTCATTCGAATATGTAGATTATGCCACTAAAACGTATCAATTGAACAGACACCTGCTCTGCGCCGTTCCACCATTTCAGAAACCCGACAATCTGCTCTTCCTATATCGAACGCACGTCTGTCGGCTAGTCAGACTGGTTCTGCCTTGTTGAAGAGAAGTCGAGCATCAAGTATTGTCAGTCCTACAAAGCACCCTCTTAGCACATCTCAAGCTGGCCGTAATTTGGAGGCTCGAACCAGCTCTGCGTTTTTGGCCAGATTCCCTATGACATCTATCTCACCAGGTAAGCTTCGTACCTTTCCGGCTTGCAGAGAGCAAGGCTGAGAGCGTCCATCCGGCAGGCTTCCAAGGTCAAACACGAACTCCGATGACGGCCACGTGTGTCTGTCGTCCTCTCTGATGGTCGATGCTTGTGGCTGACCTTTTCAATCCAGCCGAAAAGTCATGAATGCCCAACAGCCGATGGGAAAGCAACCAGGTCGAGAAGATCACGCGTTTCCATGATTGTGCCGAAAAACGTATGAGAATGTAATAAGCATCTTTTTGACACTATCCCTCGTTTGTAAACACGTCTTATGGCCTGCGCCTGCGTGGGGTCCGTCCTGTACCACCTCTTGTTGTACCTCTACCGATCATGCTATTTTCAACCATGATAGAATCGTCTGCATCTGGAACGTCCATCATCTGTAGCTCCGGCTCACTTGGTGCTACGCTGCCCAAGCGTTTGCTTCGACGAGGAGCAGTATCGTTGCGCGAGGCTGAAGCTGAGACGGTCTTGCCTTTCTTCGCAGGCGTCGAGGCAGCCATATCTCTTGTCGATGTCGTTCTCTGCCTGGTCTTCCTTCCAGTCGTCGGCGCTGAGGTGCTGGCTTCCGGAGCTTGAGGAACAAGAGAAGACTGGCGCCGAGATCGGGTGGAGCGTGCGGGAGGTGCCGCGAAGTCGGTAACTGCAACACCTTCCGGTACCTGAGTATTCCGACGAACAGAGCCAGGAATAGGTATTTCACTGATGTCGCTCATACCTCCGTCTGACCCGTTCCCATCTTCATCATCTGTATTTGTATAGTTCGTGCCGGCGACGCTGGCTGGCGTTGGAAAGGCACCAGGAGGAAGATGCTTTCTTGGTATTTTTGCTGGCATGTCGTACGCTTTCGGTTGCTCTCGTAAAGCTCCAGCCGAAACGTCCGCCTGTGTATGGCGATTCGAGTACTTCTTCATTGCTTCACTAAAGTCGAGCTGGGTGACACTCTGTCTCGCTCCGTTTGCGGATGGTCTGTGAAGACCAAAGCCTTGAACAGTCGGTTTTCTTGAACTTTGAGCGGCCGTCGAAGAAAGTCCAGCGAATGGCGACCCAGTGTAACGGCCTGGAGTTCCGGCGCCTGCTGGCGAGGCAGGGGCAGCAGAGCTGTATGCACTGGCTGGAGCATGCCGCGGCTTTGCTGGACTATCTGTTCTCTTTACTGCGCTCCAGACATCCATGCGTTCATCGTGTCTGCCTTGTGACCTGCTTACGCCAATATTGTTCTGTAGAGTAGGTCGGAGCAAGCCTCCAGCTGACAGTGGTAGATCGACTTCCCGGTTCAATGGCTTGCCGCCAGCCTTCATCTCGTCAAGGAAGGCCTTGTTTGCTTTCGCTTGGACCAAAGAGCGAGGAGCTGGCAAATTGGCCACATTCACACCTCCAAGCCATGGCATCTGCGTGATGCTGGCTGGCGCGGTGGAGGTCGAAGCTTCTGGCTGCTTGCGATCGTCTTTACCTGAAGATGCCAAAGTGACATCAACGAGGCAGCGTTGGATGGGCGGAAGGACTGAGTAAAGATCGGCAAGGATGTCCTGTACCCTCTTCTGAGCTTGAGCTGATCTTCGCAGTGATGTGGATGACCGAGACAGCAGAGTAATTGCGTCGACGAATCTGTAATCGGGAGCAGACAGTCAGAGTCGTTCTCTGGTACCTATGCAGCTATTCACGACTCACCGGCCCTGCGCCATCAGTCTGCCTGTCGCCCACTCTGTCAGAAGCGAGATATTCGCGTCAGGAAGCTTCGAGCTTGACGCCAGAGCGTCTGAGAGCCACTTCATCATTGCTGCATCTTCCTCTTGAGACAAGGGCGTATATAACAGCTTGTCTAAAGCAGTGCTTAGTGGAGGAAGGGCTGTAACAATGGCGTATAGACGGTCACATCAGGCTGTGCTTCAATGGGCCCGCCAATTTTTGCGCACTCACAAGTAAAACACGTATCGAAAGTGAAGGAGACCAGGTCTGACAAAGTCTGCACTGCTTGTCGGGCTGCTTCCTCTTCGATCACGTCTTGCGTCTGTACTGGTGCCAAAGCCACTTTCCTTCCCAGATCCATCGCTTCGGCTACACGACCTGTCCGCAGGAACGCCGCCAACACAATCTTCGCATCACTTATATCTGATAAGTCTGGTGCTTTATACGAGACGATGTTGACTATGAGTTGGGAGGATTCCGTTTGATCATCGGAACTTGACAGAAGGCGCAAGATAGTAGGCATGAACTGAGAAGTCCAAAAGATCAGTTCCGCTGTCTTGAATTCGTGGTTCAGGTCTATGCTCACATCGGGTACCACACCAGGGGCACATAGCTTCTTCGCGCCGAGGGCGTAATCTCCGTGGTCTAGTAGCCAGTATGCATCTGTGCTCGTGACGAAACGTTTTGGCTGATGGACGGCCGTCAGTAACGAACCAAAGACAACTATTACCTTGTAGCAGCTTACAATGCGTCTTTTGTGCGCATAATCAGCTTCCCTGCCATCTTCATATTCCCTGAGAAGGTAATAGACTAGGCAGTTCTTCTTGAGAGTGTCGAATGTAGCAGAGTCGTCAATGGCGGAGAGCAGGCGTCGGAGCGAGAGATGGTCTTGAGGTGGATATAGGACAGCTAGCAGTTCACATACTTCGACATCAGCCACACTGCATAAGAAGCCGTAACAGCTACCACTCACGGTCAATCTGAGCAAGCTGCAGCAGCAGGTCGAAAAGCACGAGACCGTCCGGCGCCGCACGTCTTCGAGCTGGCACATTCGTCCGAGACCAGGGAAGCTCGACTGCATCTTCGCTGGATACGAAGTATGGCAGGGAGTCACTCATGCCGAGTGCTGCTGTTCTTGCTGCTGCTGCTGGCCGCTACGTCGAGTGCTGCTGGACTTGGGTTGATCGAAGAAGACCAGCGCGAAGCCATCACAGGACTCCGGACGCAGCACTCTTCACCTCATGCTAAATACGCTACATCACCCCCATGCCCGAGAAGTGACGCTACAACTCACGGGCATCAAGCTCGCACGCTGCTACGGCCATGGATCCGTTCCACATTGTCCGAGATCAGGTAGAAGCCAGTCTCCAGTCTGCATCAAGCCTGCACTCGTCATACAAACGTTTACTCGCGACTGTCCCCAAGGCGTCACAGGCGACATCTGAAGAGCTATCATGGAGCAAAGAAGAACTCAATGGCGTCCTTATCTCGCTGGAGGGCGACTTGGAAGAGCTAGAAATGACCGTTGATACCGTTAGTCAAGACCCCTCGCGGTTTGGCCTCGACCACGCCGAAGTCAGGCAAAGACAAGCATTTGTGTCTTGCGTAAAGGGTGAGTTTAGACCCAATAGCCTCCAACCGTGTAAGACTTATACTGGTTTCATGTCTTGTCGTTGATGTGTCGCCACCATGCAGAGGAGATAGCGGTACGTCTGCTGCATCGTGAAACCTTCAAGTGCGATGTAAAGAGCTAACATTCCTTGTCCGCTTCTGCAGTCCATGCGCCGTACAGTGTCAGGAAATAGTCGGTCTAATGCCGCTTCGTCGTCTCAACAGGTGAGATATGCCAGTCCTACGTGTAACGCATGTCGTACTTTCTCTGACAGGAGATCGCTTCTCAGAATGGCAGCTCCAGCCGAAGATACGGTAATGCTTCTCCCTCATACCCGCCTTCGCCAACTGCAGGCGAGGACGACCTGCCGTCCACTTACGAAGGACAACAGCAGCAGTTTCTATACGAGAATCAAGACCGGATATTAGACGGAGTTGGACGGACGGTATCAACGCTGAAGCACCAAGCAGGTCTTATGGGAGGTGAGGTCTTGCATCAAGTAGGACTGCTGGAAGATCTGGAGAGTGGGGTCGAGAATTCGCAGAGTAGACTTGACAGAGCGAATAAGAAGCTCAATCGTTTTATACAGCAAAACAAAAGTAAGTGCCAGAAGAGCATGAAGGACTGGCCTGCTTTGTGCTGATTTGATTTCCTCTGATTGATGTCAGATTCGAAATCATCATGGACTATCTTACTCCTTACCATTGTACTCTCATTCTTACTTCTGCTCATCATTCTGTTATGACGTGTACTTAGAAGAGGCAGTCAATTTAGGGCATTCACACACGCATTTCCATGCTACTGTTGTTGTATACATTGAGGACTGCCTTGAGCGGTTATTCCTTCGTGCCTTCACCAAAATTGAAACCATAACATAGTACAACAACATGCGCTTAACGAGAGAGTACAGACTCGAGAAAAACTATTACTGATCTCCCATCTCATCGGCCTTGCGCTTCATAACAAAGGACATCTGGTTAGAAAGATTGTCAGCTTTACAACTCGCTAACCCGCAGCTAAATTGACATGTCTCACCTTTGACTGAGCAGCCTCGTGCCTAGCCAATTCGGAAGGTACTTTCGAGATAGGTGATTTCGTAAGTTCCTGCTTGAGGTCATACATGACTTCTGCATCTTCGTTGCCCAAGAATGTAACAGCGACACCTTTCTTTCCAGCACGACCGGTTCTACCGATTCTATGGACGTACGCTTCGATCGTATTCGCCATTTGGAAATTGACAACCAGTGAAACATCTTGAACATCAATACCACGACCAGCAAGATCTGTAGCAACGAGGATATCGACTTCCCCATCGCGTAATTGCTTGAGAGCGGCTTCTCTCTGTTCTTGATTCTTGCCGGAGTGCATAGTCGTACTTGACCATCCTGAACGATTGAGGTCCTTGGATAGCTTGTCGACAGCTTGTTTTGTATTGACGAAAACAATGATGGGAGGTTGGAAGCCTTCCATCGACAAGATTTCGATGAGACGATTCTTTCGCTTGTCGTCGCCTGCAACGAACTCAACACGCTGCTCGACACTATCGACGGCTTGACCTGCAACACCGATCGTGACGATAGCTGGGCGTCTGAGATATTTTCTCGCGAGACGCTCGCACGCCGCTGGCATGGTAGCGGAAAACAGCATCTGCGAATACAATAATATCAGTTTAGGGATGCCACGATAAGTGCATAGTTCATAACGCTACTCACGGTTTGTCTGTACATATACACCTCTTGGATGTGCGTACCACCTTGCCCTTTACCAATGAGTGTCTGAAGCATCTTTCCTGCATCCTCAGCCTCTTCTGTGTCCGGTTTGAGATTGCTGACAGGCAGCGTGTCCAAGATGAAGTTGATGACATCTTCGAATCCAAGACCAATCATCTTGTCTGCTTCGTCCATAACGACGTATGTACACTGACCGAAGACGACGATAGATCGTTCTATACAATCTTTCAGACGACCCGGGGTGGCAATGATGATTTCCGCTCCGTCTCGTAGCTGCAAAGCCTGTTCCTCCATTTGCTTTCCTCCTACTATGGAGACACACTTGTAGCCCAGACGCGACGTGAATTTCTTTGCTTCTTGCTCAATTTGCTGTGCCAGCTCACGAGTGGGTGCAAGTACTAAGGCATACGGACCCATATGCCGATTCGCATCGGTCAGAGGTGGAAGTTTCGAGATGTAGACTAGCATGGGAATGAGGAAAGCGGCTGTCTTTCCTGAACCAGTTTCTGCAATACCAATCATATCTCTGATATTCAGACCGATAGGTATAGCTTGTCTCTGAATTGCAGAAGGCTCCTTGTAGCCGACTTGCGCGATGATATCTTGGATCTCCGGAGGTATGCCCGTAGCTTCGTGCCAGTATCGGATAGGTAAGGGGATATTACCTCCACGAGCGGCTATACTGAAATCTTCCTTAAAAATACGCCAGTCACGGTCCTTCATTTCTTCCAGTGTCTTCTCTGACCAGTGGCGTTCATCGATAATGCCAGGTTTAGGTTTGCTTGACTTAACTAAAGCTCTAGGACCAGCTAGCGGCTCATCATCAGCGTCTACCGGCTTCGAAGATCCATTTTGCTGTTCCTGTCGAAGCATTCTTGCGTGCTCTGTCATCGTCGGCGTCCCTGTACGTGAGCCATTCGGATCTCCAGCTCTCAATGCAAGGTATAATGGGTCGATTTCGTCTGCGACCGCAGTATCTTCGTCTTTATCCCAGTCAAAGACGAACTTCTTATCTGACTGTTTCCGTACTTTGCGCTTCTGCCCTGATTTATCACCCAGATACCGAGCTTTGATGTAGTTTGGGTCGTGTATCGGTACACTCGAGTCTGGCTGATTTGAAGTGGAAGTACCTTGTCCATTTGAAGTAGACGTCGACGGTCCATTGCCATATCGCCTGTCCACATCCATGCCATTCTGCTGCGGACGCTCATCACTTCGCATTGCTCTTGGAGCTGTTGGTGCGTCTCTTCTGTCGTTTCCACCGCGGTAGTCGTCTCTGCTGCTGCCACCAGAGGGTCCATTTCTCGGTCCTCCTCTGTAGTCATCACGTCTACCTGTGTTGCCATTGCCATAGGAAGAGTAGCCATTCTGTCCCGAGCTTGAGCTGCCATATCTATCACCGCCTCTCAACTGTCTTTCCAGCTCTTCACGCTTTCTAGCAGTCTCAGCTGCTTTCTCAGCCTTCTGCTGCTCTTCCTGCTTCTTCTGCTCGAGTTGCAATGCTTCACGCTGGGCTTTCGTCATGAACCGCGGCTTCTTGTTCTCTGCATCTTTGGCCTTCTGCTGTGCCAGTATGCTCTCAATGGACTGAGGCGTCTTCTTGGTGGCCATCCTGTTTGATGTGGTAGAAGTCAAAGGGCGACTCGGCCACTGCTGGCCGACTATAAAATGGAAGAAGCCACAGCTTGTGCTCAGACGGATGACTGACACACCATTGCGTCAATGCAGGACTAGCAAGTAGCTCCGACAAGGAACGAGTGCCGCTGCTCATCGTCAGCGCAAGCTAGCATTGCTGTCGTTCCTGCTCTCCGTACCGTAGAAATGACGACCAGGTAAGCATGACGCCGCTTTATCCATACGCAACTTTCCAGCTGATGCACAATTGGCGTGATACAACGTAGATTGGACCGCCTGCTACTGCTTCTGAGCACCGGCAGCACACCCATAGTCCGTCAAACTGCAGCGAAACAGCTTGGGAGCATCGCTGCACAACGCATTGCCCGGCCTTCTACTTCGAATGCCAGCTCGGCGATATATCACGGCCTTGATGGCGAATGGAACGAGATCATCAACCTGCTAGTCAAGGTCCTGCCATTCCTACGAAGCAAACAATGGGAAACAAGAAGTGCAGCTGCTCTCGCTGTCGAATGTATCGTGAAAGCTGCTGGCGTTTGGGACCCTCTAGCCTTCCATGAAGAAGATGCCGATCAGGACAACTACAGTAACGAACCGAGTGCGGTCCTCCGCGACTTCAACCTGACTCAGGTCATCTTACAAGGCAAGCAGTTGCTTGCGTCTAGCGGCAACGAGTATGCAGGTGGACCTTCGGGAACATCCGGCAAGCAAGACCTAGTAAAATCACTAGGACTATCCGTACCTGGTGCTGGCGACGATGAGCTCGGCATTGACGTTGATGAAGAACTTCGAGAAGGTGCTCTGCAGTCAAATGGAAGTAATGATATCAAAGGCAAAGGCAAGATGACGGCAGCTACGCCTACCCCCGCAGCAGCTCCAAAACAAGAAGACGAAGATCTGAGCCATCTGAGTGCTAGAGAGCGAAACGCTATCAAGCGTAAACGGAAACAGGCTAGTCAAGGCACATCACCAGTTCCCGGTCCGCCTGCCAAGATGAGGAAAGTCGATTCTCCTTTACCTTCTGCCTCGACTTCTAGGTCAGACACACCCAATCAATCGCCAGCCGTAAAGAAGGAAGAGGACGCAGAAGGTCCACAAAGCGTAACGATAGCGTATAAAGGGCCTAAGATTGGTCAAGCAGCCGTCAAAGAGAGTGACGAAGAGCAAGCGACCTGGATCGCACTACCGAACGAATGGCCATTCAAGCAGATTGTGGCATCCTTGCGTGAAGGCCTTCTGCATACAGAATGGGAGATACGGCACGGTGCGGCCTTGGGATTGAGAGAGATATTCAAAGTACAGGGCCGGGCGGGAGGTACCAATGTCGACCTGTCACTGCAGCAAAATCAGCTACGACACCAAGAACGGGCAGATACACTAGCTGTGGACCTGCTCACAGTGCTAGCGCTAGATAGATTCGGAGACTTCGTCGGAGACCAAGTCATGGCGCCTGTGCGAGAGACCGCGTCACAGACTCTCTCGGCGCTACTTGTACATATGCCTCAATCGTCAGTGCTACGCGTGCTTGACTTGCTCTCGACAATGGTTCGGCAAGATGAAGTCAAAGCGGAACTAGAGACAAAAGCTCAAATGGATCCAGAATCACGCAAAGGCAAGCGGAACTATTATTGGGAGGTCAAGCATGCGGGTCTACTAGGCTTGAAATACCTCGTTGCTGTAAGGCGCGATCTTTTCGAGAAGCAAGAAGAAGTCAAGCAAGAATCGTCAGCAAATGGAACAAGTATACCTGTGAATGGATTGCCTGATCGTCAGAAACGAGTCGAGAATATACTGGACACATCTATTCTCGGTCTAAGTGATAAAGATGATGATGTGAGGAGTGTCGCTGCTTCGGTCCTTCTGCCGCTGGCGAATCTGGTCGTCGACTCTCTAGCTAGAGAAAAGACACTGCTCCTCCTGGACATGCTCTATTTGAGCTTAGGCGATCTACGGGATGATCTGTCAAGTTCAGTGGGAAACGTCATGGACCTGCTTTCGAAACTTCTGCAATTCCCGACTATTCTCGAGCAGATGCAGAGCTCTGGCGAAAGGTGAGTCGAGGAGGACTCCATAGACCACCGCAGTCATTTGCTTACTTTCTTCCCACTATTAGCCGAAGCCTCATTGTCCTCATACCAAAACTTTTTCCCTTCTTCCGTCATACTATCACGGGAGTGCGCAAAGCGGTCGTCGACGCAATTTACACTTTCCTTACTCTGCCAGCCTTGGCCTCCGATACTACTTCTGACTGGATCGATGGACGCTTGTTACGGATGCTCTATCAAAATTTGATCGTTGAGCAGAACGGGGACATCCGAGAAACCTCCTTAGCTGCGTGGACGGCGGCAATAACGAGGTTCTCTAGCGCCTCACAGGCTTCGACCCTTGTTACTCGTATACAGCCTTTACTGCCGTCCTGGTTCGACATTCTCATGACCCCAATCGGTCAGCAACTCAATACGACTTCCTTCTGGAAACCATCGGAGTATGACCCCAATGCTACAGGAGTATACAGTATTGACAAGGCCATGGTCAAGCAGGATCTCGCGTTGGTATCAGTCGAGCAAATACTACAAGGTCGTCTAGCGGCCGTAGAAGCACTTGCCGATGCTCTGAGTCGGTACCCACCGGATTTACACGAAGCCAATATCGGTCCACTCCTGGGTGCATATATGACATCGGCGTCAAGTCATCAGTTATCCTTCTCCTCCATATTCATTGCACGCTGGGCGGAGTCACTCGCAGCGCAAAGTCCGCCAGCACACTCGCCGTTGCTAGACCACCTGGCGCCTTTAACACTAAAGGCTTTAGCGTCAGACCCTGCCATCTCATACTCCGAGACAGTCGGCCTGCTCACGCAAATACACACCCACTGCCAACAATTGCTCGGAATATTCAAGAACAAAGGGAAGATACCTGCGAACCACCTGCCTGTTCTCGATCCTCCTCATCAAGGCTTTTCGCTTGCGAGAGCACAGCAATTAGCTGGAATCGACTTCCAAGCCCTGCTCAACATCATGCCACCGAAAGCCAAGCCGGCAGCGCAACCTCTGCTCCAAGAGCTGGCAAACAGGATACAGTCAGAAACTATGCGGACGGCTGCCTTGAAAGAGGCAATGGACGTCCAGGTCTTTGCATCAATAGCTGGAGCTGTCGTCGCACTGAAGCAGATACCAACAAAGCTCAATCCTCTGATACGAAGTCTGATGAATGGCATCAAATTTGAAGCTAACTCGGATCTGCAGAAGAGGACGGCTACTGCATTGGCATCTTTCATCTCGCTGTGCAATGAAGCAGGAGCCGCGATGAAATCCAATCCTTCAGACAAGATCGTCAAGAATGTTTGTAGCTTCCTATGCCAAGATGCAACTATGACACCGCTATTTACGATGTTCAAAACCACAACGAAGGGAATCATCACGCCGCGCGATGTCGGTGGTATCGAACAGAATGGCGCCGCTGTTGTTCCGACAAGCAAAGTTGCGGCACTAGGCGTGGCTGCAGTCAGTGACGAAGTCGAAGATGAAGCCAATCGCAAAACGAAGCTTGTGCGGCGTGGAGCAGAGTACTGTCTTCAAGCCTTGGCCTCTGAGTTCGGGTCAACCCTCTTCGAGCAAGTTCCAAGATTATGGATGGGTGCAGCACAATCCTTGGCTACCATGACTGCCGAAGGACTAGACGCATTAGAGCATCATTGCACTCATAATGAGACCGCTGCACAAGAACTTCTGGACTCTCTTACCGTTCTCGACGCCCTTTGCGCAGCCGCTCCATCTGTCGTACTTCCTCGCTTGATGGAAGTACTACCCAAAGTGATCATCTCGATACAGAGCAAGTTTGCAGTCGTCCGATACGTAGCCGTCAGGTGCCTTGTGACGATATGCGATTCATTCGCGCAAGAAGCCATGAAGAGCGTAGTGCTGGAAGTCATTCCATTCATTGCGGATCCATCTTCGACTGCCAGGCGAAGAGGAGCGACCGAATTGATAGCTGGCATTATTGATCGTCTTGATATTCGTATACTGCCGTACATCACCTTCCTGGTCGTGCCTGTCCTAGGGCGGATGACAGATTCAGACGAGGAGACACGTGTGCTGGCAACTCGAACTTTCGCCTCGCTGGTCAAGCTTGTCCCGCTTGAAGTGAGCACGCTGTCACTGCAACACCGCCGGCACTTTATTCATACTGACTCTTTTGACTATCCAGGCCGACATCCCTGATCCGCCGGGATTCCCTAAAGATCTGCTGCAAAAGCGAGACGAAGAAAGGAACTTCCTGCTTCAGCTATTGGGCGGAGGAAAAGTGGAAGACTACGAACTGCGTATCAAGGTCTCCGTGGACTTGCGTCGCTATCAAAGAGATGGCGTCAATTGGCTGGCATTCCTCGCCAGATATCAGCTGCACGGTATTCTTTGCGACGATATGGGCCTGGGCAAGACTTTACAGACTATCTGCATACTCGGTAGCAAGATTAAGGAAAGAGCAGAAGTATATGCAGCTTCAAAGTCGCCATCTGCCGTTCATCTACCGTCTTTGGTCGTATGTCCACCAACCCTAGTCGGTCACTGGAAGCACGAAATTCAAACCTACGTTCCTGAGCTGTCATGTACCATCTACGGAGGAGACCGTCAAGAGCGCATCAAGCGAGCAAGCGGCTTAAAGAGCTTCGATATTGTCATTACGTCATACGACGTAGTCCGCAATGACATCGAGGTCCTACAGCCAATAGACTGGAATTACTGCGTCCTCGACGAAGGTCACATCATCAAGAATGGCAAGACGAAGTTGTCGAAAGCTATAAAGACAATACGTGCAAATCATAGACTTATTCTCAGTGGAACACCAATACAGAATAATGTGTTGGAGCTCTGGAATTTGTTTGACTTCCTCATGCCTGGGTTTTTAGGTACTGAAGAAGCCTTCAATCGTCGTTATGGAAAGCCGATACAGCAGAGTCGAGATGCGAAGAGCTCTTCGAAAGACCAAGAAGCTGGTGCATTGGCTCTTGAAGCTTTGCACAAACAAGTCTTACCTTTTATTTTGAGGCGATTGAAAGAGGATGTACTAGACGATCTACCTCCGAAGATAATCCAAGATTACTACTGTGATCTATCACCACTCCAACGAGATCTCTATGAAAACTTCACAAAAGCAAGTGAAGATGAGCAAGATACTTTCGTCAGCAAAGTTGAAGATGACGAGGAGGCGAAACCTGCTAAAGCAGCTTCAAGTGGCGGTGGTCAGAACACGCATGTCTTCCAGACTTTACAGTATCTTCGGAGACTTGTCAACCATCCTACACTTGTCATTCAGCCTGATCGTCCGGATCATCAAAGGATATTGGCGAAACATGGGCTGAGCGGCAATACTGGCAACGGCAATGTACAGGACATCGCGCAGGCGCCTAAGTTGATGGCTCTGAAGTAGGTCTTCACATATCGTTACACTGGGTGAACCATTTACTGATGTCCGATTCTTTATTCTTACTGTGCAGACAACTCCTTCTGGACAGCGGCATAGGCACGCAGAGCGTCAAGGCTGAAAGCAATGGCTCAGCCGATATAGATCTCAATAGTGACTCTGCCGTCGCTCCACACCGGGTCCTCATCTTCTGCCAACTCAAATCGATGTTGGATCTCATTGAGAACTCTCTCTTCGCTAAGCATCTACCTTCAGTCAGCTACATGCGTCTAGACGGTAGTACACCACCTCATAAACGACATTCAGTCGTACAGACCTTCAATGCCGATCCCTCAATTGACGTGTTACTACTCACAACGCACGTAGGTGGACTAGGACTCAATCTCACCGGAGCGGATACAGTCATTTTCGTCGAACATGATTGGAATCCGATGAGAGATTTACAAGCTATGGATCGAGCTCATAGATTAGGGCAAAAAAGAGTAGTGAACGTTTATAGATTGATCACTAAAGGGACATTGGAAGAGAAAATCATGGGATTACAAAGGTTCAAAATGAATATAGCTTCTACTGTCGTTTCTCAGCAAAATGCAGATTTGGCTACTATGGATACTGAGAATGTACTTGATTTGTTCTCAGGTCAAGATGATGGTGGTAGTGCGGGAGGTGGTGGAAAGCAGAAGAAAGATGGCAAGCTTACGCAGAAGGAAATGCTTCAGAATTTGCAGGAGTTGGATGATAATGAGGATGAGTATAAGGATATGGGAGACGCTACCAGCTTTGCTGATAGCTTAGCTGCGTAGAGAGCTCGACGAGATGGGGCGAAGGACAGTGTATACTATTCATCTGATTTAAGCACTCTCTTTAAGCAACGCAAAGCTATATCGTTTTCAAGTTCGTCTTGAGTACATGTTTAGTGGAGAGCACCCCAAGGTCATGCTATACCGCCCAGCAAACCAGACGTGCGATGTTTCTCCTTCTTTCGAAGGGACCGTGTACATATAGAAGACATTGGTAGAGCTCAGTCCTCGTTGCTTCGATAGCTATGGCGACTGCCATGGTAGATGATGATGCGCGACTGATATCTGGACTGGATCACGTGATTTTCCAGACTTGCATGACAGAGAGCACATATGCTTTGGTGATTCTGGAGTCAACCTGTGTTCTATACGATACATCACAGACAGTGTCGGCGTGCGTATAATCCTGCTGATATCATACTTCTCTTCGTCATCTCTATCTCACATGCCTCCGTGAGAGCTCGAATTTCGTGCAGCCTTTGTTTGGTTTGCCATCCGGGTATTCGCCACCATTTCTCACAACAACTGATCGGGATTCCTGCAGAGCGAGAACTGCAGAGGAGGAAGGGAGAGGATTATCTTCCTGCAAAGCTGCAAACTCTCTCTCTTCCCTCCCACATCCATCTTTTCTTGTTCTCCCCCCTCTTGAGCCAGAAACTCTGCCACTTTCCATCCACAATCTACAATGGCCCGCACAAAGGTGTGTACCTTCTTTTTTCCTGCTGTTTTGCATGAATACTGACTTTGTTGTTGTTGTTTACTTGCAATGACAACAGCAAACCGCACGAAAGTCCACTGGAGGCAAGGCCCCACGAAAGCAGCTCGCTGCTAAGGCTGCACGAAAGTCTGCACCTGCCGCTGGTGGTGTCAAGAAGCCTCACAGATACCGTCCTGGAACTGTCGCTCTTCGTGAGATCAGACGATACCAGAAGGTGAGTTCAAGGCTTCAGCATTACTTATCACCATATACTGATCATCGTTGTGTGTGATCACAGTCCACCGAGCTCCTCATCCGAAAGCTCCCCTTCCAGAGACTCGTCCGTGAGATCGCTCAAGACTTCAAGACCGACCTCCGCTTCCAGTCATCCGCCGTCATGGCCCTCCAAGAGTCCGCTGAGGCTTACCTAGTCTCTCTATTCGAGGACACCAACTTGGCTGTGAGTTCGCTCTCCCTTATCTGCCTCCTTATGCTTTGCATGCATGAATGGATTGAGAGAAAGGTGGTGGTGGCGGATATTCAAAACATTCGATCATCACCATCACTTCGAACAAGCTTCATTCATGCATGCATAAGCACAAGGACCCGAGTACAGCTAGAAAACAGCATACTGACATTGTTCTGATGTTCTTCCAGGCCATCCACGCCAAGCGAGTCACCATCCAGCCCAAGGACATCCAGCTCGCTCGCCGACTCAGAGGTGAACGATAAGCGTGTCGCTCGCTTGTCATGAGCATCTTGTCCTGTTCAAACATGGTCAAGTCTCAACACTGAAGAACCGGAGAAGATTAGTCGAGTCATCCATCCACTCTATCTTTGTAGCCTGCTATTGCTTCTCGATCCCTCGAGTCGCAGTAGATGTAGCCTGCATGAACACTTCGGGATAGACTCGACTTCTCTTTTCGGTGCTTTTCACATCTAGCTAGTGCTACAATGCTCCAGTTACTCTTCTCCCCCATTATCCTATCAGCTCTTTCGCTTTTCTTTCACACCCAATACTTTACATTACTATCATTTCAGACCTAGGTTTGATTTGTTTTCACACCTTTTTGCACATCTTAGTTGAGAAGATAGTCGTTGATATGCTTGTGTTAGGATTTCTTTCAATCTCTTGATGCAATATCGATAGCTGTTTCTCAATGTCCAAGCTCTGGTGGCCCTGATTGAACAAGACTGTTGAACACTGTCTTCTATGTATTGCTCTTTGAGGGTAAAGCTTGCTTGTGTGCGGACGGAAGATCACGAGCGTGACCTCTTGACGCGTCGAGGCTGCTTCTGCAGCTTAGGTAGTCGTCTCCAGAACGGGCCCGCGAGCACTAAGAGAAGGCCAAGTGATGATGTTGTATTCAAAAGGAATGAAAACTGCAATAACACGATGGATCCCCCAACTCGATGCATTGCTCTGACGCTGAAATGATCCACCTCTTCTTCTGTTTCGTATCAACCCGATCGACCACTTCCACCCTACACGAAGGCCTTCGTGGTCAAGCACTGCAAGCAAGATGCTTGAGAGGCTTGTAAGCTGATGCTATGACGCTGTTGTCGCGCAACTAGCAACTAGCTAACTAGCTATGCTGACGCGTCTCTATTCTTCGCTGTCTTGTAGGAAGTGTACAACTTCAAGTCCTATAAAGGCCGTCAGGTCATGTAAGTCGCCTCCAGTCTATCCTGACGAGAGAAGGACAAAACAGCTAATAAAATGGTATAGAGGACCATTCAAGCCATTCTCCGCAGTCATAGGTCCCAATGGAGCAGGCAAATCAAATCTCATGGACGCAATTTCGTTTGTGCTAGGTGTCAGGAGCGCTCAATTAAGAAGTAGCCAGCTTAAAGACTTGATTTATCGTGCTGGAGATCTGGAAGGGGCTCAACAGCAACAGAATGGCCAGAATGGACATGACGATCATGAAGATGATGCAAGTGATGGAGAACGTCAGGAAGTCGCTAAGAAAGCTTGGGTACAGGCTGTTTATAGGGATAAAAAAGGCAAAGAGTGGAACTATCGTAGAACGTGAGTGGCGGCGCGTGTATACTTGATAACTTGCATTGCTGCTACAAGGAGGAAGAGGAACAAGGCCAGTCAACAAGGCCCGTCGAGATTAGCACTGACCTCGTCCTCTTGCTTTCTCTCTCGGTTCCTATCCTGTTTCACTGTTTACCCTCTACCTGTTTTGATCAATGCAGGATCTCCATCTCTGGCGCTTCTGAATACAAGATCAATGGCAAGGTCGTGAACGCTAAAGAATACAATGATGCACTATCGGATCATAATATCTTGGTGAAAGCGAAGAACTTCCTTGTTTTTCAAGGTGACGTCGAGGCTGTTGCTTCACAATCACCGAAGGACTTGACGCGTCTCATTGAGCAGATCAGCGGGTAAGTCTTGACCTACCGCCTCTAGCGTTGACATTCTCTTGCCAGCTATTGTGCAGGAGGTCAGAATGGACGATAATTGTGCTGACGTTCTCTCTTGTATGTCTGCTCCTTCAGATCCATCGAGTACAAAGAAGAGTATGAAGCCGCCAAAATAGCAGCCGAAAAAGCAGTGGAAATCTCAACGCACAACTATAACAAGCGACGAGGTATCAACACTGAAATTCGACAATTCAAAGAACAAAAATCAGAAGCTGAAAGGTTTGCTCAATTACGAGAAGAGAAAGATCAAGCTATCATTCATCTTTTACTTTGGAAATTGTTTCATATTCAAGATGATATTAAGAATAGTCAAACTTCTATTGAAGAGAAGAAGGAAGCTATGACTGAATTGGTAAAAGAACAGGAAGCGCATGAAGAACGACTGAGGAAAGCGCGTAAAGATGTGGCTAGTGCGCAGAAACAGGTTACTAAACAGGAGAAACAGGTCAAAGCGAAGGAGAAGGAAGTGACTGAAAAGGTGGGGTTACATCACTTTCTAGTGTTTGAGGCACAATGACCCTCGCAGATTAGCCTAACTGACACAAAACATCGACAGCGTCCGGAATTGACCGCCATTGACGAAACTATCAAACACGCTCAGAAGAAGTACAAAAGAGCAGAAGACGCCTGTGCAGAAATAATGAAGGAAAAGAAATCGAAAGAAGATAAAATTCCAAGCTTGAAAAAAGAACTTGAAGCTGTTGAAACGGAACTGACGGAATTACAGAAGAAACAGAAGAAGGAATCTGAAGCCACTGGGTTTTCGCTTGATGAAGAGAATATCAAGGAGTATACCAAGCTGTAAGTTCTAGCAGCATCACGATTTTCCACTCGAGCTTTTCGCGCCACAGACTGGCTATACTGACTTTCCTGCGCCTCGTTACCGACTCCTTTCCCTTCTGTCTTCCTCTTGCTCGCCTACAGGAAAGCACAAAGTAGAGGTAAAGCAGTCAAAGAGCAAGAAGAGCTCGAAAAACTATTGAAAGAGCAAAGAATCCGAAAAAGTGAATTGACATCATTGAAGAACAAATTGCAAGATGCTCAATTCACACTTGAGAAGCATGAAGAGAATGAGACTAGATTTTCTGCTAGAAAACTGGAAATGGATGAGAAATTGAAGAGTGCTGCTGAACAACTGGCGAATGCCAAAGAGGCATTGAATCGAGCACGAGCTGAGAGGACAAAGTATAAGTGAGTCTGCTTAGGTTCCATTTGCACGATTCCTCCTGTCTGTTCCGTTTACTGACGTTGCAATGCGTATCGCGGGGATCTTTGCTCTCCAGTCAAAAGACAACAGAGATCAATGAAAAACTGCAAGAAGCCTTGCGAAAGTTGCAACTAGTCACCTCGGTCGAGAATGAAAGAAAACGCGAAACAAAACTCAAAGAAGTCATCGCTTCGCTGCAGCGGATCTTCCCTGCTGGTACGGTCAAAGGGCGCGTCAGTGATCTATGTAAGCCGCAAGAACGGAAATACGATACTGCAATCTCTGTAGTGCTAGGCAAGAACATCGACAGTATCGTTGTCGACTCCCAACAGACAGCTCTGGAGTGCGTTAACGTAAGTAGACATCATTTTCACCCTTGAAGTTTGATTTCCAAGCTGACACTCTCTCATATACAGTACCTGAAAGAGCAAAGAGCCGGAACGGCGACCTTCCTGCCACTGGATACTATAACACCCAAACCCATCGACGACAAATTCCGCAGCTTTGGTCATGGCTCCAGACTGGCACTTGATCTGCTCAAATTTGATCAGTCTAATGAACGTGCTATCCTGTTTGCTTGCGGCAACGCCCTCGTTTGTGATACTATGGAATCTGCGAGACAGATCGCTTTCGGGAAAGGTCAACAAGTGAAAGGTGAGATAGCAGAAAGATTATCAGCGAACGATCTTGCTGACCAGTATTACTCTACAGTCGTTACTCTCGATGGCTCCGTCATCCACAAGACAGGAAATATGACGGGTGGTGACGATGGCAAGAACAATAACCGAAAATGGGACGATGCAGAAGTAGCAGCGCTGAAGCAGCAAGTCGAACATTACAAGACTAGACTGGGCGAGTTACGCCAACATCGACCTAAAGAAAGCGATGAAGACGTTCCCGCTAGCAAAATCACAACGCTAGAGACTGAGGTAACCGGTATCAAGGACGATCTTTCAGCTACCAAGAATTCCCTTAAAGACAGCAGAGCACAATGTAAAGACGCGCAGAAGAAAGTAGATGAGCTACAAGCGAAACTCGATAAAGTGCAAGGAATAGTTAGCGAGTCAGAATCACGCATAGAGGAGTTGAATCAGACAATCGCGAAAGCTACCGACCGTATCTTTGCTGATTTCTGCAAGAGAACTGGGCTTGCAAATATTCGAGTCTATGAGGATCATCAAAACAAGCAAAATCAAGAACAAGGGGAAGAGATTTTGCGCATGAGTAAGGCTCGTGACACATTCAACAATAGGTAAATGCTTTGCAACCTGGCTTCATAGTGAGATGAAGGTGGAGAGTTGGCTGATGCAATTCTCTTTGATTTCGTGCAGGATCGCCTTCGAAAGCGAAAGAATTAAAGACCTCGACGACCGGCTGGAGACCATTCAAAAGGGACTCATCTCAGAAAAGCGGAAGTTGGAAGATTATGAAGCGAAGAAGGCGGCTTTACGGGCTGAGTTAGAGGAACTTGAAGCAAGTGCAGAAAGCGCAAAGACGGTCCTGGCTGAACTACAGGAGACGTTGAACGAGACGCAGACTGCTCTAGAGAATGTCAAGAAGACAAATTCCAAAGCTTCAAAAGCTTACGAAAAGGCTGTCAAGGAAATTGCCGGTCTTAACGATCAGATTGAGAAGCTGTCTAGTGAAAGATTTGCTATCTACAAGAGGTGCAAATTGGAAGAGATCGATCTGCCGCTCAGAAAGGGCAGTCTGGATTCCGTACCGCTCGAAGAGGTGAGTGCTGGTCGAGTAGCTTTTCTCGAACTTCTGTACTGACCGCTACAATTCAGAACCTTCTCGAGAGGGCGGCTATGGAAGTCGACGGCGAGGGCGAGGATACGCAGGATGCTCGCGAGGTGCCGGACTATGGTCTCAAGCCTGATTACAAGGACTTGGAAGAGGATGAGAGGGAGGTGAGTGTCAAGTGGAATCGGTTTGCATCGGAATATGGAACGGCGCTGATCACTTGACATGTGTAGAACGGTACCGAAGAGATGGAGCAGACCCTGCTGGACAAGATCGCAACGATAGAAGCAGAGATTGACCGAATGTCACCGAACATGAAAGCCATCGAGCGTTTAGACGAGACGGAAGCCAAGCTAGCGGCTACAACGACAGAAATCGACAAAGCGCGCCAGACAGCAAAGGAAGCGAAAGATGAATTCAACCGCCTCAAGCAAAAACGAACTGAACTCTTCACCGCTGCATATGATCACATCTCAAATGCTATCGATGAAGTCTACAAAGATCTCACGAAAGGCAAATTGGCTCCTATGGGTGGAACGGCTTATCTGTCTCTGGAAGACACGGAAGAACCGTACCTGACTGGTATCAAGTATCATGCTATGCCTCCCATGAAGCGGTTCAGAGATATGGAGCAGCTATCGGGTGGTGAGAAGACCATGGCAGCGCTTGCTTTACTATTCGCTATACACTCGTAAGCCTTCGCTAGGCACTGTTTGCACGTGGGAATAATACTGACACGTCGGTTACAGGTATCACCCTTCGCCTTTCTTCGTATTGGACGAGATCGATGCGGCTCTTGACAATACAAATGTCGCCAAGATCGCTTCTTAGTACGTTTTGATTATTGCCCATTGGCTATATGGCGCCGTACTGACTCAGGCCCTCTTCTCTTGCGGCTTTGCAGCGTTCGAAGTCGCGCAAGCGAACAATTCCAGTTCATCGTCATCTCTCTGAAGAATTCGTTCTGGGAGAAAGCAGCTGGTCTAGTTGGTATCTGGCGAGATTTGGACGTCAACAGTAGTAGTGTTTTGACATTGGATGTGAGTTGCATCATGGCATGCTATCGTACGGAGAGTTGCCAGCTGACTCGTACATTCTCGTTACTGTGCTTCCACAGCTTGAGAAATATGCTGAAGAGGCATAGACGAAGGAATTGGGCTGTCATCGACTAATTTTCTGAAGTGGTAGTTCGAGGAGGGATGTGAGAGGAATGATGTTGATGTACTATTACGCAACAGCCGACGAAGCTACAGCAAGAAGCACATGCCTGGCAAATTCCAGTCAGTGAGGAATGGGACCGCGGTGGAGGTTCCCAAACCTCTGGACTCGAGTAATAAGATTGGCGGCTAACAACCCCACATGGGCAGCATACGGCTCATCGACTTATTCTAGCATTGTATAGACATCTGAACGAAGGTACTCCGCAATGGTGCACGTGCCTCGATCACCTCTTTACACGTATGGACTAGAACCAGCATGACGAGAAGTTGCCAGAACAAGTTGACAAGGTAGTAGATGGCAGTGTATGATACTCCAGTCTGAGCATGACTGTCGCCGTGCTTGCAGCTATCAAGATGCAGCCCGTCCTACCAACATGCCTCCGCTGCACTGCACAGGCCCCGCGTCATCAGTGTGCAACGTGAGGTGATCGGGAAATTATGCGGTGAAAGAAGAAAAGAGGGTATCGCAGTTGCAATTGAAGCTTCTTGATCTGCATGGTATGGACAAGCTTTGGATGTTGAAGTGGAAGTGGTAGTAGTGAGAAGAAGAGCGTGACAATGGCCAGTGCTGCTGTTGGGAGTCCATCTCGGATGCGAGAAGCAGCAGGACAAGCGGGAGGGCTATCGACTTCGACAGGAGGAGGAGCAGCAGCAGGAGGAGGAATAGGCGAGGCACCTTCACGAAGACGACAGCATGGGCACTCTCAGTCTCTGAGTCACTCAACGCCGTCATCACTGTCGAATTCTGCGTCTCCCTCTGCCATTGACAGGTTCATCAAGTCACTCTTGCCTCAATCAGCCTTTCCATCTTCCATTGTTGAAGCTGGAAGTGCGAGTGACGAAGCAAGCGGCAGTCAAGCGACGACGACGACGACGGCCAGGCTTACGAACAACAACACCACGCTCTCTAGATCCAGGGCATCGTCTGTCTCGTCTTCGTCTTCCTCTGTGGTGCAACCTGCATCCCCTGCTACTGCTACCAACGGCACTCCAGGCAAGAGCAAGAGCAGAGCACCGAGGTCATCTATCGGAGCAGGCAAAGCTGCCCATGCACAGCGGCATCATCATCATCAAGGCAGTCTCAGCATAGACAGTACATACTCGCAGCCTAAGAGTATGCCACCCTCCGATATGATTACAAGGACTCGCTCGAAGACTGGTGTCACTCCTACTGGTAGCAATGTCAGAGCGCCTTCACCTGCTTCGTTCCATGCTGGTGGAATAGGTGGGTTTCTGCTGCATTTTTGATCGAGTAGTATACACTACCATTCTACATAAGCTGACTTACAGTCGTACACTATTGCGTGCATTGACCAGGCGAATCTCCTGCCCCTGCAAACCGCTCAAGACAGAATTCATCCTCCTCGCTCGGATCCACTCACCTGACTTCATCCATGTTCTCGCACCGTCAATCCAATTCGAGTGCAACTCAACAGGATGCTCATACGTTTAAAGGTGGCAAGTCTACCCCCGGTGGAAGTAGATTGAACACTTCAAGTAGTGCGAACACGAGTATCCTCGCTTCACCTCCTTCTACCGCCAACCCCAATGCTACTAGTCCGGGGAACAGCAATACACTCCCTTCGATACGCGGATATACTACGTTTCCTGATAACACACTCAGTTTATCTACTGGCTTATCCTCAACTCGCCCTCGTACTCCGCTTCTTGACCCTTTCATGCGCTATCGGCAACTACTGCCTCAAGCCTCTCCTTCTGGCATAACACTAGGTGCAGACGGCGCAATAAGCAATGAACCACCCCGCATAGGCATGCCAAACCTACCGAGCACATCATCATATAGAAATGAAGATTCCGCACCCTCAGAATCCTACGTCGCCTCATTAGCTATGGCTCCTCTCGTGTCGTATCCAGCCAATACTCCTCGCGACGCTTATCAGCAGCAGCAGCAACAACAACAACCTCTATACATACAAGGTGGTCGAACTCCAGATACTTTACATGCCGCACCTTCTTCCACTTACAGTACACCAGCTATGAACATGTCATCACCGTCAATGCAGTATACAGCTTCCAATCAGACTGGAATCTTGAATAATAGCCATCATTTCACGGCTGGTCCTGCTACTAGATCTGGAACGCTCGACAGTTCATTCAGTCAAAATCAGGCTCAGAATAGAAGGAATAATGCTGGCTTGGGAGTTGGGACCTCGGGTACTGCAGGTCCTTCGAGACTTGCGCCTAGGCATCGCTCTAATTCAGTGGATTCGTATTTACAACGCGATATCGACGATGAGGAGGAAGAGGACCACCAACACGCTAGACATACACGACAACAATCATCAGGTGGGAATACTGGTGGTTTTGGTAGCTTCTTCCATTTGCGAAGCTCAAGATCAAGATCTAGGAAGAATTCCTTGAGCAATACAGTCGATACGGGCCACTCAGCTAAGCTATCATCTAGATTTGTGCATTATGGCCAACCTTCACCTGCGTCTAGATCTCGTACACCTAATTCAGCGTCGGAGCATAGGACAAGACAGCGTTCATCTAGCTTCGGTGGGACTGCAACTCAGGATGCATACAGATTCCCAGACGGTGATGAAGGCTTGTCGCCGACTCAGCTTCGTTCTGCTGGCTCAGCGGATACGAGAGCTCGTCTACCCAGAGGATATACAGGCTCGCGGTCGAATTCAGCAGTAGGATCAACCTCTTCATTCGGCAGGAGACGAAGCAGAGGAGAGGCAGATCACCAGAAACGGATTCCCAATAAATTGATTTCAGCTAGATTACCTCCAGATATAGATCATAAAGAAGCTAGAATACCCTCACAACCATTAGGCTATACTTGGATATGCGGATCTCATTCAGCTGCTCGGACACCATCATTCTATGATGAATTTGATTATTCGAAATTTCCTGGTGGAAAAAGAAAAAGAAGCATGTCTAGATCTACCATTACTCCTAGAACTTATACTGCTAGTAATAATGCGATGAGTAGGAATGGTAGTCGTGCTGGTAATGAGGCGAGTGGAGAGGCGGACGACTTAGCTTACGAGAGTGAACCTGAGTTCTTGGCTAGACGAAGGGCTAGAAATGCTCATAAAGAAGCTACTGCGCCTCCGAACACGGATGCAACTTTTGGAGCTCGAAATCGAAATAGGGATGGTGTCTTTGTCAATGAAGCTACGCAGACTGTGCAGGATGAAGCTACACAGACGACACCTCGCTATGGTACGCCTTCAATTGAAGATCTTTACAAAGGTAATCTACCATCGACCCAGCGGCAAACGGGCACTTTCTATTCCGGTGCGCTCTTGGATCCACAAGGGGAGAAAGCACTCCGAAGACGCTCGAGATCATTGGTCAACCTTCGAAGAGATTATAACGGTACAGGCACTACGCCTGGCGCCGTCACCAATGCTATCATTTCGCATCCATTTAGGGACAGATCGTCGGAGCTTATAAGAACGCCAAGAGCTGCTCCTATTCCTATGTCGACTGAGGAAGGACTCGCTGTTCCACCTCTGTTCATGGGAGAAAGTGCCGTAATTCCGTCTCCTCCTAAGAAGCCATTGACGCTTCCTCGTCAAACTTCTGGGCATGCGCACCCAAGCCCGAACGTTCGAGACGGTACTGGACTTAGAAGAGCACCTAGCCGAGCTTCCATCGAAGCTATAGATGATCCGGAGAAGAGGAGGGAGGCACTATTTGCAGCTCTGCCTCCTCCAACTCGGAGATCGCCTACACCTGCTAGCGCCGCTTCCTCTTTGCACATGTTCCCGACTGGAAAGGTGCTGTCGCCAGACCCGTCGGCTACTACTGCAGTGCCTACCGCAGCTATGGACACTTTAGATCTAGACAACAGAGCGAGCGAAGATATATCGCAGCACCTAGCCTCCATCGAGCGTTCTGGCGCAATGTCACCGCCTGTAGATGACTATTCGCAATTCGAAGCTTCCAGAGTGATCATAGGTGAATCCGATCTCTTGTCACCTGCAAATGCACAGGAACGTTTCCCGGTAGTGTATGGACAAGCTTTCTCTACTGCACATGAATCGCAAGAAGGAGAAATACTGGACACTTCACCTGTATTGGAGGATAATTCTGGTCTATTCAGAGATACCAGTCGAGACTCTGGTGGAAGTAGAAATAGTCTTACACCCTTGCCGGGACATGTATCCCAGATGGGACAGGATACTAGTGGTAGCGGTGGATCTGGATCTGCGAGCAGGAGCATCAGTAACGGATCGGCTCGTATTCTTGATCTTAACGAGGAGAGCTTTACGAACTTGGTAAGCGTTGGCCTGGTACAGAAGTCTGTAGAGATATTAACATCTGCTATGACTTTCCGTAGTTCTACAAGGCGCCACCCCCTTCTAAGCCACTTCCTTCGCTGCCATTAGGCTCGCCTGCTCAGAGTCCTTCTATAGGTGACTCCGGCTCTCGTGGCGGAACAACACCTTCGCCTGCCACTGAACAGAGGGAAGGCTCGATGAAAGAATATCTGGGATATGAAGAGCGTCGACCGACATCGTTGACTCCCGAAGATAGGTTCCCTACGCCGGACTTCACAGTCCTGCAGAGCTTCGATCTTGGTGCTACCGGATCGGATGCTGGCTCGAACAGGCATAGCCAGACGGAGGCATATACTCATCCATTCGCAAGAGTGTCACCGTCTCATCCATCAGCTGCTATATCCGGCACTCGCAACGCGGATAACGACTGGTCCAACGTGGACGAAAGCCTGTTACACAACGGCAGACAAGTCTGGCCTCCTTCAAACTATGAAGACGACGAGAACGAGACTTTACTACAGCCTCCTCCGATGGAACGAAACTTCACGACTTCGACGGCTCGAACAGTGGACACTTTCTACACTGTGACAGGTGGCCTTTCCAACGCTTCTACCTCGGCTCTCAATGCTCCACCCCTTCATCATCAAGAATCGTTCGCTTCGGCTCGTTCGCATATCACTGCTAGCTCAGCTGCAAGAACACCACAAGCAGAAATTGCGCAACCCTCGACATTCTTGCAGGATCGTGGGCAATTCATCGACGATGATCACTCAGACGATGAGCGCGAGCGTGACATCATGGCTACTATCAGAAGGACGGACCTTTCTCCGATCTTTGTTCCTCGAGCTGGCATACCCGCGCAGTTCCTACAACAACATGCTAGAGACAACACTGCAAGCCCAGCACTTAGCTCGCGGCCTGGTACTGCAAGAGGTTCGGAAGGAGAGGCATCCACTTCAAACAGGGAGAGCTTCATTGAGTTCGAACCTGTCGTGCCTGTCCGACCGCGAGCTGCGTCTGACACTAGAAGCTTCATCGATGACGACAGTGATGATGAGGAGGGACCACGTACTTCCGAGTCGGCGGTCGGGCCTGCATTATCGATGAATGCCAAATTGAACAGACCCAGTGTAATCGTCGAGCATCTCGATGAGGAAGAAGAGCGCGACGTGTCGAGTGATGGACTCTCGCCTCTTGGCCCGACTACGCCTTTGACTCCGCTTTACCCCCTAAGCAGCACTACCTCGGCATCTCATTACAGCTTGACACCTTCCGACATTATTGACAATTACCGAAGTCGCGAAAGCTCAAATGACCCCTCACGAAACAGCCAAGGTCAATTCTCTCTCGGATTGCCTCTTACTCCGAAAGGCGGCGACAGAAGCAGTGGCGGCTCGCACAGTCATTCGATCTCGAATGTGTCCATTCTATCCTCGCTTTCGAAGCTGGAGGACTTCCCTGAACCGCCTCCTTCTGTTACTCCGGCGTACGAGAAAGACCAATCTACAGCTATGGAGGGTATGCATCATCAACCGTCGCGCTCTACTTTAGGCAACGGCGAGCAGTCGACTGGTCTTCTACGTCCTCGTGTCAGCAGTCTGCTTACAGGACCACACAATCAAAGCCGGGCAACGATCAATACTCAAGCTACGCAAAATACCTCAATCTACACCTTCACGTCCTCTGCTGATGACGGTGAACAGCGAGCTGAGCAAGAAGACTCGCAACAAATGGACCGACAAGACAGCTCATCATCACAACGCAGACATGCCTTGTTCGAATTCCCCATGCGCCGCAGTGGTTCCAAACGATCTACAGCCGATTCCTTTATTGACACGACCACCTCACCCGATAGGGGCACTTTCGATTCACAGCCCTTCGATGGCCATCATGCGTTGTCATCAAGCTCAACAAGTCCGGCACTATCTACGCCCGTGACCGGAGCGGGAACTTCAGGGTTATTAGAGAAACGACAAAACTCGGCATCTTCAAGTTCATCGCCTCACTCGCAACATTTCAGACTGAGTGGCATATTCGCTAGGAGACCTAAACATGAGCGGACTTTCAGTGATCCTTCTCTTTCAAATATTCAGAGAGCGAGCTTTGCAAGTGCACGCAGAGACTCGGGTGGCTTTGAGAATCCAGAAGAGAAGAGACAGAGCTGGAGAGGATTCTAATTTGCTTTGCTGCATATACCTCCACATACCTGCGACGAGGGCATATAGTTCTCGCAACGCCATATCACGCCAGTAATAGATCGTCTTGAACGCTCGGAGTGTTTCCTCTATAAGTCACGCAGTATGCTTTGATGTTGTCAATACTACTTCTTCTCTGATGGGACCATGAAGGGTTGCGGTAGATCACGAAACCAGTAATAATCAATAGTGGTCGTAGACAGTGCGATACTGACGATCCGGGCCATCTGAAGCTGTCTGTCGAAGATTTGCTTCCGTATAGCGCTCAAGACGTACAATAGAGGTACTGTTCCATTGTGTGAACGCCAGTAGCAAGGCCTATATACAGGCCGGGCATGGTTCTTGCTAATGGTCTTCGCCAATACCTCCGATAATGAATGTGTTCTTTGCATTACACTACAAAATTATGACCATCGTGGTATGGATACACGGGTATATAAAAGCGGTAGTATTAGATGAAAAGTATAGTAAGAGTCCTTTTTGCGAAGGTGTGCTTTGCTACGTACAAAGGCCCAAATAATTAATCGCGAAAGATGACAGGTTTGTAACGAGAGTTAAGTCCGAAGGCGAGATCCTTCATAAAGCATTATACTTTCATAACGCATTAAAAAAAATTGTAGCTGTAGTAATGATGCCCGCGAGTAGAGTCATGGACCAAGGAATGACCATGTTAGCCACGGCTGCGCCAGTTCCACCATTTCCATTTCCACCATTCGCCGATGAAGGAGCTACAATGGCCGCAATAGTTTGCGATACAAGTATGACAGTTTGTAATCTTGTACTTGTGATACTTGATCTACCAGGAACAGCTACCACTACGACTTCAGTAGTTGTATAGGTCGACGTTTGACGTGATATAGAAGCTGATGATGATGGTGTTGTTGAGGATGTTACTGTCACTGTCGTTATTCCAGCATTGGAAGCTTGGGAAGAAGGTGTCTGAGTTACGGTCGTTGTGCGTATACTGCCACCGCCGCCGCCTCCTCCGTTTGAAGTGGTAGTAGACGTATCTGGAGTTGAGGTATCGCTTGATCTTGTGCTGTTAGAGGAAGTTGACGTGGAAGAAGGGCTGACAGTCGTAGTGACTACTGAAGTAACGGTTCCAGTCTGACCTGATTGCGTGAATGTGGTAGTTACGGTGGAGACTATAGTGGTAGGGGATGTGATGGTGGAGGTCTCGATAGGCAGCGTTATATTACCTGTGAAAGTGGGTGCTGCTTGCGTTGAAGTTGAATTTGTAGATAATGCGGTGGAAGAAGTAGAATTGGTTGACGAAGGTATAGCGGTAGAGATAGTGTTGCCGGTAGTAGCGATAGTAGAAGAGGTAGTAGTGTTGGTAGGATCGACAGATGCGGAAGAAGAAGTAGCATTCGATGGAAGCGAAGTAGAAGTAGCGTTCGATGGTAGAGAAGTAGAAGTAGCATTCAGTGATAGAGAGGTAGAAGTAGCATTCGTAAGTCCACTTGTAGATGCCACTACGCCAGTAGTAGGGGTAGATAAAGTACTAGTAGACGTACTAGTAGTAGACTTCAAGCTTGTTGTAGAAGTAGCATTTACACCAGTGGAAGTAGGTATAAGCGAGCTCGTCGTCGAGTTGACACCACCACCTCCAATGGGTACCGTTGAGTTAGTACCGTTTGAACTGCCACCTGGACAGGTTATATTTATAGAAGGAGCAGCAGATTGGAATTGAATAGCACCATTTTGATAAAATTGATGTTCTGTAATTATGAAATTGAACGCTCCACATGCTTCTGATGGAATGGCGAAAGAAGCTGTTATTTCAGATGATGAATTTTGTTTCCACAATCCATTGAAGAGCTATTTCCCATCAAAGTAGCAGTTTGAAGAAGGAGAAGAAGAAGAAGAGAGACAAAAATTTTATGAGTTTCTTTCTGTGAGATCTACATGAGAATGTGGTCTTTTGGGCATGGCTCACCGTATAATTAGCAGATTCGGAAGTCAGAGCACCATCAATTGCAAAAGTCTGTCCTCCCTCAGTGACGGGCGTATAAGCTACTCTGATAGCATCATCAGGAGATGTATATTGAGTACCACCGGATGGAGTATTCAGAGAACCGGAAGGACCACCTTGATCTTGTCTTTTGACTGGTAATGAACGAGTACGTTGGACGGGTCCGCATGTTATGGTAATCGGTAAGGTTGTGGAATCGCTAGAGCTTGTATTGCCTGAGTTCTCAGTGACTCTCAGATCTGTAATACCATAAATACATTGGATTAGCTTGTAGTTCCATTCGGAATGCGTTCGTTGAATACGGTTCTCTGTATGCTCCTGTCAAAGCACGTGACAGATAAAAGATCAAAGAACAAAGAAAGAAAGACACCCACCAACTTCACCACAGAATCCCGAAATAGGTGCGAATACAGCTTCATATACACCATTATCTCCATTACTTGATAGTAGTCCATTAGCTAGTTGGAAGTTGATCCCATCTTGTACAAGTTCTACATTAACCGAGTCTGAATCCGAGCCCGATGGAGAATATTGAAATGGAATAGAGCCTTGGCCTGAGAATGAAGTTATTGATGTGTTTGGAGTAGGTTGCGTTATTGATTGTGCGTGTGTGCTTGATGTGAGTGCGGCTACTAACAATGCAATTAGAGATGTTCTTGAGAATATTGAAGAAGCAGGGTTTATTTGGCTTGATGAACTTGATGATGGACTCGGCATCTTGATCTGCATGAGAGGTCGGTCGGTTCGCTGTCTTGATGGGCGGTGGGTGGACTTGAGATGGGAGATAGTCTTACTCCTTCATGTATATCGTAGTGGTATTCTCTTCTTCGTCTCTTGTTCTGTCTAAGAATGGTCCAAGCTCTCTCTCTCGATCTTCTTTTCACCTCTTCAGCTACTGGCTACCGTGACGTAAAGCGTGGAAGTTGACGGGAAGGTGAAGAAGCTCAGACTGACTGGACGGACAGACAGACAAACGCAAGTGACGGGTATCGAATACAAGTCGACAAGTATACAACACAGCAACTCTCATTACAACAATAAAATCACCGCTTACTTTCACTTCGCTGCTGCTGTGCTGAGATGCTTCCTTTCTCGGCATACATTCACTGACACCGATCGAGAAGTAAAAAGAGAGAGTCATTCTTCACTTGTCAATTTGCAAAGGGCCCAGAGTCGCGTTTTTTTGGCTTTTTGCGAGAAGAGAACACGCTATTCATACTATGGTAGGCGAGTATCTGATGATGGTCACTGAGTGCATATCATTGCAAGCTCGACAAGACAGTGTGTCACTGTTGCTTTTCTGATCACGTCCGTAAGAGACCAGCGTGAGCCCCGCAAGAACCTTGGTACAATCCAATCACAGAACACAGCAACAATCTTATTATCCTTACGTTCTTAAGCTTAAATTTCATGTTTTCATCGCAAGAGCTCGTCATACACAGTCCACCTCGGCAAGTTTGAAGTGACTTTTTTGGCAGCTGGTAGCTACGAAAGAACGAATGAAGGAAGATGCTTGTAGAGTGCAACTGGTTACTGCTGATGTGATGGTTCTTTGACAATCTCTCTGCTTGTTAAAGGGTTTTACAAAGCCTGTTCTTTCATCTACTTCTCACCACAGACCTTCTTTACGCTCTCCCTAGTCGAAACAGCCTTCCACCATTTAGCAACAGCAGGTCTAGATTCGATGAGATCACCTTGTCCAGCAGCGGAGAGTAGACGTCCATAAGGGATGTGCTGCGAGCGAGCAAGTGAGTTAACATAGAGTATCATGGAATACTTCAATATCCTTTGACAGGGCGGAGTAGCAATTGAAGATGAATACTTACGAATAGATCGGCAAGTGTGATCTCGTCGCCTGCTAGATAGGCTTGCTTGGATAGAATTCGCTCATATCCATCGAGTTTGGCACCTAGCTGTTCAGCTAGTCCAGCGATGACCTTCTGATCAGGGTCACCACGGCCCTGTAACATATACAATATCATCAAACGCAGGATCCGGATATCGCATCAGCGCGAATTCCCATAAGAAGGTGGCACACGACAGAAAGAGAGAGAGATTGTTAACGACGGAAGGAAACTCACGAACATAGGCTTGAAGATGGCTTCTTTAGCAATTCCACTAGCTAAAGGATCAAAGTTGGAATATTCAACACTTGCAGCAGTCTCGAATTTAGCTAGTTTTTTGATGTAGTCATTATCGGATGATAATGGAATTAAATTGGATGCACTTGACTTTGTTGCTAGATATCTTGCGATCGCTCGTGATCTGGATTCCTTGTCAGATGCATTGTGATAATGGTGGAAGTTGTCGAGAGTGATGGAACACAGGAAGAAAGATTGGGGCACCGTGTGAACAGGTTCGAAAGAAGGGGGTGGGAACGAAAGAACGATGAAGAAAGAAAGGAAGCAACAGCATGCAAATGTATGAAGAATCAGCACACAAGTACGAGAATCACTCCATATAATGATAAGACTTCACGCACTCATGCATTATGACACCATTCTCAGTATCTTCAAGTACAGGAACCTGACCAAAAGGTTGCAACTTGATGAAGGCATCACTTTATGTTCTGCTTTGGCGAAATCGACAGGGACCAGCTCGATTTGATCGTGGATACCTGCTTCTTGAGCTGCTATGAGTACTCGTTGAGTGCATGTTGACATGCCTACGCCGTGTAATTTGTAGACCATCTTGGACTTTATATATGAGAGGAAGATTAGGTTAGATGTGGGACGCGACTGATATTCTGGGATGAAAGAGAAGAGGAGAGAGGTGCCGCACAGAGGAACTGTTTTTAAGGTAAATCAGGCTCGGGCATAAAAGTCCAGTTGATAGCTTGCGCTTATTACCTCATAGGCTATCTATTGTAACCACATTGCCGCTTTGCTTTACTATCAAAGGTTACCCTTCTTCTAGAATACGGCCATGGAAGTCCCGCTGATTTGCCGTATCTTGCAATAGTTCGGCCAATAACTGCTTGAAACCCGCCCGGCAGTGGTTACAGACTTACAGTACTTACAAGTTATCTCGGGCCTACAGCACTTTCTAGAATTACGGCTGAGTAATCTACGAGCGTGTGAACCGAGGTTCCTAAGTTGGAAAGCACGGAAATCAGAGCATGTCCAGGCTTGTCTCTCTCAAAGTTGAAAGGTACTTTGCGCCTAGTAGCATACCTCAGCTGCGAGAGATTCGCAGCTTCTGCCAGTGTACAGTAGTAGTAAGCTGTACCAATGAATGATAGGCCATCTCATCTGTCCAATGATGCGGCTTACTGTATATACTATCAGCTCCGTACAGTGACAAAAAGCATGATCGTCATCCCTACTTACGATACAAGGCACAGGCGTACTGCCAACTCCAGGCATTCTACCTTAGAACCTTGAACCAAGCCCCAGCAGCTCTGCTACCCACTTAGTCCCTGTACACCGTGTTCCGTCTCCTCTCTCGTTTGGAGGGTTGCCGTTCTCGAGGATATGGGATGGATGGATGATCGACGTACGTCCTGCACACACCTCGAAGCATTAAGTAAGGAAAGCCGGTATTGAATGGCACACTGGAACGAACGAGGACATGACAGGTGGTACATCTGAGTTGCATCCTGAGCATCCCAGATCCTCATCTAAGCTATGCCATTGCCTCGTTCCCATCCAAGTCGCTGTTCCGGGCTTCCATCGTCATCAATCAGATCATGTGCCATTTCTTCTTTGCTCTGCCTTGGGGCTTTTCCCTTCTTTTCACACCGTCCTTGTCTCTGCAACAATCCACAAAGAACCAAGACGAATCAGTAGCCCACCATGGGCGTACTCACTGCCTACACCTCGACGATGAGCATACTCACCAGAGTTGCTGGATTCATGTTCCTCCGGATAATACGTTAGTTTTGGCTGGCTCTCTTTCCATCTCGATTACCATTTCATTCCATCTGTGGATGATGATGAATTGAAGATATTTCTGAGTCTATACAAGACAGAACCATGGATTGACAGATGCTGATATGCTTCAACTTTGTTCTCCTGGCATCATCCACCGCAGCCGGTAGATATGCCTCCTTCTGCTACTGGTTCTATCTAGCCTACTGCTCTGGTCTACTCAAGATACACCAGAACATTGATCTGTTAGAGGACGAGCCTACTCGACTCTTAGAAGCAGAGCAGCAGAAATACCTAGAAGAGCATCCAAATGGTACTCTGACAGTGCACGACAGCAGCAAGTCGTCACCTGCAAACCAGGTAGCAGCAGCACATGGAGACACTGCCGTAGTTCCAGCCAGCAGTCCGAATGGCAAGAAGAACAAGCATAAGAAGAACAAACCTTCATATGCTGAAGTAGCAGCTAATAAAGCATCAGCAAAAGGAACATCGCCTCCATTTCATGCCACTCGAACACCAAATACCGTACACTTAGCTAAGGATCTCGGAATTCCATCAAGACCTAACCCCTTACACTTATTGTTTGGCCTACCGTCAAATTCAAGGAAATTCAACTATGTCTCATGGTTGATCAATACTTTACTTATTCTACTATGCCTCGACTTCCAATTCACACCTAAACTCTTCATGGATGTCAAAGATACCACCTTTGTCAGAGTTGGGGCTGTCTCGGAGAATCAAGTCAAATTGGTCGCTAGGGTTCCCCCTAGTTTATTCCCCGCTCAAGCTTTGACTTCACCTGTTGTCGATTCAGCGTCAAGCCTCTCAGCAGAAGAAGAAGAAGCAGAGAGACTGGAAGATCAAGAAGTAGCATCAACACTCACAGGTTCCGTATTAGACTCCATTATTTCAGCTAATAAAGCAGATTTCACAACAACAACAACAACGACGACGCCAGCCAATGAAGAAAACAGTGCAAAATTAGTATATCGCGCCTCTAAACCAGCTGGAGCATGGCATTATGGTGGTTCAATCCTTCCATCTCCATCAACAGACTATGTCTCAAGTATAACATTAGATGGTCTACTACCGAGTACAGAATATGAATATGCATTAATTTTACCAGATGAACATAAAAATAAATTCGTCACGCCAAACGTTGAACATCCTCATCATTTCAAAACTTTCCCTGATAATAAGCTAGCTACTCATCAAACTCATTTCACTTTTGCCGCTTCGAGTTGTATCAAACAAAACTTCCCGTATGTTCCTGGTCAGGATCATCTCAGTATTAAAGGAGCGGCGGAATTGGCGGATAGAGTCGGTCCCGATCATATTGAGTTTTTGGTACGTTCTCATTCATCATGCATCAATTTTCGATGGAAGAAGCTGACGTTAATACGGCCTTTTCCTTTCATTGCTTTAGATGTTCATGGGTGATTTCATCTACGCTGATGTACCGTGGAAAACAAGATCTCAAGAAGGTTACTACAAGTTATACCGTCAAACATTCGCTTCGAGAGATTACAGACGAGTCTATGAGAATATTCCCACTTTCCATATATATGATGATCATGAAATCATAAACGTAAGTCTTACTTTACCCCTGGTGTGTGGACGAGTTGTTCCCCAGCTAGGTCGCACACGCACAAGAAGTAGAATGACATATTATCGATGAGCTTACACACTCTTCGATGTTGACAGGACTACGCTGGCAAAGACAACGATAGTGATCCATACTTCCAGATGGCTTCTCCAGCATATGATGCCTACATCGGCCAAGGCAACCCCACCCCTTCGGTACCCGGAGTCAACTACTATACCTTCCGCTATGGCGATGCTGCATTCTTTGTCTGGGACACCAGACGTTACAGAAGCGCAAACGAACAGCTAGACGACGAAGAAAAAACAATGCTGGGATCGGAACAGAAACAAGTCTTCATGGACTGGTTGAGCGAAGTCAATCAGACTGTCACCTTCAAGTTTGTAGTGTCGTCTGTACCATTCCAAAGCTGCTACGGAGGACCGAACGGCAAATTCGATAGTAAGATTAGTACGCGTTTAACAGCAATCGTGCAAAACGGACTTGCTGACATATTGCCCGGACTTCTCAGCTTGGGGAGGCTTCCAGCATGAGCGTAGCGAGTAAGTGGTCAACCGACAGGGCTGAATTGACGATGTCTGACGGTCATGTCCTCTTCTTAGGCTCATGGACGTGATGCAATACGTGCCAAAGTGAGTATTCGGAGAAGTGAACGCCACTTCCAAGAAACCGTCATCCCTGACGCACACTTGCTTGTTCTAGCGTTATCGTCTTATCTGGAGATCGTCATGAGTTCGCAGCCGTTTCAATCAGGGAATCAGTCATCGACTTCTGCATTGGGCCTATGAACCAATTTTCTCTGCCTATCCGGACATTGAGCCAGAAGAATGGACTCTGCGCTACCGGTGAAGACCAGATTCTGAAATGTAAGAAGGCTTTACTATCTGTTATTTCCAAAGTTTTCGGCATGTTGACTTCTTGTTGATGCCTTGCAGACATTCCCGATGGCTACCGCAAATTCTCTACCTTTGAGGTAGACACAAGAAACGCAGAACAACCGATAGTAACGATGAAGCTGTGGATAGATGGAAGAGAAGCATGGAACGTAGATGTGATTGGTAAACCAGTCTATCCACCTGTTCAACCGGGTCCAGTGACGCAGTTAGGACGCTCCTTAGCTTTCAGCTTATCAGAATTGCTGGGTTTTGGAAGACGGTGGTTCTGAAGATAACAAAGTAGAAAAGATTAGTGCTATACATACGCACGAAAGTGCTAAATAGTTATACGAAGCCAATAATGCAATAAAAATATATATTCAAGGAGAAACAGATATGTATTGAAGCTTTGACCCTTCAGCTCATGCGACATTGCCTGGACACAAGTTGACAACAACATAACTTCCATTGACTATTCTAGACAGTAGATTCAGCAAACACACCAGTCTCCAGACAGGGTCGCTGCTCAAGGCGAGAATCACGCCGAGGAGCCAATTCCGCCGTTGAAGAGTCATTCTTTGTCAGAATGGCTCTTCAACGGCGGAAATATCTCCGCGAGTTCTCACAGTGACGCTGCCTTCCATTCGTGGAAGCCTATCCCTTCTTGAAGAAACTCTTCAGTTTCTGCTGCCCTTTCTTCTTTTTCTTCGGTGGCTTGTCCTTCTTTGGCTTCTTTGAGAGTCCATTGGCAGCCGCGTATCGTTCGTGCCATTCGTTGTGCGATTTTTCCGCTTTCTTCCTTGCAGCTACTAAGTCACCGCTGTCGTCCGCTTGCAAGCTTATGATAGCCGCGCATCGAGGGCACTGATACACTGGCCCGACGGGGGCTGTTTCCACTATCTCAATATCTGAATCTCCTTCATCGTCTGATATGGTTGACGGTGCTGATCTACTTCGCTGATGTCCATTCGCACTCTTTTTGACAGGCTTCTCTTCCCGGCTCAGACTGCGGGATCTGACCTGCTCCTCTTCTCCCGAATCACCATCGTCCAAGGTGAGATCAACAATAGCATTATCCGCCTTACGCTTTCCCAGCGCTTTCTTCGATAGTGTGGCAGGGGCGGGAGCGGGCGATCCTCTAGCAGACGAAGGACCAGCATTGCCGTTGTTGAAGAATCCTTGTATACCTCGCTGGCCTCTTTCAGCTCTTTCAAGCCCGCTGAACGAAAGCTGCAGATTCGTGACGATGCCCATGCCATGCCGCTCGGTGACGTATTCTTTCATAAGCTTCTCGCCGCATTTAAGGATGTACTCAATTGAAAGACTGCTTGTGACAGGGAATGCGGCTTGACGAGAGCGACTTTGGAATTTATCGTCGCGAACCCCGAGGACTATAGTTTTCGGCTAAATGAACGGTGTCAATGATCATGACCTTCATTAGTTAGTGTTTAAATGCTTACCCATACACCAGGACTCAGCTCCCGGGCTTCGTTCAAGCGTGAACAGAGATCGGTAGCGATGATACGAAGCCAGTATGACTGTAGATGCGGAAGTGTTCAGCTGTGTGTCGATGCGGCGGCGAAGACGCCGGACGTACCACTTCCTCCCATGTACGAAGAGAGGGTTTGAAATTCTTTGATGACAACATAGACTTGACATCCGTCTTCGCCGCGACTTCAGCATATTCCACACCTCGAAGAACGTTGTATACCCAACTTCCACTATCGGTCCCGAACTTCGCTTGGAAGTCTCGAAGCGGCACGTCCCTAACGGCGAGAAATGCCTCAATGCGTGCCTAGTTGGGAAAAGCAGAAGCGGCTCACCAGAGATCGCCAACCGTGGCAGCGTCGTACTCCTGTGCTATCGCGTTGCCTAGCTTGCCGCCTAACGAACGTATTTTTGTGAACTTTAGGGGTCTCAAAAAGCTTGATATAGCGTCATTTCGTAAGATAGTCTGTACATATCAACACTTCAGCTTTCAAGGCCCACTGTCGCGAGCTACTGGATTATCGGTACTCACCTGTGCATTGGGCTTTCTATAAGCGCTACATAACTTTGCCAGAATCTGAAGGCACGTTGGTCAGCTTGGCGCCAGACATACTTCAAGCCTCATCTGACAGTGTTATTACCTTATTCCTGGCAACTCCTGCCGAGCAGGTGTACCCAAGTTGCTGCAGTACCTCCCTTCTGCATTTCTGCATGAGTTCCGCTCCAATAGACAGTGCATAGTCACTCCATGCATTGACAGGGTCGGATGGTCTTTCGATGACTTGCGAGGAAGGCGGAACAGCCACTTTGCCTTTGCCTTCTGCAGCGTCCTCATTGCTTCCGCCTTCCGCTTCTTTAGCCTGCTCTTCTTCCGACAGTACGGGCACTATATTGCCTAGTGACTCCCAGTCTATCATAGGCGGGTCAGGCAGAGGTGTATCGAGACCCAAAGGTGAGTCGGAAGGTGCTGTAGCTAAATGTGGGTTCCGTTCGAGTATTAGGTCCCTGACAGGCTGAGTAAATTCGAGGTAAGCCTCGTCAATGGAAGCTTTTTCTGCAGTAGACAATATTCTCGTCAGTGAGCGCCTCGGAAGTCGCCTGCTACTGCAGCATACCGATTGTCGGACAGGATTCGGCAAAGACCTTGAGAATCTTCAGGGACTCTCGTCGGAATGGCTCAAGCGAGACCTGCGGATGTCATGGTTCAGCACAAGTCTTGCATCAGCTAACAGGCTGTCAACTGGATCACCTTGTGCGTTTCAGGCTTTGCGTCAGGCCAATATCCCGCTTGATCTTCTCCTTCCTTGTAGGTCGCCACACTATCGCCAGAGACGTTAGTCGGCCATTTTCAGGAAGATTACTACATAACGAGAGCTTACTGAACAGCCACTAGTTCAGGACATTTCTTCTTAGCCTGCAAAACCACCATGTCATGCTTAGCTACCTCTACAGGCTCTCTTTGCAGAAGTATACACACCTCTTGGACGGTCATGTGTCTCGTGATTCCGAATGCGCGAGCGGGATAGTTGATAGCTATGAGACCAGTCCATTGCTGACATGCTACTGGCGTCTCTGGCGATAGGCCGAGCCTGACCATCTCAAATTGTCTGTCAAAGTCAGGTAGCCACGCTGCATGTCAATGATCATAGCTCGTTGATGATATGTATACAGCTGTCCTCGCCAGGCAGCAGCAGCAGCACCGGCACCAAGGAAGTGCAGAGTGACTTACGCATAGGCAGCATCTATATCACAATGAGCTATCACTCTCAAGGGATTTCTGCGGTGAGGACAGTTGAATACACGGTCTCGATCAGCCACCATCGAGCATACGGTCGAAAGCAATAGCTCACATTGGTCCCAGCGACTGCTTCGATAGCAAATGCCTGTACGTGACTACGGACTGACTTGCTCTGTCCGGTGCAGCGCGGGATGTCGACGCTGTCGTGCCCGCGCCATTGGGCATCTCATCCGCTTTCCTCGTTCTGCTTTCCTTCGGTTGAACGCGTAAACTGGTTATTCTGAGTTGATCAGGATGAAGGAAAGATACATTGCAATTACGGATCATGAACACTCTGCATACGTTGTACAACTCGAAAATGGCTACATGGGAAATGCGAATTAAAGCACAATGCTAATGTCAGATTTGTCCTTGCTCAAACTCTCCTCCACGCCTTGCGGCTCCGTAAAACCGATGTAAAGACAAGGGCGATTATACACCCTATAGCGATGACGATGAACGTAATGCGATAACAGTCGACCCCTTTGCAAGCTCCACTGTGTTGCTCTCCTGCGAAATGATCCGATACGGAGCCATACAGAGAGCCGAAGAATAAAGGTCCTATAGCGGCGACTGCAAAACATGACGATGTAGAAGTCAGCTACATATCGCTAAGGTTATCCTATAGTCGAATAAACTCACTGCTCCACAGAATGCCGAAGTTCCTTCCGAAGTCTGCTTCTCCCCAAACTCTAGAAACGAGCGACGGTCCAATCGTACTGATCAGACCATACGCGAGTCCAGAACCGACTGATAGGATCCAGAGCGTCCCGATACTCTTGACGAAGAACACCATAGCAAGACTAGAAAGCACGAGTACCACAGCCGCGAATTGCAAGTACGTGATGCGAGGTGTGGTATAGCGGGGCTTCTTCGCTTTCGAACCGTGTATAGGGGGACTTGTATAGTCACTCAGAGCGCCGAAGAGCAGTCTTGTGAGCGTGTTGACCGCACTGAAGATTTGTATCTGTCGTTTGCGTGATGTGAGTGTTTCGTGGTCTGGCCAATTTGTCGTGCTTGCTGGGATGAGTGCCTCGCTTAAGGAGCCCAGGTTTTGTGAGATGACTTCACATGGTCCGCTGCAGAGGGCACGACATGTCAGCTGATTTTTCAATATCACTTTTACCTCAGGCTCCAACGAAGGCTCACTTGACGAGAAGCACAATGGCGACGAAAATCCAAGGACTGCTCTGCTTGAGAAAGCGGACCACATTCTGGTGTGGCGGATGTACAAAAGTTGTAGGTAACAACGGTTGTGTTTCTCCTGGTTCCTGAATAGCTGAATCATTTATGATCTTCTCTTCTGGTTCAGGTAAAATAATGGGCTTGATGAAGCACGCCGAGAATAGATTGACTATTCCATTCAGACCAGCGAAGAACGCGAACAGTCCAACTGCATCGATGTCGCCTGCATTATCTCCTTCTTGTACTGTGAAAAGTGCACTTCCAATGGTTGAGAGTAGCAGAGGCGATATGCCAAATAGGGCACTAGGTACTCCGATAGCTAATCCTGGATGATCAGGGAAGCTCTTGGCCGATGCGGTAAGAGCAGCAAAGTACGAAGCTACGGTACCAGAACCAGCAAGGACGAAGTATCCAACGAAGAAAGCATAGGCCGGTGGTATACTTCGCGATAAGGAGATGGCCATCATGGTATAGCCGGAGACAAAGAGGACGCTTGCGAGAAGGGAGGAAAGGCGTGCGCTCTTGTCTGCGAATGCACCCATAAACAGTGCAGAACCATATTGACCGAGGATAGCACCGAGTGCAATTGCGTTCGTCTGACTCATTGACAGTCCCATTTGCTATAGTGACGGAAAATGAATGAGGATCAGATGTGTTATGCAATCATGCGTCTCGAAGTCACGCCTTACTCGAGTGAGAGTCGGGCCGAACAATGGGAATATGAACGGCGCCGCAGCAGTGAGGCAGCTGCAGTAAGCACCATCAGTATGTCATGCATAGAGGTAATGATCTGCTCCCACACACTTCAACGCAATGCAGCAGCATAGCATGGCATATCGCGCCACTCCAGGTCGCGACACGATAACGGCATCACCATCGTTGTTGGTGGAGGGCGGAAGTTGAGATGTCATGATGGACGTAGTGGTGCTAGCAGTGACAGACTGCAGTCACCAGACACTCTTATCGCCATCGACTGAAACTGTTGTAGTTGGTGATACGTTATCAAGCGGCTGTCCCATGCTGCCGGCCTGGCTGACTCCGAAGACCTCGATCATCACTGCATAAGAAGTCTTTCATTTCTGTTACATGTGGGAAGGACTGCTACAGAACACAGACCCCATCTTGAATCTCAAAAGATAACTGCCTACATATTGTTCTTACATATCGAATACTTCTAGTACTTAGCTTTTTGTTGAAGTGGCTTCTCCAGCTTCTGCGCCACATCTGTTAACCTCTACGGCTTGCTATCGAGGTGAAGGCTCACGATTGATGCTTTACACCCCGACGAGCGCTGTATAGTCTCGTTCCCGCATCAGCTTGCCTCACGTTGCTGCAGGTGCCGCAGTAGCGTTCATTGCAGCAGCTGCGCTAGAGGTGGGTTTGCTAGCATCCCCGTTGGTCTTCGAAACCTCCTCCTTCAGGCCGTTTTCAACAGTGCCCTCTTTGCTTGCAGGCTTATCTTTCGGCGATCCAGCTTCCACGGGTGGGTCAAGCTTCATCGCGCTTGGACTACTTGGCACATTGGCAGATGCGGCAGCGGGCGGTCTGGCCTCCTGCTGAGCTGGCGCTTCTTTCGTCGACGCTGACGCTGGCGCTGACGGACTCGCACTAGCAGCCACTGAAACTGTTGCAGAAGCTTCTTTAGATCGTTGTGCACCATTCGTATCACTTGTCCCATTCTCCTTGGTCGCCGTCGGCGCCACTTGCACTTTCGTGACTTCCGCTGGCGTATTCGACTGCTTAGCTGGTGCTTGTTGCGACTGTTGCGGCTGTTGCGAAGCTGTACTGTGCGGAGGCAGAGGCGAGATTGTTCTTGCGATAGCAGCTGACAGCGATGTAGGAGCCGCTGAAACAGACGCCTTTGCCGCTGTCGATGTCACTGGGGGTACCGACGCCGACGAAGTAGCCGTGGCAGAGCTCGATTGTGTCGCAGGTTCGTCCATGCCGGTAATCTTGAAGATCCTGGCTTGCCAATCTCCACTTCCGGTAGCCAGTAATCCACCAACTTCAGACATTGCAATTGAAATGACCGAATTCTTGTGGCCGTGCAGCACGAATTGTGCTTTGCCAGTTCTAACATCCCAGCATTGAACTGCTCGATCCTTGGATCCTGATGCTATCCAGTTGCCATCCGGCGAGGCAGCAACGGAGAGAACAAAGTCCTAGACAGCCCAATTGCCAATGTGTCAGTACAGGTCAACGGAAATCCATTAATTTCAGATGTACGCACCTTGTGTCCCCAGAAAGTCTGTTTGCAGACTGTGTGTCCCGCTTCTGGATCTATCTTCTGCCCACTGGCCATTGCCTGTCTTAACGGATTCAGATCCCAAATCTTCAAAGTCTTATCAAGACTGCCAGTCAATAGTTGTTTCCCACCAGGCAAGAAAGCGACTGAATAAACTGAATCTTTGTGGTTTTTCAGTCTATCCAGTAACTGACCAGTCTTCATATCCCATATTCGGACGATGTGATCCAAACTTCCAGCAACAATCAGCTTGCCATCCGGTGAGATCGATATTGACGTGACACCAGCATCTAGTACTGTGCCATTCTCCGATTTCCTGGTCTCGTCGATGCGTAATTCTTTGAGAACCTTGCGCTGTTCGACTGACCAGATTCGGGCTGTTCTATCGCCTGATCCGGAGACTATTTGTGTTCCATCAGGCGAGAAAGCAAGAGAGTAAATCTCACTATCGTGTCCTCTAAGCGTTGCTACTAGCTGACGACTCGCTAGATCCCATATTCGGATGATCTTGTCTTCTGATCCACTCGCTATGCGCCTGCCGTCTGGCGAGAATGCTACCGCTCGAATGTAGTTGTCTGGCTTTCCTTCAATCTCCTCCGCTAACTGCGCAACGATAGCTCCGGATTTTGTATCGTAGAGTGTGGTGTTGCGATTGCAGCCTGTTGCGAGAAGCTTGCCGTCAGGCGAGATACGGACACAGCAGACGACACTATAGGAGCGTACAAAACGTCAGCTTAAGTTACCACCAATCATTGGGGTAGATGATGGCTTACCTGTCATGCAGGAAAGTATGCGCTAGAGCAACATCCAGTTTCTTTGGCACTTCTTGGTTATATGTTACATCCCAATCAGGCAATTTTGTGACACGAGCTTGGGCCGCAGACGACGGTGGGTGTCCATCAGCTTTCTTTGGCTGCTGCTGCTGTGGATGCTGTGCTCGCTCTTCCGGCGCTTGCGAACTTGCCGATGCATTAGAGGGATGCGACGGAGTGCTGCCCTGGTTCGAGGTCGGCCTTTGTAGCTGTATAGGTGGATTTAGACTGCCAATAGAAGGCTTGACGTCGACGCTCGCATTTGATGGCCCTGCTTGTGATGTGATTGAGGGTTCACTAGGTGGTGCGTTGGCGATGGTAGGCGGGGGTCCTCCCGACGCGGCTGACACTGGTCGACCAGGAACAGGATGCGGTGATTGTGCAAATGTACGTGATGGAGGTCTTACTGGAGGGAAGCTAGCAGCTGCCGAAGTGCGAGATTCGACACCTGAACAGACAGAATGGAGAGTGGCAAGGTTAGCTTCCAGCTTAAAGAACGAACAATCCGTTATGGTCATAAGATGACCAATAACAGCCTACTGATAGGCAATGTGCTTACCATTCTCTAGTGGTCTGCCAACATCTACCATCCTGGACTTCGCAGATGGCGGCTGTCCATCATACATGGGCTCATCTGGCCTTGTTCGCTTGCCGAGCTGCTGCTGATACGCAGCTTCTCTTTCTCTTTCATGCAAGCTTTCCCTTGCATCTGAGTGATGGTGCTGCTGCTGTTGCTGTGATGGATATCCCGGTGGTGGCTGTCCAGGTCGTCCTTGCTGTTGTTGCTGTTGCTGCTGATGTGGAGGCATTCCACTTCCAGGTCCGCTTGCAGAATGAGGAGCAGCGTGGCCAGGCCCAGGTCCAGAAGCCATCGAGCCATGCGGGCCATTAGGATGACCACCAGCACCGTTGACCAGCTTGACATCACGCTGTTCACCAGCACGTTCTCTTTCCATTTCGACTCTTTCCCTATCAGGTCCCCCTTGTCCGAACATGCCATGTGGATGGCCCATGAGAGCTCCGAAGTGATTTGTATTCGCTGGAATAACGGTTGGTATAGGCGGCCCTTGGCCTGTCTGTGCCCGCATAGCCTCAATCTGTCGCTTTAGCTCTGTAATCTTCTCCTCATACGCTTGCTTTGCTCGTGAATGCTCTCGTTCGAGCTCGGTGAGCTCTCGTCGGATTGCGCTGACTTCCGAGAGATGGAGCTCGGCTGGCAATGGAAAGCATGGCGAGGTGATGAGCAGTTGGACGATGCAACGTACAGCTAATACTTGCTTCTGCTCTCCTTCGTTCTGAACTCACCATGTGAAGCATACTCGTGATTATCGCGTCTCATGATCTCTGCCTGCGATGAGACGGTCTCGAACTCGACTTTGACATAGTCGAGCAAGTCGCTCAATCTCCCGGACATGCCAGCTGGATGCTGTGATGGTGGGAGAGGTGGACCTGCTGCCATTGCTCCCGCTCCTGCTCCTGCCGCTCCTCCTGCTGCTCCACCGCCCTGTCCAGGTCCTCCAGCTGGACCAGGACCATTGCTGCTGATACTGCTGCCGACTCCAGGTGGTGCACCTCCGCCACCAGGACGATGGAGGTAGCTCATGGCTGGCTTGAGCTGTTCGGCGGTGTAGCTGCCCGAACGCCTTTGATTCTGCTCTCTCGAGTTGGTCGTGTCACTAAGATAGCAACTTTGCCTCGATTGTCACGTCTTCAAAAGGCGGGCGAGGAGACGGCGAGCTCGAAGCTGTCACCTCGAGATCACGTCGAATTCTGAGGTCCCGACTTGTCTTTCGGCAAGACTGCAAATCAGCTCAACGTGTATGACAGCTCATTACCATTGTCAGCGGTGTGCAGGTTGTTCGCGTGATCTCAGCATTTGCATCGAAGCTAAATACGTGTATGATAATATGCATTGCTGCTCTGTCTGCACGAAAGGGTAGATCGCCTTGCTAGCCCATACTCAAAAGGCACAGGAAGCAGGTTCACGTCCTCGAACGACTGCGCATTACTATACACAAGACCGCTATACCAGGTAAAGGCCCTTATTTTTCACTGCCTCTCCGCAATCTCCAGTCCAATCAATACCAGTGCTATCGTTGATGGGAATGTAACGATAACATAGCTGACGAACAACGTCTTGCTGATGAGGCGCTCGAAGGAATTGCCTACTGCGTTTGTCATCTGTGCGAGGGTGATAGCCGGTGCTGAGCCGATGACTAGCGTCGCAGTGACAATGAAGACTGGATCATCCGCGATGTTATGTGTCTTGATGGTATATACGGCCAGTAGTGGGATTAGGACTGCAGGTACCTATTCAGCTATTGCATGCATATCATCTGTGTGCTATGACTCACTCAAAGGCGCGACTATCATCCTGCTCACTACGCTCACAAATACCGTTCTGTTCTCACCTGGTTTAGATTTGACTACTTCCTGTTCATCGCCGCTCGACTTCTTGAAGAGTTCAGCGAAACGTTGGCGCAGACTCGATGTGGTTGAAGCATGCTTTTTCAGTGCTGACTTTCGCGTAGGCTTCGAGGCGGGTGCGTCTTCTGGGTTCTCGACAAAGTAGGATCCCAGAACGATGAGTGTGATTGGCACCGAGCAATTGCCGGCTGATTTGATAGCACTATCAAATAAGGCATGGTCAGGGCTATACTTATATGGCAGCTCCCCATCGCATTGCAATATTGTCATTGTGAATATGCTTACTTCCGTAATGGCACCATTTGATCCAGTGTCATCTGTACCGGTCGAATGCAAGCTGTAAGTATCACGTGTGTCAGCCAAGAGTGTCATGAAGAATACTGGCAAGCTAGGCTCACCAACGACGAGCGAGAGAAGCGCAGCGTAAAGCGGAGCAGTCATGAAGTTGTTGAATCCCTTCCAGAATCTGCCTAAAGGCTGTCCAATCCGAATCCTGCACCAAGCCATGCAGTTCCTCTTGTTCTTCCTAAATTTAGCCTGCCATCTAGTTCTCGAAGGAGTTGTTCCATTTCTTCTTCCAATACCATCATATTCACCATCGGAGTTCAGATCATCATCCTCATCATCCTCTTCATCTTCCGAATCACTTGCAGCTGCAGAGCTAGCATAGGAACTAGCAGCTGGTGTTCTCGTAGGTGTATTAGGGAAAGATCTGAAGTTACTGAATTCTTGTCTGAATAAACGGTTTCTTTCCGCTGCCGTCAAGTTTCGACCGAAATATTCGACGTCTCCAATATCGCCTTTTGATCCCAATGCTGTCCATCTTCTTTCTGGCGCCCTTCGACGGATATTGGGTGGTCGATTCACTGTTACTGGGCCTTCGGAGAATCTAGGTGTACTCGTCTTGATTCGTAAGCTTTTCGGCTTGCTGTCACCATTGCCGTGTCCATTTTCCGCACCGCCATGCTCCTCGTCTTCCTCGAGCAATGGGGCAGAAATATCGTGATTCACTTCTCCGTGTGTAGTGGAAGCAGTATTGTTGGCCGCTTCACGATCATTGACTAAAATAGGTCGCTCTTCTGGATCAGGCGGAGCTTCATCATCGGCTGTCGAAAGGAGTTGTATTCCGTATGACCATCGTAATATAATGCCGAGTGTTGAAAAGAGAACCAGATATGAAAGAGCTCGCCCTAACATGGCGTCTCTTGTGTCCTGTGTACCCCATTTCATACTGTCTACCGTGTATGTGAGTGACTGCATGAGCGCGATAGGGAGAGAGTTGCTACGAGGCGAGATTATATATGTCAGGTGCCTACGTGGCATTATGATTAGGTGCTGAAGAGCTCACCTGTTCATGAACGTTGCGCATGCAATAGCAAAAGCACGTTGACTCCTTGATAATCTAAACATGTAGCCCATGCCCCAAGCTACCAGAGCCGAGACAAGGGAGACAATCACGAAGCTGCAGGAATAGAGGAATCAGTCACAACTGTATACCGACTCCAAGTATGACTGCTCACCCAACCGGAACAATCCATAATGCTCCAAGTTTCGCAGGCGTTAGAGTGAATGCTACTTTGCCGCTGCCAAGAATATGCAAGTGTGAGCGAGAGAAAGGAAAGTACTGCAGGAAGAGGGAAAGGCGATAGAGCCAGCTTACAATAGCAGTGCAGGAGTGAAGATGGATTGATTGAGCTGTAGAAACATGGCAAGACAGGATGGCCGTCAGTCTTTCCACGTCAATGTGCCCAGCATGACGTTCGCTGCGGCTGGGTGGCTGCAAGATGCGACTTGATAGCATAGCAGCACAGAGAGCATGAAAGCTAGCCCACCTTGTTCAGTGTCCGCTTGGTCTTTGCATCTATCGCGCCCTTCTTGCCTCCAATGTAGCCTACTAGACACAGTATGAAGACCTAAAACGGACAATGTGTCATGATGCGTCGATCACGTTCGTCTAGAGTGAGCACAGTGGGCCATGATAAGAGAATATCTACGTAGACATACCTCGAGAATAGCCTGAGCAGTGACACTGAGGAGGTCCTTCAGTGATCCTGTATCGTGCCCCTTGTGCGCTGAAACATTGAAGCCCAGCTGGGTGAGTATCAGCATCACGCAGCAGTGATGCAGCGGTGAGGACAAGAGAGACATGCAAGAAGAGGAAAGTCACGGGAAAGAGCTACAAGCTTTTTTGGCAGACTCCCGTCAAACGGCAAAACGAAAGCACTCTTCAGCTTCTGAGAGAGCCAACAACAGCACTATGCCAGTATTGCCTTTCCAGGTAGCTGAAGAGTACGCAAAGCCTTTTCCATCGCTGAGCAAGAAAGGAAGTGCCAGGCAAAGCTCCGGTTGCAGGCTGGAACGACAACGCTTTCAAGTTTAAAAAAAAAAAAAAAATTCTTCAGTGTGTGTGGGAGTCTGTAGCTTTCTCAAAGCAAGGTCCCGCACAAAGATCTTGCCTTGTGAATGAAAAGCTGCAGAGTTCACAGAGCATAGTGCAGTATAGACAAGGTCAAAGCATGTCCCCGATGATCATACAGAATACAAGCCCTACAATCATTGTGAATTTGACCATTACAGTATAGTCTGACCAGAGCACTTCCGAGTCTAACTAATTCCATCAGCGTGCTCGCTCATAGCTTGTGATTACCCTCTCTCCTGCGCTTTTGCAGGTGCCCATACATACTGTCAGATCGCCTGGCAAGACAGAACTGAAAATGGGCCAGTCATGTATCCAGTCCCGCCGAGCTGCGTAGAATCGATGACTGAGATGTCTTGTGTACAGCACTCGTACTGCCACCTGAAGTATGGCAAAATGTCGCTCTTCATACTAGCCGAAAGGTAGGTTTGACGCTCCTCTGACTTCCAGAACAGTCAAACCAAGACCGACAGAAATCTCGACTACATAGACTCTCACTCTTTTATCCTCGACGTCCCAAGCTATTCGAAAGGCACTACTATCGTTGTTATTCGAGAATGTTCACCTTAAAGACCTCAGCGTGGCGGAATTGAGCAAGGCTTTCGAAACGATTGACCCGACATCTCTGCAAGTTACTCAGCGACTACACCTTAAGCTTGACATACTGCAGGAACTCACGCCAACACCAACGAGTAGGCCCACGTTCGAGGCGGAGACCATTCGAACCCTTCGCTATTTCTTGCTAGCGATGCCAGGCCTAAGACAAGTCAAGCGGGAAGTCAAGCTGGCCATTGCACATGGTCTCAGCTCTCTGACCTCGCCTCTACTCGCCGGAAGATGGTCGCAACTTGTGCGTCTCTTCTCTTGGCCTGCGTACTCCCTCGTCCGCAGGACGCATCTCCCCTTCGAGATGACGCTCAGCAATCTTACACTCGAGTGGTCAACAGGTCGGTCAATTGGCAGATCTTCTTCAGCAATTTGAGAGAATACACGCGCTTGACTTGAGTCTCGCACTGGTTGGAGAACGTGGGATCCCAACGTCAGACGCTGAAGGTAACGCGCAGCTTGCATGTCTCGCCGGCGACGCACATCTCTTCAGTCTGGATGGAAAACGTCAAGCATTTTCTACATTGCAAAGTTGCATCATTGCTCCCGACTCACTTCCTCCAAATCATGGACGACATACATCTCGACTTGGGGGTGGAGCGCGCTAGGCCAAATCACCAGCATCATCTTCCCGGATCTCGAAACTCTACAAATCTCTTGCCCTCGGTAAGCCGAAGAAGCAGAGGCGCTGTTACGAGCTTTGCAAACACCCACCACAGATGCGGACTAAGATTGTATCAATATTCTACTTTCAAATTCCCGCCTTCTGCATTTTCCTATCATGACCCCTGCGCCTTTGGTCCGACTGCCTCGACCGTCCTCGTCCTCTTCCACGCCCTCGCTCGCCGTAGCCTCCGCGAGCGCTGTCTTGTCCACCTCGGTGATGAGATTTTACCTTCTGCTCCGTAGTAGAAGCAGAAGTATTGACGTCCTGTCCTTTCTGATTGCCGCTGAACATCTTGTCATTGAGACATTCGAGAATCTTGTCCTTCTTCGGGTTACGCTCGAGCATACGCGCCCAGCCTTCAATCTGTTCATCCGATATACTTTGCGGCAATCTAAGAGCCGCAATTTTCTTCTTGAGTTCCGCTCTTGCTGGCGACTTCTTCGCTTCACGCGTGAAGACCGCTGTATCTTTGGTGTATGTTGCTATGTACAGCTTCTCGAGCTCTTTGGGTACGCCTGTAGCCCCGAGGGAAGGAGCCGAGGACGGTCTAGTAGCGTTCGAGGTTGACGGTGTACCCGCTCTTGATGAGTCCGCCGATTTGCTCTCATCGTCATCGTCAAGACCACTTTCTTCCGACACGTCGTCCTTCACTTTGATAGTAGCGAGAGCTTCTCCAGCTTCATCAACCTCAGCGAAAGCTTCATCCGCCTCATCTTCATCCTCTTCATCTGATTCTTGCGCTTGACGTTCAGCAGCTGCCAGAATTGAAGCGCGAAGTTCAGAAGAGAGAAAGGTATCATTTTTGAAATCTTGTTTGCCGCGGTGTAAGCGGGAAGTATCGAGACTATCGGAGAAGACGTTCCTTCGGACTGATGCGAAAGAAGACTGCTTCGGAGCCTCTGTAGGCGGTACATCCAATTCCTCGTACTTAACTTCATGACTGCCTGCTTCTTCTACAGGCTGATCTCCTTCCAAAAGCATACCGACGATACGCTCCACCTTCTGCTCGTCTGCCACTTGTTCCAATGCTGAACTTCCCAGCAAACGGCGAATACTTTCCACCGAGGCATCAGGAAGGATGCCGAGTACTTGCGATGCCATCGAGGCAAGCTACAGATAGTTGAACACATCGTCATTAGCGCCGTTGCTGAAACAAGACGCTTGGGCTGGCTGACTACGTACCTTTTGCTGTGCGGACGCGGCATCATCATCTCCGTTCGATGTATCTTTACCCTTTCCCTTGCTGACCGCTGCTAGTCCATCGCTTATACTCTCCTTCGATAAAGTTTTGCTGAAATCCAGTGCATTCTGAATGTAAGTTCTTTCTTCAGAACTCATCTTGCCAGCTGCTGGCTTCCTCAGGCCAACTCGGCGTGATACATGATGATAGTATTCGGCATCTTGCAGTAGAGTCATGTTTACGAGTGAAGTCAGAGGTAAATCGGATAGATTGTTCGGCATGTCGGGATTTGAAGCTTCATTCTCCAGGCATTCGGTGAGGATTCCAGCTGAAAGAGCCGGAAAGAAGGATGCAAAGAAGTCGACGAGATCTTTCCGGAAGTTTGTATATTCTTTGATTTCGGAGAGCTGAGATAGTGATTGCGTGCCTGACGGCATTCTTGATGACAATAGCTTTGGTAGTGCGACATCGTAGAACGCTTGGAAGGCGGTCCAGAATGCAGGTGCTGAAGCGGAGCTTTGCAATAGTTCGCGAACAAGTGTGAATTTGCTCATAGCGTATATACTTGCTGTTGAAGATTGCGCTTCGACCAGCCAGGACTCGTCGCCTGTAGCGTTGAACGCCGTCAACATGTCGCTCCATGCTGGCACTAGCTGACTCTCGAGAGCTCGGACTAGGGATGGCTTCTTCCGGAAGAGAGATTCGACTATCCGACGAGCTAGACGTGCTTCTTCAGCGGCTGTTGCCGATGCTGGAGCGGTGTATGCTATGATGAAATCGTGTAGCGACGAGAGGGTGATCGGATTGCCGTTTTGAAGTCCTGACAGCTTGTGAAAGACAGCAAGGGTCGCTAAACGGAGCTGTTTTGATGTCTGATCTGACTTGGATACTGATGAGCCTTTGCCAGCGCTGCCATTGTTGTGGCTTCGGAGGACGTAGCTAGCCTGCACAGACAGAACAGTGGCGACGAGAGCATGTAGCTGTGAAGCACTTGACGCGAAGTCGGCATTTGAGAGACTCAAGCCATGCAGCAGAGCATTGTGTATGCGATCCTTAGACACCATGTTGGCAACCATTGTGACTTCGGCCGGTCTGAAGTCAGTCAGTCACGAGGCTTGCAGCTGGAAAGTGGTCCTTAGGAAAGCTGGCCGATCAAGAAGGCTCCTTCGAAACAAGTCGAAAAACGAGCCTTTGATCTGCTATGAGTTTCAATGGTATGTGAGCGACGCGCATGAAGCTGCAAACTCTTCTGAAAGGTGACGAAGGAACAAGCCTCTTCACACGCGACCAGTTCTCAAGTCGAGCCAACCGCTGCATCCTGCAGCCGACTTACTGTCATGCCCTGAACACCGTGATAGCAGCAGTTCACAACCAGTTCCTCCTTTCGTTCTCAAATGGCTCTAGACTGAATACGGGAAGGACTTTGCATCCATCACTGTAAAGTACTGCAGTCTCACGCAGCTATCAACTGAGTGCCCTTCCTGCGCAGAAATGGGTCCCTACACGATGGAATCGCTGTGCGAACAAGCGAAATGATAGTAGATCAGACAATGGGAAGCTCCTGCCACGCGAGTTCTGTGGTCAAGGAAGACGGACCTTTCGACCAACTTGGAAACCGTCCATGCGTCTTCGCCAAGACGTGTCACCGCCGGTGAACACCCGTACCCGAGCACGTTAGGCGGGTTCTCGCGGTATCGGTCAGCTTGCGAAGCCTCACGCACTTAGAACTTCAGCTGCACTTCCTGGCTTGACTTTCTGACCTTCAAGAGAAGGAGCGCCAGCCAGGGGAACCCGTATAAGCGCGCTCCTGCAGCGCGCCATTCGCCCTTTCGGGACCTTGGAAACGCAGACTCTGTTTGGCCCACTGAACTTGCTCTGATCAGGCCTCGCTGGAGGTATGTGTAAGGCTTCGCACCTATGTACTGTTGTTGTACGTCGATACTGAAACTTCTCTCTTGCTCATTGATTGATGCTTTAAAGACGTAGAGGGAGACGATCTGACCCAAAGACCCAATTTCAACCGATTTCTGGAAGACTTCCAAACCTCGGAAATTGCTTTTGAGATTTGACTAGTTCATGGAAAATGAAGAAAGCAGGAGTGCAAATCTTAAGGCAGGTGAGCGTGGTATGAAGCCGGCAGGAGAGCGAAAGCTAGTAAACTAGCGACTGAGGAGGTGTAGTCAGTCATCGAGTAGTGAGGTCAGACCTTTCGAAGGAATCGCTTAGGGATGCGAGATTGCTTGAATTCCCGTTTTTGAGACCTGACGCTTGTGATAAACAGCAAGCGGTGCTAGACAGAGCGTGCCGATAATGAAAGGATGAAATGAGTCCCTACCTTCGTCTCGGCGCGTGCGTAACGGTGCTGTGCAGATGCCAATCTGGCGGGCAGCGTGCTTCCTGACTGTCATGTCGAAGGATCCGGCAGCGAACGGACATCTGGAGAGGTTCGAGTGGCGTGAGAGACCTAGACCTCCATTGACTTCAGCGATATACACAAGAAGCCACGAGCGGGATGTCGTCTGGACATAGCGAGACCGGCCAGCCGGGCATCATGTGAATGGCGAGAATAGACCCCGATCGTATTGTAACGTACATCGTTGACAGGTCTCATGATCGCATCGCAAACAAGGCCCTTTCATGCACGTCTTGACGCCGTTGAGCGTTGCAACTGCTATCTCGTACGGGCGGGAGAAGGATGCTCTTGCGAGATATGGACCTTGTCGTCTCTTGTCTTCACTTCAACCAGTCCTGCCCTTGGTCCCCGATCCTACGTGAGCATTGTTATCCTTCTCTTCCTCCAAAAGATCCTTTCTGACCATGCAATATCCTACGCTTGAGAGTACACGGAAGCCATCTAAAGGTGTGACCCCCAAGCCATCCTCAGGTGAGCATCGTTGTCCTTCTCTTCCTCCAGAAGGTTCTCTTGCTGACTATGCAATAACCGACGTTGGGTAGGAGAGTGAACGCGGGTCATCTAAAGGTGAGTACTGTTCTTCTTCAGAGGTGGGGATGGCACATGGCACAGGAGAGGAATGGTCGTCAAGAGAGTATAGGAGAGCCAATGATTCAGTGCTGCCATGGGGGCATGCACAACCTTGTTTCGTGATCTTCAGCTGACACTGTCTCTTCACCTTTACAGCGGTGCTAGATCAGCAGCACTTTAATCAAGACTGACGGAGGAGGCGGCCTGGCCTGTATCTCAAGATTGGCTTCTCCTGCGGTAAGCAGCCTTCCCCTTTGCTACTTCGAGTATATTATTGTTTCAACCACATCTTCCTTACAGGGTGCTTGACCTCGGCACGTTAAACAATGCGGCGGAGGGTGTGGGTCGGGCATGGGCCAAGAGTGAATGTTGACGCATCGCTCGAGGACGATAGACTTTCAAGTTGTGACTGTATAGAAGGAGGTCAGCTACAACACATTACTACAAGCATCATCATTCAAACAGACAGAGCACTGTCATACTGAAATACCACTTCTGCACGAATGCGATGTTATAGGCATCAGAAGTGATCAGCAGAAGTGGATTGTATCGTAGCATTAGTAATGAACGAGCATAGATAGGCACAGTCTTGCGAAATGATGGCTTGTGTTCGTGTTGTGGGAGTCGTACTGCTGGTCATTGTATAGCCTCTAAGCAACTTGCTTAGATGCTTAGAGGAAAGCGGAGGAAAGCTTATTTGTTCTGCCATCAATCGAGTTGATTCGATTGCACTTCCGTTCGTTCTAGATCTATGATAGCATCTCGGCTTGATTCGTGCAATAAAGCCACCTAGTCAGCACCAGTATAACGAAGAAGATAGGCCTGCCGCAGAGGGAGAAGACGAGGATGGTGGGTCACATGGGACCGGGAGATAGGATGGTGAGGAGCAAGAACACAGTAATGCAGAAGAGAAAGCTGGGGCTGAAGCCTGAATGGTGACATGCAAAAGGCGCAAGTCAAGACCTCAGTACAACAAATGAGAGAATGGATGACGTAAACTGCGCCGTCACGAAGCCACTACCAGGCGCACTTTGCCATTAGAGATCTGTAGACGGTGCAATATTTGCTGACAAGCGATGTCACGTAGATAAGACATGGAAAGGCTGCTGCCGTGAGAGCCACGACCGAACCAGTCCGTGCAGCCCCCGAGCGAAGACAGCCTTTTCAGGCGAATTTGAGTTCTGTCAGCAACTGAGATATTGACAATAGCTAACACATCAAAGGTCATCAATGGATTGAATGAAAGTTAACATCTTGAAAGGAGATTACTGAGATCCACAAGATGCAATCATCAGATTTCCCCCTCTTCCTTGTCGATTTCGCTCCTGCCATCCAGCTTAGCACGCTACATAAGGGAAGAGGCGTCAGCTGTAGCAAACTGGCGACTGTAGCATTTACTGTCTCACCTTTGACTCTCTCAATTCGGGCGCATCATCTCGGCCACGGCTGGGTTTCTCTTTCGATGGAGGTACATCATCCTCATGCCGTCTGCTGCTTCGGCGATGACCGTCACCGTTCTCTCTGACCTTCTCTCTGTCATGTTCACGGTCATGCCCATTTTCGCGAGGTCTATCCTTGTCATGACGCCTGTCACTTCTCCTGTCCCGCTCATAATCTCTGTCATCTTCGTCTCGCTTGCTGCGGCGAGAGCTTCTGCGGTCATCATCGCGATCATCTCTGCCGTCTCTGTCGTGGTCCCTATCCTTATCGCGATGCGAGCGGGAGTGTCGACGATCTCGGTCACTGTCACGCGTCTTGCCTCTGTCGCGATCATCGTAATCACGCTCACGGTAACTACGCTCGCTCCTTCGGTCATCTCTATCTCTGTCCTTGCTCCTGTCCCTGCGCGAAGACCTCGCGCTCGGAGAAGCATCGCGACCCTTCTCTCTGCTGGATCTAGCAGGAGACGCTGGAGTAGCTTGCGTAAGAGGTGTGCCTTCCATATGCTCATCAATTGCCCGAGAACGATGCCTCGTACGTCTGCTTGTTCTGCTTTCCGTATCAGAGTGACCCTCTGCCTCGCGTTTTCTTGCCTTTTCTTCTTCTTTCTTTTCAGCTTGACGCTTAATATAGCGGTCGTATGCGGACTTGCGGCCTCCCTCATCCTCCAAAGCTTTATACTCCGGCATGTCCTGGAATCGGGGAAGGGCTTCCTCATATGAAGTGCCCGGCTCGACAGGAGGCTCGAGATCTCTCAGTGCGTTGCGGAAATCGTCGATCTGAATCTTGAGCTTGCGTTCCAATCTTCTTCGCTCCTCTCGAGCTTGCTGTGCGATGCGATGTAGCAAAGTCTGGTGGACCAGCTTTCGATCTTCTTGGCTGATAGTGCTGACTCGGCTATCGTCGTTGAGCTTGCCGTCCCAGCTCTCGAAAGTCTCATCGGGGCTAGCCTTGACACCTCGCTCATTCATCACATTCTCAATGATGCGTGTGTCACCCTCGACCTTCAGATCCAGATCGTCCACAAGATCCCAGAAAAGCTCGAGAGGTGTAGAACCAGGGTTGGCGAGCATGTTGGTGAACCTTTCATCCTCTTTGACGATAGGGAAGACGTCCTTCCACTTGGTACCAGCTTTGATCTGCCCATTGCTTTTCAGCTCCTCTAGCAGTTCTACATATGCTTCTCTGTTCTTTCTGATCTGACGTTGTCGTTCCGTCTTCTCCTTGGCTCGCTTCTGATCTGCTTCTTGCTCCATTCGCTTTACATTCTCCTCATATACGATAAGCAGGTCTAACGGATCCATCGATTGCAATTCAGTGTCTTCTGACCATTCTTTCGTGCCTTTGATGATGTTCGTAGCGGACTGAAAGCGTAATGACAGATCGAGAGAAAGGTTCTTCAAGATGGAAGCGAGTTTTTCGATGTTTGATTGTCGAAGCTCTTGCTGCCGAGTGGCCTCTTTACGATCAAGCTCGTTCATGTACTCCTGCCAGAGTGACTGTCTTTCGTCGTCGTTTCTGGCCATTGCCCAGACATCAGGCATCTGGTTCCTGATCTCCCGAGCTGCTCGTTCCCACGCCCACCATGACTTCATGCCGTAGTCTCCCTCTGACAAGCGTCCAAGAGCAGTTCTCCATGCAGGTCTATTGCGATCCATTGAACGTTCCTTCAGCTCCCTCTCTTTACGTTTGATATCCTCACAATACTTTTGGAAGGCGTCTTTGCGCTCTTGAAGTGTTTTCAATGCTTTGAAAGCTGGATCTGTGACTGTTGCGCGTAGCACTTGCTCCCAAGTCCAGGCCGGGGTAACATTATGATTCCGGAGCATATTGAAGAACGCCTTTTCTGCTTCCTCGAAAGTATCAAAGACAAAGTCTTGCTGTTGATGGTGATTCTGCATTTGGTTTGGGCCGGGAGCGCCTGGGAAAGGCGATCCACCGGCACCTGGAGCGAATTGGCCAGGGGCAGCAAGAGCCAGGGATGGGGCATTCTGGTTTTGATTTTGATCTATGGTAGGCGACATGGCTGCTGGTCCGGTAGGTATGCCGCCGGGTCTTGCTGGCAAAGAAGCATGAGCAGCAGGAGACATGCCAGGTGCGGGACTACCTGCACCAACAGCGGGCCTACTTGCAGCTATTGCGGCTGCTTTTTGATCAGCTTTCGACTTCACGTCCGCTGGGATATCCCACGTTGTCGCTTTTGTATCGTTGTTGACATAGTATGGCTTTCCTGCACTTTCATATTGTCGCCAGCCGAGTTCTGCGAGAGCGAGCTCGAGGGGTGTCTTGAGCTCTTCTGGTTTCTGTAGACACAGTCTGCAGTCAGATTAGGCATGAAAATAAGCTTTAATGCCTACTCACCTCCCATACAGACTGCTTTGTCTGAGAATTGTACCAGTATGGTTTTCCGTCGGCAGCTTTGAAGGCCTGCCAGACTGACGGCGAGGGAGTCGACATTGTCGGGACGGCGATGTAAGCACGTCTGTAATGTCGGTAGCCCCTCCTCTAGCTACTCTTCAGCTTCTGACGGTGCCGTTGCCTATAATGCGGTGGTATGAAAGCAAGCCTTTCATTTCAAGGTGATCTTCGGCTTGTCTCTCTTTGCCTTCCAATTACTTGCGGACTGCTGCTGGAAATGACGGATGGAGCAGCAAGCGGAGGAGTGACAAACGAGGATGTGTTGGAGCAGTTCAGGTGGGTAGAGCTCCATTTGCATACTCTGGCCTAGCTAACCCCGAAGTTCCATCTTGCTTGCATACAGAAAGCAATGGCAGCAGGAGCTCAAGATCGACAAGCGTCCAGCTCAGCCTGAAGCATCCACGTCTGGTTCCGCGTCGGCAAGCTACACTCCTCTAGCTGCATCTACACCCTCGGATTCGTCTGCTCCATCTTCGCCTCAGTCTCGTAAAGCTGAGCTCCTTAGTAGGCCTCCGCCAGTTGTGGCCACTGCTTCATCATCTTCAGCAGCAGGAGCCGAAGCTGCAGCTGGCACAACGGCCGCGAACAAGCAGAAGTCGCCTCTCAAAGATGCGAAGGCTGCCACTGCTATTGAGCTGTATTCCGCTGCTGTTCAAGCCGAGCGCGAGGGCAGACTCAATGACGCACTGCGTGGCTATCGCCTAGCTTTCCGGAAGGATGAACATGTGGATAGAGCATACCACCGAGTTCAGTCTGCATTGGCACAGAAGGACAAGAGCAAGGAAAAGTCAGATGCGGCAGCACCAGATGATCAAATTGACGACCTCGTCTTCACTTATCAGCGGACTCTGCAACTCGGTCCAGATTACGAGAGGGAAAAGCAAGTAAAAGGCCGCATGTTTACCGCAAACTACGTGGACCGTCTACTACAATCTTTTAAAGAGAATCCGTATGTTTCAGAGGAGGAGAAGTACAAAAGGCAGCAAGAAGACAAGTCTAAAAGCAAAGAGAGCGAAGCAGACTCCAGGATGACGCCACTGTCCTCCAGCAGGCTACCAGATGACACTCTAGCTTTCAAGCCTCTGAAGCCAGGAAAGCATCTCGCGATTGCCAAGCTGCCAGACGAGATCTTGCTTCAGATAGCATCCCATTTGTGTGCATTGTCTCCGAACGCACACTATCCGGACATCAGCTCCCTGGAGCGTGGATTCTCTCTCGTGTGCAGGAAATTACGGATACTTACTCTTCAAAGCCAATGGCTCTGGCGCGACATCTGCGAAGCCGTCTACAAGCCTCCGCTGATGCTTGATGCTAGCAAAATTCCTGCGCAAGATATTCAAAGCCTGCAAGGCACCCATAGGAATTTAGCATGTTCAGCTTTGGCACAGTCCAAGTATTTCAGTGATTGGCGGCTCATGTGGATTGAGCAGCCTCGGATACGAACAGATGGCGTATATATATCCCAGATCACCTATTTGCGAAGGGGCGCTGCGGATGCTTCGTTCTACGATCCAACTCATGTAGTCACCTACTATCGATATCTCGTCTTTCTACCTTCTGGCGATGTAGTGTCCCTCCTCTCTCATGACATACCAAAGGAAGTAGTCCCAAATCTGCTTTCGACTGCGCATGGCTCGAATGCAAAGATGCACAAGGCGGGCTATACAGTCGGGAAGTGGCGGCTGATCCATCTGCCAACGACAGGTTCTTCCGGTAGTGATGCTACAATCGTACAATGCACATCTCTCGAAGACCCGCGCATTAAAAATGTGGCAGATGTCAAGTACTCATTCAAGCTCATATGTCGTTTGAAATCGACAACAAGAGGCAAGATGAATAAGTTGGAAATGCTTCAGCTCTTGACCATCAATCATCATGATGGAAGCGAAGACCCGATATCAGTGAAGCAAGTCAATGGTCACATGCCAAGCTTCTATTTTTCGAGAGTGCTCAGTTATGATTAGCTTGCTTGAACATCTGACGGCCGCATGGCCAGAATCAATAGCATAAACTGCATAATTGCATGATTAGAAATGTAGAATAACGCGTCCCCATGTAGCCTTTTGTCTTGTATTTCAACAACACTGTCATTATCACAGAATCGTAAATAGTCTGAGTGACACAATGTTGTTATTGCGCCGCTACCGCATCATTAGCCTTGTTACTGCCAGCATCCGCTTGCTCCGCTTTGTTGCCCTTCATGCCGATCTCCAGCGTCTCTACGAAGCGCTTCCAAGCTTCTACAATCTCCCGTTGTCGAATTGCAAGTCGCTCCGAATACTTTTCTATGGCCTCCTTGAAGTCTGTAGTTTTTTCCTTGTCGAAGCGGACCATTTCAGACTTTATTAACCTGCTGACCTCTTCAAAGTCGCGCTTGAGACCTGCTGATCTTCGCTCCGCCTATGCATGAAGGGGTCAGCTATGAATGCGAGTTCTCAGACAAACAATCGAAACTCACCTCCGTAATTTCGTACAAAGCCTGCGTGACGAGATCTGGATTCGTCTTCTGTTGCCGTTTTGCTTTCTCGTGGTTTGCTCGAGCTGTCTTGACTGCGCTTTCAGCCTTTTGCCATGTCTGGAATGCTTTGACACGAGCCGAGAAGGCATGCTGGAGGACAGAAAGGTCAGCAAGTCACTCGCGACAGGCTCTTACAAGACCAGCTTACTCGTATTGAACTTATAAGGCGAGCGTAGTTCTCCGCCGTTGCTAGCAAAATTTGCTCTTCGTCCTTTGTCTGCATCTCACCAATTTCTGCCTTGCGCTTCTCGAGGTCCGCCATCTTCGTAAATGCTTCGCGGACAGGTGTCGATAGCTCGCAGGTCGCCAAATTGTTCAATGCTGACATAAGCTCACTACTAGCTGCTGCCAGATGTGTTCTCTGCTTTGTACATTCCATCAAGTGCTTTGTCAAGCCTTTCGATGCCATCTCGAGCGCATCAAGCGAAGACCGCTTCAGATCGAAATATTCGTCAAACTCGACAAACCGCGAGCCAGTAAGAGAGGAAAAGAAAGAAGGTTTTGAGTCGCCAGAATGGCCTAGAATACCCGATGTCGAAGATGAAGCCACCGAGAGGGCGCGTTGCTTTACGTCTGTTACGAAAGTATCGGATTCGAGGAAGAGTCGGAGGTCTGGATCTGTGTACAGGAGCGGGTGTTTGAGAATCTGGCTTAGACAGCGCTGCAGGGCCGCCCTTCGAGACTCTACAAAGCTCTGGGAGAAACGTCCTAGAGGGCGCGCAATAGTAAGTCAGCTTGCTGCCGATCTCGGGCGCGGCAGATATGGCAGAAAGACGTACCCATGGCAGCTTTCTCAGGCGGTGGAGGCACAATGACGCCCGGATTGTTCTCATTCAGTCTCTCAAAGAGCCACAGAAAGTCGCGGTATCTTCTCAGGACACTGAAGTCCTGCTTCCGGAATTGGCTGCTTGATGTGCGTGTTCGCACCGTATACACTGTATGTTGATTGATGGGGTCGATAGCTGATCCTATCTTCGTAGGGTCGGATACTGTGATTATGAATGTAGGCTTTCCATCTGGATCATCTGATAGACGAGGTTCTTGCGGTGAAGGTGTAGGGTGGATTAACGTCTGTAGAGGCGGCACGTGTCAGTATGACTATGCGACATTGGGAGCCCTACAGCAATGTCTACGAAATAAAGCTCACCTTGTGACTTTTCAGACTTGCATTATCGCTTTCTAGACCGACTGTCCGTATGCTTGCACCGTCTTCTGTATCTTTCGACCGTAGATACTCCTCATCATGCGTAGGTCCGTTGAAACCTGTTTCACTTCCATCATCGTCGGCGCGATGAACGTTGAAAGATGGTGTAGAAGCCGACGATGCGGAAGTAGGCATGGAGTCATGATAAGAGTCTCCAAAGCCACCCCCAAATGCAGCGTTCTCCTCTTGATCGTATACAGAGCTCGAAGCGGTGCGTGACCAAAATGGAACTTCGCTTTGATTGTGCCGCTGAGACTGCTCATGGCCAAGCTCCGATTCTCCTATTGTAGCTTCTGATCTATCCAAGTGTGCGGTATTGCCATTCTCTCCTTCGTCGCTTGGTGTAATGAATGGACTGACTGCCACTCTGTCGCGTCGTTGTTCTGAGGCACCCTCGCTTGAGCTAGGTGCAGTCTGTCCATCACCCGCACCAGAAGCAGTGCTTGTGCTACTCGTGCTATTGCTTCTATGTACGCCTCCTTGCTTTCTGCCTCCCTGCGCTTGTCCATTTGTAGACGACGTGCTCGCTTTGCTGCTCGTTGTAGACCTCCGCGACAATGACGCTTTGTCTTCGAACTGACGAGCCAGTGCTTCCGGCGATGTAGAGGTGGATGGAGGTTGATAGTCTTCCTGAGGTGTGTTGATCTCTGACTCGTATAGCCTGCTGCTTTGCAAGTCCGCAAATGGATTCGCGGTCGTTAAGTCGTCGTCTTCACCGTAGCCGCCCCATCCTGGAGTCGATGGACCCGCTCTGCTGGAAGGTGAAGTGGTAGACTTGAAGAGGTCATCAAAGTCATCTGCCATAGTTGCTGGGCGACTGATCAACGTCGCTGGCAGGGATGGTGGACGGAAGCAACCATGGTCCGGCGACTTGCCTGCTATACAAGTACCGCAATGGTGGCAAGCGAGAGAAGCACATGACATAGTCCATTTGCGAAATGTAGGCAATTCTTTATTACACTAAGTGCTAGAAGGAAGCTTTACTACAACGATGGGGTAATCTATGTTCCCCAGACGCCAGCATGATACATCAAAGCTACCAAACTAACGGCGCACATAGTAGACATGACAGCAAACATAGCAGCTTGAAGCGTACTGGTCTCGGTCCATATATCAGGTATATTGCCATTCTCACTAGCTTCGACTACGTCTCTAGCTGCTTTCTCAAATGCCCTAGCTAGTACCTTGACATCAAAGTAGTCTCGAATACGCTGCTGGCCCGCCTGTGACATTCTCCTTCTCTCTTCGGTGGGTAGGTTCACGAGCTTGATGATTGCTCCTGTCCAGTCTTCTTCCACAGCCGGACGCAGTAGACCTGTCTCTCCGTCTATTATTGTCTCTTGAGGTCCTCCATTGTTCACAGCCAAGACGGGAAGACCACAAGCCATAGCTTCCAAAGGCACAATGCCCAGATGCTCATACGAAGGTGTGTACAGCAGGGCTTTCGTGTTTTCGCTCTTTAGCAGAGAGAGCTTTTGTTTCTCAGATATGTTCATCAAGAAGAGGACTTGTGATGCTTGCGAGTCCGTACTATGAGATAATTCCAAATCGTCGCACATCCGCTGTAGGTATCGCAAAGTATGAACGCAGTTGGCGACGCGTTCGTCAAATCCACCCGCGATGACAAGACGGGAGTCTTCTGGGATCTTAGATGACTTCAAGGCGCCAGCAAATGCTTTGATGGCTAGTGCTACGTTCTTTTTGGCTTCAAAGCGATTGATGGAAAGGAGGGTAGGACGAGATCTGTGTCAAAGGAAGCCAAATCAGTGAATTTTGTGGTATACTTCTGCAGAGCCGAGACAACCTACGAGATAATGTCGTTATCTACTGCCGGTGCGGGACCTAGATAGTCTTTCGACTTGATACCCGGGTACACGATCTGCAATTGTCTCCGTACACCTGGGAAGATTGATCTGAAAATAGTAGCTGTGTAATTTGAGTTCACAAGTATACGATCCGCTTGTCCTGGTCAATATATCAAGCATATCAGAGAAGAAATAGTGGAAGACTGCATCAGATAAATCAATGCGTACCTGTAGTAGCTTCCTCTAGCTGATCAATCGGCATACGGTACAGCGACCTCAGCAAGCTCTTCCGTTCTCTTCCAATCATTCCATTCTCAAATCCACCTCTTCCAGGACTCAATAGCAAATCAGGGAAATGACAATAGAAGATGACTCTTGTATGAGCAAACCATCTTAGGAGGGGTATACAAGTACTCAGTTGATCGACAATGTAGATATCCGGTGGAATGAAAGATGAGGAGAAATAGGTGCGGTACAGGAGGGAGAGACATAGATGCAGTTGGCGTAGTATGGCGAAGACGATGAAGAACTTGTTGCGGAATGAAATGGGCAATGTAGCGCCGAGCACAGTGACGTCCAGCGTGCCTAATGAAGATACGAGACGGAAGTGTTCATATTCAGCTTGCAAGCTTTGAGAAACATGGGGCATCTCGACGCACCATCTCTAGTCTCCTTGAAGCACCTCTCAGGATCCCAATGCGAGGTGTAGATAGCTACTTCATGACCTAAACCCTTCAATCCGCAAGCAGCATCCACGATCAGTCTTTCTGCCCCACCTGGAAGGCCACCAAAAGAGGCAGGCAAGTCAGCGATGAAAGCATACAGCGCAGAATACAGCATGCTCGCCTATACCAAGATCTGGATGGATGAATGCCACCCTCAATGGCCGTACTGATGCCATGGTATGCTGGATTTGTGAAGTCGGCCAGCAGCGAAGAACCGAGGGAGAGCTCGTAGGAGCAAAAGGCAAGAAATAGAGCACGTGCAAAATTGATCGGTACGTTCAATACAGCTTGTGACTGACCACTCATTGCACTGACACTCAAAGCACCCCATGATGTGAAACGCTGAACTAAGGATACATTGTGTTCTGAACTTACTCCTGGCCCAATCCCGTACTTGCTTGCCGATCATTTCGATGATCCTGGGAACCGATCCATCAATCTCTCTTCTTGCTGTCGTAGCCATTTCCATTTGCATGTCCGTTGGTAGTAGCCACATGACCTTCATCGTCCACCTTTCCTTCCTTGACCAATCTCTTCTTGAGCATTTGCGTAGCTATAGCGCTATAAGCTGCGGGTTTGACAGGAAGTAACCATTGTCTAGCAGTTTCGATAAAGCCGATTCCTATATGGAGATCTGATAGCATATCATCTATGTTATGTAATGAAAAGGGGACTACATTCGTTCCTTTCGAATGCTTGCCTCTTGTTCTTTCCTTCATCCAATTCAATTCTTCTTGCGAAGCTTTAATCTGTTGCTGTGTAGGTGGAAGTACGAGAGATCCTTCCATAACAGCAATGCACCATAATGTCGCCACTTCAAATGAAGTGGGACAGAATAGAGATGAATTATATCCGATGAAGAACAGATTCTCAGTTTCGATAGGTTTGATGAAGCGGTACATTCTGAAATTGCCTTGTTCGTCTGTACAGTGTTTATTGACAAAATCTTGATTTAGGAATGGAACGCGTTGATAGAACCCGGTACCACAAGCTACGATCGATGCTGGAATGACACTTCCATCCGCTAATCTAGCTAAGAGCTTTGGCTTCTCGCCGTTTGTTCGATCTACTAGGAGTTCTTCAATCTCGGTATCTCGTTTGAGAACGATTTCGCCTGTTCGCATTCGCTCGAAGAACTCTTCGGTGACTAGGGAGATACTTGCTCTTGCTACATCTTCGAAATGACCGGGCGGTAAAGCTCCGCTTGTCTCGAGCTTCAGTTGACGACGGACGACCCATTCGACGCTGCCGACCATCGCATTACGGACCGCGATTAGAGGACCGTGCAGGAGGCGCATGACTATGGGACAAGGATGAGGTCAGTCCAGAAAAACGATGAAGCTAGATGATGTGAGCCTCGCTTACCTGGTCCAGGTCTGATGTAAGGGAAAAGGTTCTCTCCTACTCGGCCGAGGAAGAGGAACTTGTAGCATAGTCCAGCAATGAACTTGGGTAGTTTCCAGATGAGCTTTCTTGCTACCACAGTCTAGAATCATAGGTTGCATAATTAGACTGAATCAGTAACGACGTTTGATATCAAAGTAGCTTCCTCAGGTACTCCTACTCACCGTTGTATTTGCAACTCTCGAAAGAGCGACAGCACAATCACAAGCTGATTTGCCATATCCAACAATGATGACATCTTTCCCTCTTGCTTCTTCCAAGTTTAAAAACTCCGAAGTATGACATACTTTACCACCAGCAGCTCTGAATTCATCGATGCCTTTATAATTAGGCACGAAACAATCTGAGAAAGTCCCATTGCATACAAGCAGTACGTCGAATGTGTATGTATTCTGTTGAGCATCAGGTAGGGATTGACCTTCTTTTGAAGTTTGACGTGTTGTAATCGTCCAGTTGTTATCGGTCTCTGGATTCTGAGTTGCATCAATAACTTCTTCACTTAGATGTACTCGAGGAAGGATGTTGAATTTTCCGCAGAAGGATTGGAGATAGGCTTGTACTTGCTGTCCGGTAGGCCAAGCGGGGTATTCGTCTGGCATGGGCATCTCCGAAAGGTAGTCTGCATATAGAATCGAAAGGTAGGATAGTCAAGTCAGCTGCCTAATACCACATCGATGCCGATGAAGGTGAAGCCTGTCAAGTGGCAGCCTACATGTATCTTTTGTGTTTTGAGTCGCTACACCTGGGTATCTTCGTATTTCTGCATAAGAAAGCGAACCAAGTATACAGAAATCAGTACGCGCACAGGGCACAAGCGCGGGGTAGGTGCCCCTCCACTCACTGCTCCATACTCCTCCTACATCGGGACTGATATCATAAACGCATAGTATAGTGTCAGTATGCTATATCTACAGTATGCAACAATGGAAGACACCTACGCCTTCTCGAACAGTGTCACATCGTAGCCGAACTTGTCGAGTACGCGGGCGGCTGCGATACCGCTGAAGCCAGCGCCTGGCGAGACAGGCCAGCGTGGAAATCAGCTATGTCAATCATAGAGCTGTTGTGGTCGCGAGCACTGCCGTTCATGCACTCACCGACGATGCACACTGTCTTGCCAGCCATATTGACTTGTTAACACTCGCTCTGGGGTTGATCGAGATCTCTGACACAGTGACAGCGGTTTCACAGAGTAGCGACGTGAGCAGAGAAGGGAAGGCGATAGCCGTGTATCTGTGTGTCTAAGATAGTGAGGATGACAATGATGATAATATGCGTATGAAACAGACAGCGATAGCAGCAAGAGAGCTCCACGGCCGCGTCCGCCCGCTGCCGCAGTCTATGTGGTAATGCTGAAGTGATAGCGGGACCTTTGGTGTATCGTTTGAAGACAGCCGCGGCGAGGGCCTAGACTTGTGACAGAGTATCGTAGTACTGATGCAGTGGTGGTAGCTTTTTGTTTGAGTCAGTTCCAGGCTGAACAAAAGCCAGCTCCATCAGCCAAGAAATGGCTGCTTCCCATTGTTGCACCTCTGTGGGTGGGTCAGGTCCCGATGTACCGGCGGCAAACTACTCTCATATCCGATAGGATCACTTTATGCATTCCATCTATCCAGACTTCAGTCTATTCACCTACAGGTTCTTCTGCTTTTTACTGCTACTCACTTCTACTCCAGATGCTCTATCGCTCTCCCCTCTAGTTCTCTCCTTCATCTTCTGACTTAGTGCACCCTTGCCACTCAAGATGGCAAGAAGGCCTATTGCTGCAACGCATGGCATGAATGTCCATACTGTGATGATGCCTACCCAGTATGATGCTATTGATCCTTCCAGTGCGGCGAGTGAGAGGAGGAAGGGTGCTGATGGGGGCGAGCTGACGATGGAGAGGGACGGCAAGATTTGACTTGTCTGTATGCACCATGCCAAAGTCATCAGTATCACAACATGCCTTCAGAACATATCACAGAGATACTCACGAGTCCAAGCAACAGTACCCATGGAGCAAGAACAGCTCCAACCCCAATCAAAGCCTTGAACATTGAAACAGGCTTCCTAGCTTCTTGGAATGTCCAAGAAAGCTCTTCTCTGGGAGTATATCTTTCCATCTCCCATTCTCTAGGATACTTCTTCTGCTTATTGTCCTTATAGTATTCTTCATCAAGTATAGCGACCGTTCCTAGATCCATATAAAGTGTTCTAGGATCATCTCTAACTTTAGCAGAGACAGCCATCAATCTAGCTTTCAGTCTTCCATCACTCAATCTTGCAATGGTGAGAATATCTTCTTTATACTGGAAAGAGGGAAGTGATAGATCCCATTCGAATCTATATCTACCTCCCTTTTTAGGTAGTAATGGAATGGTAACTGACGAAACTTGACTATTTGCCATTCTCCACTTGTTCGATTCGCTTGTGTTCGTAGGCTGACCTAGGGATGTAGCTAGTGCTCTTTCGTCGATTGTAGACAGAATCAAGGCGGAATAGGTAGCTTCGTCGGATGGTGTGATGGTGTAGCTTAGTCGAAGCGTGGAGAGCGGTGAGACCGTCACTACTTTGGCGTGTGCGTCGACAGAGGGGAATCTATATCCAGCAAAGAGAAGTAGCAAGCCAAGCTATCTATTAGTACCAGTGCCCTGAGTATAGAGTTATACATAGTCCACTAACGTAGCTGTATGCTCTGCTATTCCAGCGGAAGATATAGACTGCAGCTTTCCATCTTGCACTTCAAAGGCAGCATGCGCAGCTGGAAGCGATGACAGAATAGCCAGTGAAGCGAGAACAGCGAGAGATTGGCGCCATGATGACGATGATGGCATCACACCCAGTCTGACCATCTTGTGCAGTAACAAGTCGAGGCGATGATGGTGGTCCTGGAAGATGGAAGAGCTGCTCACTGTCGCGTTACCTCCAACCTTGCACGCATTCGCAGTTCGATCAACCTTCTTTGGTGGAAAGACAGTTGTGACTGCTTGCATTGCTTTAATACTGATCTACAACCATCATACTAAGCTTGTTGATACACTACCAAGCACCAGACGAAGCTCCATCCCGTCTTGCTGCTGCTTCAGGACTCATCATGAACTCTCTAGATCCATCACTAGCAAAGTATCTTTCCAAGTCAAAGCAAGACATTTACGAACAATATCATGGGAGCGGATCTGCAGTCAAGAAGAAGAAGAAGAGCAAGAGACACGATGCGGCCGATTCAACAGCTTCTACTTCTTCCGCTGCTGGAACTGGCTTGATCATTGCTGATGATGCGGATGATGTGGTTGATCCTTGGAGTAGAAGGAGTACGGGGATGCTAGTTGATGGCGACGACGACGATGCAGGGCAGCCTAGTGGGTCCTTTTGATGACTCGAGTCATTATCGCTTCAGCTAACAGTCTTCATTGCTATCTCAACAGTCGTCGAACATAGATCATCAGCTGCTTTCAGGCCGATAGCTTCGACTTCGCAAGCGCCACCAACGCAATCAACAGCTGAAGATGCAATCCCACCTGACGAAGCTCCAATAGTAGTGGGGAGTATAGCAGAAGAAGCCCCTACAGCATCAAGTTCTGCGACTTCTTCGGCATTTACAGCGAAGCGTCTGAAAGGAGGACTGCAAACATCAGAACAATTAAAAGAAGAGAATGCAAAACGGAGACAAGCTGCAGAAGCTGAACGTGAAGCAGCTAGAGCATTAAAGAAAGCAACAGAAGAATCAGGAGGTGGTGAAGAAACAATATACAGAGATGCAAGCGGCAAAAAAATAGATACAAAAGCAGCAAAAGCAGAATTAGCAAGAGCTAAACGTAAAGAATTAGAGAAAGAAATGCAAAAAATGGAATGGGGTAAAGGTTTAGTACAACGTGAAGAAAAGGAGAAACGTCAAAGAGAATTGGATGATATGGCTAATAAACCTTTTGCTAGGCATAGAGATGATGAGGAGATCAATGATGAATTGAAAGAAGTTGCGAGGTGGAATGATCCTGCTGCTAGGTTCTTATCTGATAAAAAGGACAAGACAAAGAAGAAAGGACCAACGAGGCCGAAGTATTCAGGTCCTCCGCCGCCTCCAAATCGTTTCAATATCATGCCTGGCTATCGGTAAGTCGTCCTTGAGCTCAGAAGCTGTGTCACTGGTTGAGCAATAGCTGACACGCTTTCGATACAGGTGGGATGGAGTGGATCGCTCAAATGGATTCGAGAGAGAGCTGGTGCAAGCTGCAAACAGGCGCAAGGTCAAGGACGCAGCTGCGAGAGTGTATTCCACTGAAGACATGTAGAATACTAGACATGGCTACAGTGATTGCTGAGGGGCTCAATGGTGATTACACAACTTTGGTCATCCAGGCTTCATCATGGACCTCATAGGCTGCCAGATGATGTATCTTCGTTACCCATGGCACTACCGGCTTTAAAAGCCTCCCCGGTCAGCCGCCAGTTCATGAATAGGTTATACCGTGTTAGAGGTTGCAGGATATGAACGCCCAAGCTCTCCAGTCCGGCGCTTACCGCATGCTTGGAAGACCTCGTCGTCATGCACTCTGAATGAGAGTTCTTTGAAGTGGGTGATGGAATGGAGATTGGAATTGTCCTGCGCCGATTATGGCATTTAAAGCTTCACGTGCATCTTCAGACTCCTCGTGGGCACCTGCTGCATCCCACAGGAACAAGACCTGCTCGAGTTCTTCTAGGGTGGGAAGAGAGAACTTCTTCTCTTGGTCTGCCAAGGACATTGCAGCTAGTACCTCTTCTTCGCTTGCTTTGCCTAATTGGTCGAGTTCATCTTGATCTTCTTCTTCTTCTTCCCCTTCTTTGGTTTCAGTCTCGAAGAACTGCTTGTCCGTTTCTTCTTCACTCGTAATCATTTCAGAGTCTTCATTGTCTGATAATATGCGGCGGCGGCGCCTCTCGTAATTTGTGATGCCTCCGCTAGGCACTTACCAATGGAGCGATTGATTGGCTCGTCACGAGTTAGATTGTTGTCTACCACTTGTGCACCGTAGTCCAAGTAATCGCGCCTAACCAAGGTAAGAGAGTGCACGCTTCGCGCATGAGTTTGAGTAGTCGGGGATGGTCTTGTACGGGTAGCCTGAGACGTCGATATTAGTAAGGCTATATAGAGACTTGAAGAAGGCGAAACTTACATCGTTATAAAAATATCAACCCCGTGAATTTCGGATGTACTTGTCGCAGTGAGCGGCATTTTTTGTAGTTCCGATGTGACATCCGACTGCTTGAATGACATATTCACACGACATAGGAATCACTTGCAGACTCTACCCCTTTGTCGTGGATGAGTGTGGGTGTGATGCCGCTCAATGTTACAATAGAAGAAAGGTGAACTGGTGATGGAATCAAGTGGGGAATATGTCCATAAAGCAGGGATGTTCTTGCGCCGCATTCCACACCATTGCCGAAACAATCTTTGATAGAAGGCAAGACGCTGCATTTAATAGACGCTGCATTGCGATAGCTCGTTTACAGATACCGCTCCTAAAAGAATGATTGAATAGGTGTCTGTACATTATTATCATTGTTCCTGCCTGTAATGCAGCTCCCTGCCCTTCCTGACAGTTATCTCCCCCTCTAAGTCCCTCGCAAACTTGAAATAGGCCTGAAGGTCGATGTCCAAGGTTGCTCATCTACACGAGGTGCCGCTTCATGTGTGGGGATGATCTGAGAGCTAGCAGGTTGTTGACGAGGCGAAGCTTCTGATCCAGCGGAAGAAGACGATGCATGCGCTTCAAGCACCTCTACTCTCTTGGTGAGACTTGCGAGCTCAGGTGGAGTTGTAAACCTTCTCTTTCCTTTTCCATTCCCGGAATATGGCTCGTCAGATTCTACATCTTCGATAGACCTTTTCCTACTGGTCCTGACAGAGTCAGCAGGACTTGTCACTCCCTCCATTCTGTTCCCCACGTCTTCAATCTTTTGTATTCTCCGTTCGAGCAGCAGCATCTCACCCGAAAGTGTTCTTCTGAAGTCTTCAAATCTCTCATCCATTCGCTTCTCCCAGTCTGCTCTCCTGTATCTTTCAGCTTCGACTTCTTTACCAATGTTCGTCTCCGCTGTGTGCAGCAGATTTTCAAGCTGAGTTTTCAAAGTGACTGTATCTGGCATAGAGTCGTAGAATTGCTCGAACATTGATAAGAAGGCTTCCTTGGATGGTCTATCTGCAGCTGATGGAGACGATAAGCGTCCTCCTACTGGACGAGGAGCTACCTGTGGAGGATTCGAAGGGTGGTGAGATACAAAATGGTGATTGAAGGAGCCGCCTTGCAGAGGAGCTGTGTGCAAGTGAGGCTGCATAGGTGGAATATGACGTCGCTGTGGAGCACCTGGCGGTGGTATGCGATGGCTCGGTAGCACGCTTGTCGCAAGACCATGCGGTGCAGCAGTGTTCTGACCTGGATGGCCGTGTGACGAGGGTATAGAAGCAAATCCAGAAAACGTGTGAGCTGGCATGGACGGCATCACATCTTGAGACTGGGAAATAGTAGCTCTGCGATGGGCTCTGAAATTTGAGGGCAACTCTGAAGGAGTTGGTGCTGCACCTGGGACCGCTTCGAAGTGATCCGCTGAAGGTATTGCAGGTGGAGGAACTCGGGGACTTGCCCCTGATGCGGAAGGTACTGTCGCTGCTGGAAAACGAGGGAACGGAAGCGCCTCTTCGGCTCTTTGTCTGCCGAATTGCGCTGATGACCCTAGCTGGTGTGACGATTGCGAGTGAAAGTGTTGAGGTCGACTACTGCCACCTGTTGGTTGAGCGTGTGTGGTAGATCGTTGAACAGGCGCAGTCAAAATTACAGGGGTAAGTTGGCTTTCGGAGTGAGATGGTGTTGAAACTTTCAAGTTGGCGACCTTCTCCTGTGCTGCGTGTCCGCGTCTGGTAGCAAGTCTAGATGATGGCCTGGAAGAGTCACGAGTCGAATGCCAGATGTCGAGGGCATGGGGACAAAGGGAAAGGATCATGGTCAGGAAGACTGTTGCGTACAAGTGCCCTAAAGCAGATAGCAGTAGCGCTATCACAGACTCACCTCTCGAGAGTGTCTACAACCCTTGGACTTGCTATCGATGAGGCGCTTCGAACGGGAATGCGAGAAACTGCTGCAGTGGAGGAGCCGTGAGAAGAGGAGCCTGCCATGAGTGCATCACCGCCTTTGCCATCACCACCGTCATCGCTGCCGCTATCAGCACTGCGAGCGGAAGCAGGTTGAGGAGCACTATCCGTTGACATTGATGGCGAAGTTGCGTCGTTTGAAGCATCATTGTTGCTGTTCGAAGCTGAAGCTGCCAGCCTTCGTCTCTCAACGATTATACGCCTCTGTTCTTCCCTTAGTTCCATGCTTCGCTGCAGAGAGGCGGCTTCAATGGGAGTTGTGGGTGAAGGGAGGCCGAGAAAGGATATCGGAGAAGAAGCCGCATTGCTTCCGAACGGATAATGTTGTTGTTGCAAACGTGAGCGGGAAGAGGATGCCGCCAATGCTGTCGACAGGCTCCCACGGCGCTTTGGACGAGCTGACGATGGCCCGACGGATCGAGAGGCGCGCTTCAAAGGTGATCCACCACCTCGACGCCCGCCGCTACTGCCGGTCGCGTTGCCATCACTACCACCGGCTGTTGACATAGCAACCTCCGTAGAATTTGATGACAATGACGAGACGTCTGGTAACGGCAGCGACTGCGCTCTTCTGCATTTGAGTCTGCCTCTCTGCTCTTCTTCTGCTTCTCCTCCAACTCTCCGTGATGAGTCCGCTTCGCAAGCTTGTCTTGAAGCGGTCGAGGCGTGAAGAGGGATACCACTGATGTTCTTCAGCCCGGTGAGCTCGTTCTCGAAGGCAGCTTCAAGAACAGCACTCAGAGCCCGAATAGTCTTTTGTTTCGAAGATGGGTGCGAAGCTACGAGGTGATTGACGATACTTCCACTTGGGCCTAATACAATGTGGAGAGAAGAAGACAACAAGAAGAGTAGTCAGCAAATTTGCGTAGCTCCACTTAACAGCCGTTCACGTCCCCAGACCACCCTGATGCGCTTCAAGACCCACGAAAACGCATTGATGCATCGCTCGACGGATAATGAAGTCGCACCTTTGAATGGTGCATTCTAGCGTCGATGGACAGCTGCAATGACGAATTCAATCCAACTCACCTTGGCTTCCACGCTTGTTGAGATTAGATTGGAGACTAGAAGCACACACCCGAACGCCATCCGTATCACTTCCGTTGCTGGCGTTGATGACAAACCCACTCGTTTCTGCTGTCACGCTTTGTCCTTGCGGTAATTGCTGATGCTCGGCTGAGACATCTGGATGAAGCGGGTCGGCTGAAAATGCTCCGTGTCTGAGACGATCTTCCTCTTCAACTTCTTCAACTTTTGGAACAATGGTCTGTAAGGCACCCTGTCCCTGGACTTCTGGGCGGCTATGGTTGGACGCATTGAGCCAGGTAGGCGGCGCACATGACGAGAAGAACAGTGGAATCGTGACGCGGTCAGGGTTGGAGATGGATCCGACAAAGGACAAGAGGAAGACGCGTTGACAGCATCGCCGGACAACAGTTTCAGCCCATTGAACAAGCGTGATTCGAGAGCATTATTTGTCGTGTTTGGTGGGATGTTAAGTCGTACGCACGTGCCGCGTCAGGGTAGGAAAGAAAGGGAAAAAGGTACAAGATTAGCGATGTTTAGATCGTACGAGACGGTGCTGTAGGTAATTCACAGACTCACGTTTCATCTGCACAATTCGCGCTCTGGCCGTGCGGCCGAGAAACAACAGGTGGCAGCTTGTCTGCTCCAGCTCGACTGCCTCTGCAACTCCCTCTGCTGCTTTCCTCCGAGCTCCTCCTTCGAGACGCACTTCGCATGTCTACCAGACCCAAACTGGCCTTTCGCTTCAAGCTTCCACGCATAGAATCGTACTGATAAGCTTGATCTGGTGGTACATGCCATGCTGGAGATGATACCAGCGGGAAGCGGTAGATCGGTGAAGAAGGCGGTATGAATCGAGCATTGGAATTGGACATGTAAGGAGCCCTGTAGGATGGCGATTGTTCCATCATTGACGATGATGCCCAGCCTGCGCCAGTTCGAGGAGGAAGAGTGATCCCAGCTGCATAACCTCCACCATTGTAGGAGGGGGCAGGAGTGCTCTGACTGAGACTTTGCTGGTGACCCAGACCTGTACTGGCTCGAGGCGACATGGGTGCTACTCCACCGCCCATCGAAGCAAGTGATGCAGGAAGAGGTGGTCTGTATCCATAGTGAGGATGTACAACTTGCATGACTGTAAAGTCTGACGTCCTTCTGGAAGGCAAGCCAACCTGAACCGATTCTCCTCCTTGATAGGACATGGGTGGGGTGACACTGGGATTGGGCTGATGCTGGGTTGAATAGTGAACTTGGTAGGATGGTGCCGAGGTGGGTATCGGGTTGACAGGTATAAAGCTTGACGGGTGTGCCGACAAGGCGATAGGCGGTGTCGGTTTCTCGTAATGGCAGGCCTGATTAGGATAGCTTGACTGATATAGTGGACCGGTGACTGGACCGTTAGTGGTAGAGCTTGAAATGGATCCACTTGCAGAGCTGTATGTCCAGTTGGTGGACGAGGGTAGGGTTGTCGTCGAGTGTGATCGTGAGAGTGGGTGACTGAAGCTCTCTCTTCCTGCCGTAGCATTCGAGTTGACCAGTCGTAAAGGTGCGATGTGAATACGGCGAGGAGCAGCAGAAGATGTCGAAGACAGAGGTGCGGCTTTTGTGGTATCTGCCAAAGCTGAGTCGACCGAAGAAGAGTGATGCGAAAGCTGTCCTTCTTGCTTCGCTCCATTAGCTGAAGTGGAAAACCTCGGTTGCAGTCCGCCGGTATTCTGCTGCTGTTCGACATGTCCGTTAGCAAGCTTATTGGCACGACCGGCGGTATTTGAGGCATTCGAACAAGAGACGGACGAAGAGGAGGAAGTGGATGATTGTCGGCTGGCATGACCTGCATATCTATCCTTTGATCCGAGAACTTGCGGGACACGTGCCCGCTCCAAGCTGATCCTGGACGATGCTGATTTCGGCCCAGCAGGAACCGAAGTAGCCGACACTCTCAAAATACTAAGATTTCTCTGACCTCCTCCTGCTGTAGCTTTTCCAACTCCATCAGATAGCTTTGAAGAGAGGGATGTCGACATTCGCGAGTGATGCCCTTTCATCACCGTAGTCATGGTTCTGGCACGAGGCCGTGACTTTTCGTAGCGAAATGCAGTATCCAAGCTACCCTTTGTAGACAGCCTTCTCTTGCTGTGTTGACTGTATGCGCTTTCTGAGGTTGGAGATGCTATGGTAGTTGTGGAGGCTGCCATGTCTATATCTGTGACCGGAGATGGGATCGAGCGTGAGCAGGAAGATGTCAATCAAGAAGGCACAATGTCATTCGAGGTGTGTTCGAACATACCCTGACTACTTCTGCAACGATTGAGGCAGACAAAAGCGTGGTGATGTATTGTTGCACGGCACGGCGAGATACGGGTTCTGAAGCCAAAGTGTCGACGAAAAGTTTCACTGTTACAGCTAGGAAAGGGAAACTCTCTGAAGTAAGCCTGGTTGTTCTCCTTCTGCGACCTTTCGAGCGAACAACATACCTCTCGAATGGTTGTCTCCGTCGTACAGCGGCCTGATCGTTTCTGCTTTGTTGAGACGCGAAGAGGAATGTTTCAGATGTGAGCGTGTACATATGAGCCTGGTACCCTTTGTAAAAGCAAGAAATGGCACGAGACCGCGATGGCTCCTCTAACAACGCCAAAGCACGGATACCTCGCGTGGTTACCACCTAGCTCGCAATGGGGAGCAAGGCCAGCGGCGGCAGTTTTCAGCTTTGATCCCGCTACGTTGCGAGGACATTTTTCTTTCGCTGGGTACTCAATGGTATTCGAACGCTCTTTTGCGATGGAAGCTTCTTTCCTTGTCTGTTCCATTGTCTGAGCAACTCAATTTCTCATCATGGCTCCTTGGGATCGAATGTCTGATTGTTCTTTCATGACTCCCCTTGACAGGCGAGGCGGGAGTGACTCTGGCTTTCTACCGGTCCAACTTTCGTTCATTGTTACTTGGTAACCTTCCTCTCAGCGTCACTGCTGAATTGTGTGCTTTTGTATTGGCCATTGTTCTCCACCCATTGAGTGCCAGTGCAGCGTTGTTCGTTGCGAAAGTTCTTGCCGCCTGGAAGCTTTATCATTCGCATGGACCTCCTCTTCGTAAATAGGATCATAACGGACAATGACGATCCTCATTAAGCACAGACCATTGTGAACCGAAGGAGAGACAAGAAGGCCTGTGCTCTGACAATAGTGAAGGTGATCGGACTCTTCCCATATTCTGACGCGACCACTGTAGGCAGAGAAGCCTTATACTTCCTTGTGATGGGCGCTCTTACAAGTTCTGGCCGCCATTTTCGCTCTTCATGGATAACATGCGCTCTTCTGGAGAATCTATCGGAACTTCTGCGGTGCACATGGCCCTGACTGACACTGGATGCTATCGCCAGTATGCCCAAAACTCGGACGAGTCTGAACCGATACAGACATATCAGGACGAAGACACACGCTACATGCCTGATGGGCCTTTGCCTGCCTGGAAACTTCTTGCAGCAATTGTACCTGTTCAAGGGACGTGACAGAAAGAATACAGTATCTCTGCCTCATTGCTCTCCTGACTTCCGATCAATCTGCACATTCTGGAAGCCGTGCACGCCCACGTCTGCCTTGGACCCGACCGGTCAGATTACTTTTCTTCACCTTCGCATACAGATCTCTACCCAATACCGTCTAGTATACTTTCCGTCACGCACCTTCACCTTCGTTTACCTTCGGACGTAATCCAGGACGGCTTTGGAGTGCGTTCAAGTCGGTCAAATTCCGAGTTTTGGAGAGTCGGAAGCGTCACGTCAGCACCAGCTTCTCCGAGCCTCATGAGCAAGATGGCTTTCCGTTCCACAATTCATCCGTAGAAGATGCCGAGGGTCTTCATACGGTGCGCACTATCCGTATACAGAAAGGGCCCCGGATAATGAGCGTCATAGGAAGCCGAAAAGTATCTCGTCCTTGATCGAGGCAGATGCAGCTTTTTCCGTGGTTAAATAATTCAAGGGTACCGTATACAATAGCTGATCGTGTAGAGATTTTTGCATACTTCGTTCTGTATGCTCTTGTTGCTCACCTTGTCTCCTCTCTTGACCGTCATTAGCTTCCCCTTTATATCCTGTCCCTCTACAATGGCTGACGACAAGAAATCGGACCTGGCTCCTAGTGGCAATGACCACCTACGACGAGCACCATCAGTAGACGAACGAACTCTTGCGGATCATACTCAGGCGGATGAGGCATCAGCATCGCACCCAAGCAACAGTGAGAAGACGGGCCTCAAGCCAAGCAAGCTGAACACCCCCGAGGAGGCATCCGTCGAAGGTCGACTTGCATTGCGCTTGCCAAGTTCACGTGGTCCAGAAATACGCGAAGCACGAGCAGATGGCAAGATTATTCTGCAGGAAAGAGATGTGTACGATGAACTTGGATACTCATTCTCAACTGCCAAGAAGTGGTGGATCCTTTTTGTGGTGTTCCTCATCCAAATGTCCATGAATTTCAATTCTTCGGTAGTTGCGAATGCATTGCCTGGAGTGCAAGAGGAATTTGGTGTGGGATCCTATGCAGCTAGAAACTTGCAGGGACTGTTCCTGATCTGTACGTGGGACAAACAAATGGTCTCGGACTTCGCTGACACTGAATGTTCGCGCGTGTGCAGGCTATGCTTTTGGCTGTGAATTATGGGCGGTGAGTTTGACGGGCAGTCTTCACCGACAGACTGGCGACTGACTATCGACTGTTCACTGGTATCAGCCACCCTCCGAAGAATTTGGTAGATGGAGGATCCTCCAGCTTTCGATGCTGTTAGAGAATTGCTGGATGTTGATGTGCGCGTTGGCGCCCAATTTCGGTACACTTATAGTAGGGCGAGTCCTTGGTGGCTTCTCTCTAGCAGGTGGATCCGTCACTCTTGGCATGGTAGCAGACCTGTACGAACCCGAAGTTCAAGGTTATGCCGTTGCTTGGGTTGTTCTAAGCAGTGTCGGCGGGACGACCATCGGTGTAAGTGGTCCATTCTCAGTCGCGCTCGAGATGTGTTCCCATGCTGAGTTTTGCTTCAGCCGATTATTGGTGGATTCCAAGGCCAATTTTTGGGATGGAGATGGAACTTTTGGCTGCAGCTTATCTTCCTGGGCTTCACTCAAATCCTGCACTGGTTCACTCCAGAGACAAAAGCTTCGGTGCTCGCAGCTCGCATCGCTAAAAGAAAGAGAGACAATGGTGAAGGCCCTTACTATGCACCAGAGGAGTTGAAGGAAGATAGATGGAATATGAAGGAGATTCTCACTATCATGGGCCGGCCTGTGAGTCTTGCAAGCATATCAATCCCTGAGCATAGACTGACGTGCTCTTGACAGTTCTACATGTTTGTGACAGAGCCGATTGTCCTGTTCTTGTCTCTTCTCAGTGGTTTCTCCGATGCTCTGTACGTACTTGGCCAATTTTGAAGCGATGATCACTTACGTCTCGCCCGGTAGCATCTTCACCTTTCTCGAAGGTTTCCAGCCTGTGTACGGAAAATGGAACTTTAGCACTTACCAGATTGGACTGGCTTTCGTACCGTGGGTCACTCGGCACTTATAGCAGGTCGACCTGGCTAAGCTGGTGATCTCTTCGTTCTATAGGATTGGCCTTGGCTATATCATCGCGTATCTCTCCTTCTTACCCTTCGTGCGGTCCAATATCAAAGCACTTAAGAAAGATCCAAACACGCCACCGGAGAAGAGACTGTATTGGCTCCTGTACTTAGCGCCGCTTGAAGCTATAGGTCTATTTGGTTTCGCGTGGACATCGTGAGTACGGCATTACCTCAGTAGGTGACCATTACTTACTTACCATAACAGCTTGGGACCTCCTCGTACGCACTGGATAGCCCCGATGATCTTGTGAGTTTTTCGTCTTCATCGATAGCAATGCTGGAATGCCGGGCTGAACACTGCGCCACCTCAGCTCCTGCCTTGTCGGCATTGCCAACTACGCCATCTAGTAAGCTTCTCTATTCTGGTCATTCAGGATGACTCTCTGACTTCTGGCATGTGATTAGCATGGCCACCATCGACTATATGATCAATTCTTACGGATCGTTCGCTGCATCTGCCACTGGAGGCAATGGGTTCGCGCGTGACTTCCTGGGTAGGTCCCTCGATGACAAATCTGCACAATTGAGAGTCTTGGCTGACATAGATGCCCCATTGTAGCCGGAGTGGCAGCTTACTATTCAGCTCCTATGTTCGCCAATATCGGAGACAAATACAGTGCAGAATGGGCTTCTACCATTCTTGCCATACTAGCAGCATTGGTCTGTATACCCGTGTAAGCCTGAATCGTGCTTGTGGGCGTGCATTAGTCATGACCACAGCTGATTTTGATGATAGTCGATACAGGTACTGGATTTATATCAAAGGTCCCCAGATACGAGCAGCTTCTCCATTCGCGGTCTCGCTGGACGAGGTGCGCAAGGTAGAACGCTCGACGGGCCGAACTGTATCTCGCAAGCAAGACAAGAAAGAGAACAATGACGTCAATCAGCGTGCCTGATTAATTACACTGAGGTTCAACTGCGACACATACCTGCAGCCACCTCTACAGTTGACAAGCGCACTTCATGGAACCTGCTCAGTACTGCCGACAGAACCATCGTTTCGCAATTTAGAAGAATTAGAGCCAGTATCTCGCATATCGTCATATGTCCAAGCATTTCGTATATAGTTAGCCTCAGACCGCATACACCTTCACTGTGTAAGGAAGCCAGTCATCACACATGAAGTTGAAAAAAGGAAAAATGAGGGTTCGAATCGAACGAGATTACGCGTCACTGCAGGCAGTCATTTGATACTTGATAGAGGAATATGATACAGCTGTGCAGGGATTTGATATGGCTGAAATATTGGTACTGCCTTGGTTTCATTTTTATTTGACGTTTGGATGCAGACTGTAAATGCACTGATTGACCTGTCGCCAATAAAGGTGGACACTCGATCATGCAGCTGCCTTCGAAGCTTCGCTCTCTGCAGTGGTTGTATTGTCGGCAGTAGTAGTCATTTCTTTAAGGTAGTTTCCGCCGACGACTGTCAAACAATAACAAACATTAGTAAGTCTATCCACCGCTGAACACAAACGACAGGCTTCGACAAGCTTACTGGCAGGCACGTAGTCGGCAGCTTTGTTACCGACACCAAGTGTCAGATTACCAATGGGGGCAAGGAATGACAGATAGCTCGAAGTAATAGCTTCTTCCTCTTGTTGTTCGGTCATTTCACGCTCTTCAGCAGCTTTGCGTTCCTGTTCAAGTTTCGCCTTCTTCAAAGCAATCTTCTTCTGTCGTCTCTTTTCATGTTCTTCGTGTTTCCTAGCTCTTTCTGCGCGCTTCTTCTCGTGAAGAGAAGGTCCTGGGGTGATCTTACTTGCTGTATTGGCTATAGCGTCTCCAAATTTGGCAAAGCCAACTTTCGCTGCCGAATGATGGTGATGATGTGGATCATCTAGCGGGTCATCCTCACTTGGATCAGTAGACGATACAGTATCTTCAGCACTATCGAGTGCCAACACATCGTCTTCATCGTAAGGAGACTCATTATGAGGTCTGGAAGGTGGATCTTCAATCCCCAACTCTTTAGCCCATTCATCGGCAGAAGTACCGAATTTCTCAGTTCTTCCTGCGTTATAGTGCCACACTACTTGTCCATCTCCAACTACTGTTCCATCCCTGTCGAATGAGGTGCGTCCCCGAATGTAAGGATCCAAATCGAATCTTCTGACTTCCAATTCCTTCATGATCTTCTCTCGTCTTTCTTCAGCTACGCTATCGTCCCCATTGACCCATTTTCTCGTCACGGCTTCAAGCTTTTCAGCTGCATCCACAAAGTGGTTCATTCGAATCTTGCGCGTGTCAATGTCTTCCAAGCGTTTATTCTCGTCTTCGAGAGGCGATTTGTAATCGTATGACCATTTGGAGTAGCCCCCAAAGTCCTGTTCCAAGTGTTTGAGGTCGATGTACTGTTTCGAAGGAAAAGACGTTCTTAGCTAAGCCGGACCTTGACCAACACGCTGACAGCCGACGACACACCTTGGAAATCTCCTTTGCACTGCTGCAGAAGGCGATCTTCTCTCTGACGACTGGATCAAGCATAGGTTTGACGATCTTCCAAACGGCGGAGAACACCATCGGTGCATTCCAAACAATAGCGTGACCTAGTGTTTCAGGATAGTATGACTGGAAGACATTGATTGCCATCGTAGCGGTGTCCCAATCGGTGTTCGATAGACCGAAGCCAGTCATGTCGAAGACTGTTGAGCAAGAGATAGTTAGTTTTTCCATCGTCCTGCTTTTAAGACAGCAAAGTGCGCCAATGTAGAAAGAGGCTCACCAACTGACGATGTCTCGATACCACTTCCGAGAGGGAAGAGAGTACGAGAGAGCTCCATGTTGTAGACGATAAACTTGAGCATTTCCTCCTGAGTCTGATCTCCAGCCTTGTGGTGCTTCACTCTTGCGAAGATGAGGGGCCTAACCACAAGAAAGTAGAAAATTTATTCAGTATGGTCTCGGTATAGCTGAAGACGTTCATGTGTGCTGCTCACCTTCCTTGCTTATCTGTACCACGGAAATAGCATTTTCCAAGCTGGAAGTTCTTCAAAACACCTTTTTCTTTCTCCAAACCCTGCTCTCCAGCAGCGACGATCTGAATCAAATTAGTTTCAATTCTCCATTTAAGTGTACTAGCGAGCATACTAAAAGCTCTTTCGACATCCCATTTTCTAGCTCTTAAAAATCTCAAAAGCAAAGCATCTGGATCTTCACCCATGCAAAATTGCCAAAATGCCTTATGTAATTCACCAGGACCATGTTTTTCTAACATTTCTTCCAACGAAGCGCTTTCTTCAGCGTGTGTTGCTTCTGCATTTACTGCATCGTCATCTGATGGCCGCTTTTGTGTCTTCTTCTTGCCACCTGCTCCATCGCTTCCTTTAGGTGCGTGCTTAGTCTCGGGATCTCCCGAGGCTTCGGGATGTGCTTCAGGTGGGCTCTTGTGCGCTTTGCTTAGGTTCTCGCCTGATCCATTCGCTTGGTCTCGTTCTCGTACTTTCTGAAGACCCCCGTCGGCTTCTACGGTGTCTAAGAGGCGCTTCCATAGCTGTCAGGTAATGGAAGATACATGGTAAGTGGGATGTGCGATATATAGAGTAAGTATATACAGCCACAACTGACCTGCTTCAATGCAGTCTCTTGTTCGGAACTGTATACATAGAGACAACGAAACGCAAGATGTTTAGAGAAAAAACAGGTGTCCGGAGTTTAAAGTGGCATATTCGACTCGACCACGTCATTCCGGAATGGGGAGAGATAGAAAACCGAGGGCGCGCACCTGAGATTGTTGATATGACCGGATTTGTCAGTCTCCTGGACGACCTTGTCGTCTGCAATAACGTCTCCCATTGTAGAGTACTCGTATGTGGATGAGACCTATCTGGTAATGATGGTAGCGGAGGTTCTGTCGGCTATTATAGAACAGCGGGACAATGATGATCGCCATCAGCGTGCGCGGGCAGGAATAGAGTATGTGCGAGACTCGGCTGCTCCAGGACAGCGAGCGACGCAGCAACAGATTGAAGAGTGGCTTACATGTGACCTAGTTGCAGTCCTTGTCTGGTCTTGGTAGGCAGCAAACTCGAAATGGAATGCACTGATCTATATTTGCTTGATCGTCTTGTCTCGTATGCAGGATTGACAGCGACGCCGGGCAATTCCAAGAGCAGAAGAGGAGGAAGAGGCTTGAAGGTTTGAAAAGCAAGCAAGGACTAGAAGGACTTCTAGTGGTGGTAGTGAAGCTTGTGTATTCAGATGTAAAGGTGTAAGTGCAGTCAAGATGGATCTCCGACAATCCCCCTCACCCCCATCATCATCATCGCTTTTCATCGCGCATGGCTGGCATGCCATGCTATCCTCGCTCTTTTCAATGCACTCATGCTTACATCACAGTTCGATCGCCGTCTGCTGGCAGGATTAGTCAGCACTCGTCCGAGATGTGCAAGACCATGGAACACCTGCGCTGAAGGCTGATATCCAGGTCATGTCCTTCACAGACTCTTACAGACCTGTCGAATGAGCTGTCTGGAACGCTAGTATGTATTGTATTCAAATGGACAGTTTGCTCCTCTAGACAAAGGTGGCGACTTCGCTACCGTTGTAATCAAGATTGACATTTAAGAGCCAGGCGCTTATTGGAAGATATACACAATATGCACGATAGCGTCAGCAACATTGTCTCTCAAACAAACTTTGAGAGCTTCACTGAGGCAACTCAAACTTTGGTGGTGGCATTGGACCGTTCCGATCACGCTGCAAAGAGCTGGAGAAGCTGGCAGTTTATGCTATAGAGCTCCAGACAACAGCCCAGCAGTGGCCACTGCCTGCAGTTGTAAATGCCTGCATACTCTAGCTTCATGTACTCATTTCATCTAAAGTGTCCAGACTGAACGAGCTCATCTTGAGCCACCGTTTGTCCACCACCTTTGGCAAGATCACGTTTTCCCTTCTTTGCTCCAGCACTATACAGCAAGTCAATCAGTCATGTCGCTCACGAGTCTCCTGCTGGGCAGTGGTGCCAAAGCAGCGGATGCAGACTTGGATGCTCTATTCACACGAACGAAGGTTGAGGCTCCAGTGCCTAAAGCGCTTGCAGTAACAGCAGCCAAGGTAGGTTTCAAAACGTTTCTTCGCGCTTGATCACGGCAAATTTCAGTATCTGCTGGTGGCCGGGATGTATCTACAAGATAAAAGGACACGGGAAGCCTCATCTAATGCACTTTCCCTTCTTCGTTTGGTATATATTAGGCATCAACATCTAAAGCTAAGATTGCACCACCTGAGGAGATCATCAAGCAAGCTAAATTAGCGAAAGCAAAAGCTGGCTCACGGTCTTCCGTCAAGTCGACTTCGAACGACAAGGATACAAAAGAGGCTTCGTCTTCTAGTAAAGCAGGCAAGAAGGATAAGAAGAGAAAAGATGCCGATGCCCCTGCTGGCGTTGTCGCTGCTTCGTCTCCCAAGCAGAAGCAGATCGAAGGCACACCCTCGACTGCCTCCGCATCAAGCAAAAAGCGAAGACGAGATAGCACTACCGCAACTGATGCTGATCTAGTACATGAAACATTACTGACTGCATCAGTGGATGGTTCGGATGAAGAGGATGAGGATGAGGACGAACATAGCGAAGACGACGGCCTTCCACTCGTGCATGAAAGTGTACTACTAGCAGGCAAGGACGGTACAAGATCTACAGCTGGTCTACAGCCCAGAGCTAAGAAGCAAGCTAAACATCTGAACGAATCAAAGAGTGACCGAGATGCTCGGACTACTTTTATTGGAAATGTCCCCATTGCATGCGCCACTAATAAGGTGAGTTCCACGCGTACTCAGCATTTGCTATTCTTCTAATAAAGTGATGCAATCATACTGATATTGTGATACTCTTTGCTTTATCATATGCAGAGCTCGAAGAAGGCACTCGTTAGACATCTCAGTGCTACCCTACCCGCTGAATATCAGTCCATCACCAAACTCGATTCTATCCGATTCCGTTCACTGCAACTCGCGACACCAGCTTTCGACGCCGACGGTCGCGACAGTACCACCTCATCCACCTCTAAGTCTAACAAGCAAGGTGATGGTGACGACGAAGATGATGGAGAAGAAGAAGAACAAGTAGACAGGTCAAACAATCACGCACGTAAAAGAGCTCGTAAATGGAAGACTGGAGAGGTAGATTCACAAAATGGCGGTAAAACACCAAAGTTTTTGACTGCTTCTCAGAAGAAAAAGATTGGTTTCATCAAAGGACAAGTTCACGAGAAGGCTTCCTCTTGTATTGCTTATGCCGTTTGGGATACTATTGATTCTTTACCTACACCTTCATCAACGGCTTCTACTTCCAAAGGAGCTACATCAGCTACACCTCAAGAAATAGCTTCTTTGATCGTTAAATACGGTAACAATACTGTATTTGAAGGATTTACACTCAGAGTCGATCATGTCAAAGGATCAACTTCCACATTACCAGAAGGACAGACAGGAGAAGTAGAGCTTTCAACACAGACAAAGCGGGTGTTGGCTCTGGAGCAGAAAGCTAAATTAGAAGAGGAAAAGAGGACTCTATACATTGGCTCATTGGATTTCGAAGAGAAAGAACAAGCTATCAGAGAGCTTTGTGAAAAGTTGATGACCGAAGAAAGAGGTGAACCTACTGTTGATAACGATACTGGAAGAAGCGCATCTTGGGTTGAGCGAGTTAGATTGGTCAGAGATGCTGAGACTGGACTTGGTAAAGGATTCGCTTATGTGATGTTCAAGGTGAGTCAAGTCGTCTGCGAGAGCTTTCTGCAGGACGACTGGATCTGACTGCCTTCATGCATCTCCCTGATAACGTTCACAGGACCGCGAGTGCGTCGACGAAATGCTAGCCCTCGACTCTACACGCGTCAAGCTAAGCAAGCGTAAATTGCGCCTGGAGAGATGCAAGACATCAAGTGCTAAAGCAGCCGCCGCTGCCAAAGCAGCCAAAGAGGCCGCCTATGTAGCACGTAAGGAGAAGCAAACAGCAGATCGAAAGACTCGCTCTGCTCAATTCGACGCTAGTAAACTACCTTCAGTTCCATCAATTCCAAAAGCACCAAGACCTGATATAGGAGAGCAATTGAAATCACTATCCAAAGAAGAGCGTAAAGCTTTGAAATCAAGTGACGATGATAGGTTAACTAGACGATTGGAGAAGAAACAAGCTAAGAGAGAAGCTATCAAACTTGAGAAACAAAAGGAGGTCCTTGATAGAAAAGTAAAATCGGCCGGTGGCAGTTCTTATAAAGCTAGAGTTGACCCCGCCAAAGAAGGAATGAGAAAGAAGAGAATGAGAAGTGATAATGCTGTCTTTGCTAAGAATAGGAAGAAGACCATATAGACCTGGTATAGTCGTCAAACGCAGTCAATTGTTGATTTTTACTCGCTTCGAATTCATGGGACTCCAGCGATGTGTATGCAAACTCTCTGTAATTCCCCATCCTGGTCTATCTTGAGCAAACTCTGTTATACAACAACACTTCGTACCTCTTTATCACTCTGCTATTTTACAGTGACTAAACGACTAATTGGTAGATGTAGGTGTACTCTACGGTTCGTACGGGTCTAAACTTGCGTCGCTTGTTCCCCTCGGCCTTGTCTCAGATTCGCTCTCAAGGTGTGACTCCTTAAAATCAGCCCAGCCCACAGCTACAAAGCCCGCTAATACTAAAGCTGCGCCGAACAGCAGGGAAAGACCGCCTATTTTCGTCCCACGTGCTAGATCGCCGATGACAGCCAACGGTATCGTCAAAGAAAGACCAAGCGTAACCGCAAGCGGAGAAGTCATGAGCTGTAAGCATGCACTACGTCAGCTATACGTAGACCGTGGCACGCCTGAACCATGTACGCACCATAGATAACATCATTGTCATGTCTGACACGAAGGTAATCATAGCGTTGATGACGAGAAATATGATAAGCTCCGTACTCCGCGGCCACTCTAGTGGCTCTACGCCTGTGATATCGAGGATGACGAGAATAGGCCAGAAGAGGAGGATGTTCCAGCTGCAATGTTCAACCACCATAAGCATTTGACGCCACTTGCAGAGAGTATCGGGCAGACAAGAGACTCACACTCCAACAAAGCCAAAGAAGAGAGTCATCCTATTGAGAAAGCACTGATTAGCTCATATGCAAAATTGACATAGGGGAAGCAACCTACGATATCCGTGTCTCGTCGCCTGTTTTTGCCTTTAGTAGAAGCGTGTACATAGCATAACAAAGAGCCGATAGAACAGCAAGCGCATCTCCCATGATAGCATGTTTAGGTATTCTTGGATCATCATACGATGGTGTCCCTCCATCTACGTTGTCCGTAGGTATTAGATCGTCATCTGCTTTGGAGACTAGAATGACTCCGACGATACTTGCTGCTACCGCCAAGAGACGTATCGTATTGAAGCGCTCTATGCCGAATATACTACCTAACACCAGCGTGAAAAGCCCCGATAGACTGCTCAGGATCGTGACGCTGCTGACTGATGTTTGTGCAAGAGCCATGTTGATAGTGACATTGGCTGCGAACCTGTTGATTCGTCATAAGCAACTATATCGCACTGACGTCTTGCTGGCGTGCGTGCAGGAGATAGACTCACCATATCGTACTGAACATGAGCGCAACGGTAGACGTCTGCTTGACGGTCAATGGGGGCAGAGCATCTGATGACAGCTGTTGAAGCGCGACTTCCGGCGGAGGTGCGTCTATGGAAGCCGATCTGGAAAGTGGCGCATACTCGCCGCTAAACAGAACGCAAGGTAAGCGCTCGGACGGGTCGACGAGCAGTCGTCTAGTACTGCCGACTTACTGTCTATCATCTTCATCTTTCACGAACAAGCTTGCTTTCTCTCCCCTTGTACGGCTCAGCAAGTATTTCCAGCCAGGCTTGACGAGGTATAGGGCGAATGTTGCAGTACACAGGTAGGTAGTGAGAAAGGCTGAGCAGCAACTGTCAGCACAGTAATGATAGGAAGGTGTGTGGTATAGACAGACGCTTGTTGTAGTCGAGATCCGTGAACATAGCCTGCAGATAAAGATAGTCGGAATGCATAAGTTGGGGTGTAATCGTCGGCAAGGCCAGGCTTCTGGCGTGTTAGCCTTACATTCGTGATGAAGGACGACCTTAAGAACCCGATGAAACCATGGAGAGGTCAGCTCCTGCTATATTGTCGCAGGCAGTTCAGCCCAAGTCCGCATGCTCACCCAGTCCATAAGCAGATCACGCAAAAGAGCAAGGCCAGTCCGATAAGCTGTCTTCCACCTGGAGTGTGCCATCTTGACATGGAAGCGTGCCCATCTTCATCAGGCATAGCTGAATGTCCTAGTCTAGGCCCTTGCTGTCGTGTCGTCCTGACCTTGAGCAGCTTGAAGATGCCTTGCAAGCTCGTCTTCCAGCGGAAAGGCGATCGGCACGCTTAGACGGACAAAAAACAGTCACTGCTGCTATGCTTCTTGCTACAGGCATGATATGGAATAACGCTCGTGAGTAGGAGTGGTGGTGCCTGCCTTAGCCTTGTATGGAAATACTCTCAAACGTGTACATGTCTGTGTTCCACTTTTGTGCTATGGTTATCGCCACTATATCGGACGCCGGTGTGGAAGACATGGTCTATGTACAGATTGAAACGCGAGCAGGTAGTGGCCGGCGTAGAGAAAATGTAGATGAAGAATCTAAGCAATGCAACCGACTTACGGCTCGACTGGAGTCGTGGCTTATAGAGACAAATGAGGTCTGCGTTGAAAGACCGCGGCGGCCTGTCCTCCATGCTCTCTTAGACGAGGGTCTTCCGCTTTTGATATCTCTCTGCCTTCATCGCAACCACCCTGCACACTTCGCCTGATGCCTTCATCGTGACCGGCAGCATCCACGCTACTCTTCTGGCTGCAATGCTTGCTCTTGCTTGACTGCTTTACCTTCTGAACGGCCTCTAGTACCGTCCGAGAGCAAGACCATGCCAACACGAGCTTCAAGCGAGCGGTCGCTAAAGCCTGGAGGTGAGTGTAGAATCAGGAGAAGCTGCTCTCCTTATCAGTGGAAGGCTGATACTTGACTCTCTATCTTTAAATCGATGGAATTCCTGCTCAGACCACGCCTATGTCGCACCGCCATTCCACCAAAGAGGCGGCTCTCCCTACCTCATCGTACGCATCCTGGACCTCCCTCCGACTCCACCTGGAGGAGTTCCTACAGCGAAAGTAGCATACTATCTACGACGCAGAGATGTCACAAATCGGTCTCTGGCGGACCACAGGACCATCTTCGCTACCTTCATGGACGGTGTCGTCCCTCTGGCTCACGTTCGGCAAAAAGTTCAGGTCATGCACCGAGACTATCTGGAAGACCCGGAAACGTTCAAAAGGCAACCTGATTCATTCGTGTTTCATCAGGTATGTTATTAAGGACTCGATGATCAGGCTCGCTGTGACCGCCAGCTCACGCACAATGCACTCACTTCCCTTCCTATCTACCATACTGTCTGTGCCGATTCGGCTGTATACCATCTGTATAACCACTTTGCTGGCGAACAGATTTATGACCGTTTTATGCACAAGCCTTTTGATCTCATACCCACAAGTCAAGTAATGAATGCACCGGGTAAATAATCACTGGCACCTACTTTATCAACAACCATTTCGCTGACCGCCACGCTGCAGATCCTATACTTGAGTACCTGAAGACAAACTATGAATTCGTTTGCACCGAGCTGGGATCAGGTCCTGGCCTATGTGATGCAATGAGAGGATGTGTAGCGTGTCACGGCTTCGCTGCAAAGTACGTGATCTTTCTCATACACTTTAATTATTATGGTTAACAGCTTGACGTGACTGCAGAGACGATTCGGTCACGTGCACAATATGCAGCAGGACATGGCATCTAGGATGTGTTGAGCCTCCTCTGCTGAAGAAGCCAGCGCTGGGTTGGCGTTGGTCCTGCATCAAATGTACAATGGAAGAAGAGGACGATTCTTCCGATGCCGATAGCGCAATCACTGGCCATTCAGATCGTAATGCGTCAAGAGCGGCAAGGCGGAAGGTAAAGCCATTGATTGCTCAGAAGAGTGGCAAGCGCAACAAGGGGAAAGCTCCTGCTGGTAAGTCAATGCTACAATCCAGAGGGGCTAGTCGCAATGGATCCTTGAGGATTTTCGTCCAGCAGTACAACCTCAGCTCGATGTCGCAAAGTGGAAGAGCTTGAACGGGTGGCCATATCGATATTTTGGAGAACACGTACATCATGAAAGCGTGCTGGACCCTCATGATCCAATTTGGCCTCGAGCATCGACAGTGGGTCAAAGCACATCGGCCATGTCTGGCGATTCTAAGCTGAGGAAATGTCTACTTTGCTCCTAAACAGAGCGTGGGCAGTCGATACCAATGTACAGATATTCCCGGTGAGGAGCCAGATCCCACGATAAAACGCGGTCCTGTACCTAAAAAGAAGAAAAGCCGGAAGAAGGAGAGCCAAGAAGTCGCCGAACCTGAGCGGGGCGTTGACGAAGCTTGCGAGATACTTTGGCGGCCAGACGTCTCCACCTCGTACGCAGATCTTGACTTCGTTATGGACGGCGTTAAAGCCAAGTCGCTGGCGAACAAGCAGGGTAATGTTGACCTAATAGTTGACGCTCTGAAGACACTTTATACGTCGGCTGGAGCTGGAGGCGGTTACGTCAAGGTCTCGGACCTCTGTCAGAAGCCGCCATACCATGCGAGCCTGGGAACTTGGACAGAAGCCGAATCTCACGTGTTCGATCAGGAATTGGAAGAACACGAGGATGAACTGGGACGATACGACAGGACGCGTAAATTGAAGAGCGTACCGGAGATTGTACATCATTACTACCGAGAGAAGGGCTATCAGAAGCGCTTCATGCACCTGGAAGATCCTGCTCAAGACAAGTTCGCGGCTGCTGGACCTCAGGGTATAGAAGCGGAACACGGGGAGTACCTTGCTCAAGAAGACGAAGATGCAGATACATCTGAAATTGAAGGCGCTTCCGGCGGGGCCAAAAAGTCTCGCTACCAATGCGCGGTATGCTCCACCGACAAAGCAGATGCTTGGTACAGGTGTCCAGAGGGTTTAGGAGAGTCCGAAACAGCTCCGAGAGACCGTCCGATGTGCTCTAGCTGTTCAACACAATGGCGTCACTGTAAGTTTGCACTTGATGTCGAGTTGCACTCCGCCTGGCTAACATGCCAATCTAGACGGAAACCCGAATCCTGCTATTTCGGAAGCGGAGCTTGATGCAAGAGCAGGTGCGTCATTACTGGTCACCTGTCGGTCCATACCTCCTATCTGACAACGACTGTGCTATTCAGCCAAAGATGGCAGACCTCGTGGAAGACCGCCTGCCAATGCACGAAGATCGCCCAGTCCTCTGGAGAAGAAGCCGGCAGCCGACAAAGCGTACGGCCGGCAAGTAGTGCACGCAGATGGTACCTCCGTTACTTTGCCAGTGAAGTCGTGAGTGGAACAGGATAATCCGCGTTCAGCAGGCAAGCCTGACTTGGTTAATGCAGCTGCGTCCTTTGCAAACGCCCGGAACCGAGAGCCACCAATTTTGAGTGCCGCGGTTGCGGGCTGTCGGTTCACTCGGGATGTTACGGCATCTCGGATGATGCGAATCCTGAAATTTGGAAGTGCGATGCGTGCTTGGGCTCAGGCCTGTCCCCTGTAAGCAGGACTACATTAGTTGTATTGGTATTAGTGGCTTACGCCTTGAGCTCAACAGCCCGCATGTCTGTTATGTCCAGTGCCTGACAAGTCAGCATCCGCCCTTCAAGCGCACAATGCACTCGATGCATACAAGGTGCATCCGAGCAGAGCGAACGGCCTCGATGGGTGAGGCTGACTTTCCCAATTCTCGCTGTGATGCGGGGCGCCTGTGTTTAGCATGTGATCTCATCGGGAGCTGACTGTCCCTTCTAGCTTCGTGCACCTGATTTGTTCGATATGGCATCACGAGATCCTCTTTGCCGAGGTTGAGCACCTGCACGAAGCACGCCATGCAGAGTCTGCTTTGCTCCACAAAACAAAGGAAGCGGATGTGGTGAGTACTGCCAACTATGCTTTGGACACTTTTAAGCTCATGATTCATGTTTGGCTATACAGCGATGCACGCTTTGCGACAAAGAAGCCGGCGCGTGCGTAAAGTGCGACACTTGCCCTACTACATTCCACGTCAGTTGTGCATGGCTTGCCGGCTACCGCTTTTCTTTCGAGATTCTATCCATTAAAGAAGAATGGAGCGATGTCTTCCCTCATAAAGCTACTTTCAAGGAGGAGACTGGCGACATGCGTGCTATCATCACGTGCAAGTCCCATGCTTGGAATCAACCGCGACTATTGTACGATTTGGGACAGAAAGATAGAAGCACAAATTTGGTAAGCATACCTGGTCATAGGTCTGTGCTTACAACGCTGAAACTGGCTTTATACAGACGGCTTTGATGACATTTGCAACGGTAAGGCTAACATACAATGCCAGGAAGCAGAGCAAACAGCCTGACCGTTGAATGCAGTACACGAAACAAGACCTTTCAGCCTGGGTGACTCTATTTCGATACATGGATCTCGGGGTTGCCTATCGACCTTCAACGAACTCCGACCGGCGAAGACCCGGTGAGTACCATCATCGCTTTCTTCTTCCTGAACCTGTTTTCGGCCGTTCAGCCTCAACGCTAATCTTCATTCTCGCAGATGCGACTTCCGAAGTGTACTCCCAAAAAGCGCCCTACATCAAGCCAATTAAACCAAAGAAGAAGAAGGCATCTACGAAAACCTTGACAACGGCGTTGCCGATCGATACCGCACTGGTGTCTGTTCCAGACAAGAGCCATTCCAGCTCACATAACGCTACCAGCAATCTGAAGGTCACCAGTGGCCCTCTCGCGTTGCCAGTCAAAAAGCGGAAGCGACGCGATTCAGAGACCAGCCAGGATGCCACGCTTTCGATGACATCTGAAGACGAGATCATGCCGACAGCCTCCACCAGTAGAGCACGAGGTGCTGCCCGGCCCAGCCGAGGGGTAAGCCTGAGAGATATTCTGGTCGACGAAGGCAACCCACGTCTATCGCGCCGAGCTGAAGGGAAGATCAGCAAACACGAGGTCAACGGCAAAACTGCAGTACCCTCGAGTAGCTGGGGCTTCTCGAAAGTTGTGGATGGGCGGACTGTTTGGGAAAGTATCGATGAAGAAGTACTACGGGGTATACTACTGCAAAACAGCAATTCGGACAACCAGGGCTCCAGAAGGCTCACTCCAGAGGAGCTCGTCAAGCAGGCTGCGCACAAGAGCAAAAAAGGCCTCAAGATGCCCGATGATATCACGAAGACTCAAGACAGCCGTCCGTGGCAGATTCTAAGTCTTCCAGCCCTGTCACACGCCTATAGTGAAATGCTTTATCAGCGAACACGTTACGAGACACCTTCCTCCGTCCCATTGAATGGGGGTACTGCGAATAGCTCGGCGTCTTCAATCACATTGCCAATAGGAGACAGTCCGCAAAGTCATCATAGCGGGAGGCCGCAAGAGCAATTTCAAACAGCCCGCAACACAACGCCAGTCTTCATGGCGAAAACCGAATCTATGGACAGCCACTCAATGCACAAGCACCCCTATGATTAAGATATCATGCTTGCGTGGCCCTCTGATGCCGATGTGTTCTCGTCTAAGTTCAAGCTCCAGCTGTATATGGCTACACTTGTGATACTACTCTAGGTATGACAATACACCTGCAGCCAGATTAACACATTATCGTTATACAATGTAAATAAAGGGCAAGATAATGAGAGTTAGGTTTGACGTCTTGAATACCAGAGGGTGTAGGCTGATTTCGTTGCCGAGGCCACCTGAGCTTCCGTGAGAAGCCCGATCTTGCTATCGTTGAGCTCATTCCATTGCCCTCGATTCCGAACGAAGGCAGTGTCTGGAATTCCGAATATAGTCAGCCCACGTTGTCATTTCCAAGACTGTATACCTAACTCACAGTGTCCGCTACTGAGATTACCAAAATGATTACTGACGGCATGCAGATCGTACACTTGCGTGGTAGGCTCATCGAGAGCATGCCCGATAGCATGTTCATATTTCGCCTTTATGTGAGGAGAAAGAGGCGGTGGGAGGTGGCGTGACATGTCAAGTCCCCTCACAGGGAAGTTGACTGCGGTATCGATCTTGTCGGTGAAAGGCCCGTGGAAGGAGAACCGCTTAAGGTGGATGAGCAGTATAGGAGGTAACCGCGAAATTGTCAGCGCCTTTGTAGCTCGTCTTGGTTGCTTGCACTTCGGGCAGTTCCATGCATCGTCTCCATCCAGCGTTTCTGGCTGCGTGAAGAAATCGATACACTGCGCAAGTGTCACTTCCTTTATGCCTCTGCCAGATGGGATCGGTAGTGATAGATACATAAAAGTGTTGTACGTTGTGGAGGTCTGCAAAGATGATTTAGGGTCAGTTGGCAGCTCTGACTTCTAGGGCAAGATGAATCACTTACCGTTCCGCATGTCAAACATCGCAGCTGACTCTTATACTGTCCCTGTAGCAGTCTCACAATAATGCTATCGTCTCGGCGAAGGTATATATTCCACTCGCGTTCAGCTGCTATCTGTGTTGGCAGCTCTTCAAGCTCCTTCTCTCGCTCCGGCGTAAATTCAATGGGAGCGGGCTTGTTGCGAACGAGATTGAGATCCTCGTGCAGACCATCCAGTAGAAAGGCTAGGAACTCTTGACTATCGTGTTGATCGGAGCCTTTGAATTGAGGAGCGAAGCGGCAGATGGCCTCTCTAAAGGTCACAGGGGCGAGGAAGCGATACTGCTCGCTCCATAGAGAGCGAAGAAGTTGCGCGACAGCATCGGCCAGTACACCTTTCGTACCTAGCGGATTGTCCCTATTGATGGCGTTCTTGTAGCCGTTCTCCCGGAAGAAGCGCGAAAGAGGTATGGTAGCACTCAGGCATTGAACCATAGAGTTCATATAGCAAGTGTTGCCGAGATTCTTCAAGCCTGTCAAGCCAACGACGCCGTCTCCTGACGCCAAAAGCGGCTTGGGGAAAGCGCCAAAGACCGGTGCGTTCAGGTAGTCACCAGATTGGTAGAGATGAAGCGACGAGGAAGCTGCTCGAGCGAGGGTTGGGGGTGGCCGGCGGACATTGTCTACCTGGTCAAGTGCCATAGACGGGCCAGGCCTTTGAGTCGGCCCGCTACCAAATTGTTGCTTCTGCTGCAATGTAGGGTACTCAATGGCACGAGCCACAGGGTAATGTTGCGGATAGGATGCTCCGGGCTGAGTGGCAGGATACCCGCCATTCTTTTGAGGGGAAGAATATCCATCGAAATATTCACCTTGCGGAGGCCGTTGCGAAAAGGGCATCGACTGGAACGAAGAAGACGGATAGGCTTCGTAAGGAGATGCTGGACCGGTACGATGAACTGCGACAGGGTGTACAGGAACGCCCGAGTAAGCGGGAGGGGGAGGGCCCGGCATCTGTACCTGCTGTATGTATTAATTGTTAGTGTCCTTTCGGTACGTACCATGAAGAGTGCGCATATACTGACATGCTGAAGTGGCGACGGCGAAAGTATTCCATCGCCTGACAAGACTGCCTTTCTGTACTGGCGCTTCAGATTGTTGTCGGAATTCACGTCGGAAGGTTCCGATTGTGGTCTAGATGCCAAAGTCGACTCTGCTTGAGCTCTATTGGCAAGCATGCTGTGTTTTCAGGCTTCTGTCAGTACGAGTAGCAATCCAAAAGCACGATGGAAAACTCACCTTTGATACTCGCTCTCCACCTTGGACTGCTGTTCGTGAGGACGTATAGGCTGGAGCGGGGGCAGCGAATGGTGCTCGTGAGGTCTATCGCGATGTTGATGGTAATGATGGTATTGAGGCTGGTTATATGCTTCGCGCTGGATGCCCTTTTCACCAACCTCCTTGGCCCATGCCTCAAAACCACCGACCAGCAGAAGTGGGCTTCTTTTTAGGCGTTTATCAACCTCTGAGAAGTTGAGCTCGTATATTGCTTTGGAAAGTGTCGCTAACGTCCGAGCATTGATTGCAGAGTCTTCCACTTGTTCAGCTATGCTGCGGAAGGTTACCGGAGTATTTCGAGGGCCACCGTTCGTGTAGGAGCCTGAATCTCGCGAAGGCAACGATTTCGTGTTCCTATCGTACATGACGATCAGATCGAATGAGGCTCTTTCACGGAACCACTTTCGTTCATTTTCTGGCGAAATCTCCAATGAGTTCTCTATACTTGCAGCAGTGGAATTGCTTGAGAGCGTGAAAGGTTCAATGCATACGGCTTTCCCCTTCACATGACCTCCGGAGAAGTCCTTACGATTGCGGACGTCGATAAGCAGGACAGAAGGCTGCCCTGGCAAGTCCGAAGCTTCGAGGAACCGCCACAGCTCTTGTGGGTCTATTGTGGTAGTTGACCGATTCGGCAAAGAAGGCATGCTGGGAGGCTTCGGCAAAGGTCGCGGAGGCTTGGACAATTGCCCGCTGGTGGCTGCTGCTTTGGGCGACATGTGTGACAGATAGCCGTTACTCGTTCGCTGAGCCGTATCTGCAGAACTTCCGGTAGACTGTGTCTGCACTGTACTTTGTGTGTCTGACCGACCTGATCTAACGTTATGTCCTTGGTATTGGAGTGTGCTTTGGGAAGTGGGTGCTGGAAGGAAAGGCTGAGTGATGCCACCCTGCCGTGACTTGTAGGCAGGGTCCTCTTCCGAAGACGAGGGGAAAGGATCGCCATGCTCGACATCTGGAAAGCGGTTCGTGAAGCTATCTAAGGTGGACGGCGTGTCTAGTGAAGGCGAAGAGGATGTGTACCGGTCAAGGTCATTCCGAGATGCACGTGAATCATTCGTATTATCGTAAGAGCGAGTGAGCCAGTCCACAGATGTAGAAGCCGGACCTGAAGCATCGGGTGGACCATTTGTTGCTGGCGGCGCAGACCCTGGTCTGTCTTCGCCGTCATGCAGTGTGGACACGTGGGGAGGAGATACAGCTTTTCGCATATTCTCGCTACTCTGCTGAGCAGCCAAAGTCTTCGGCGGCCACGGATCTGGCATGGAGTCTTGTGAGTATGCGGAGGGTACGGTAGAAGCCAGTGAGTGGCCCACATCTCCATTGCTGTGTGATACGGCGAGCGTGGTGGAACTTCCATTGGATTGGTCGCTTGCAGAAGATGAGTGTCCGTAATGAAGAGCTGGCGAACGCCGCAGGCCTCCTCCGTTGATAGAGGGCTTGGGTGCTAGTGCTGGTTTGCCACCGTCGTGCGAAGAGGTTGATGAAGAGCTTCTTGCAGAATCATCGTGATGATACTCATGCACGTCCTTCATCCCTGCATTGTGTAGAGCAGCCATTCTTTCCTTGAGCTTGTTGGACACTTTGTGCGTTGCCGTTCCCATGCTCGCCCATGCGCTATGATGAGTCGCTGGTGGCGATATTGGTTGCGGCGGCGAAGCTGGAGAGAGCGGCTGTGCTTTTGCCGGAGCTGCAGATGGGAAGGATGGCTTTGTAGCGGACGAAGGCACTGCAGGTGACGGCTTGGTAGCTGATGATGGGATCGGAGGAGGTGTTGCTCTCGCTTTGCTTGATGCCCCGTTCATTTGAGCGGATGACCGTGAAGTACTCGCTATACTGCCACCGGTGCTGCTTGGAGTGACATTTGTGGAAAGCGAGTTGAGCATGTCGGCCATGTCGTGCACATGATGAGGTGGTACATGTTCTTCTTGATGGGTGCTGCTGCTCCTTGGCTGGCTACTTCCATCGTTATGTTGAGAAGGCTGAGGGTGCGGATGCTGTGCTTGCTCTCTCTGCGTCAGTGTCCGTTCCAGCTCTTGCATCCGGCTCGTCGTAGGCAGGAGTTTGGACTTCAGATCCATGTACGAGTAGTACTCTGGTGAGTTCTTGTGCGTGACATGACTCTTGTATTCTGGATGATCCAGCAACGCTCGAATGAGGCTGTAGCAGACAGTGTTAATCAATCAGCATCATGTCATGAGAAAGCGACCAGATCGGGATAGTCTTGGAGGACAGGACGCATGGATGGAGCTTCCAACGCACTTGGTAGTCTTCCTATAGCCAACATAAGCTCCCTCCCAATCTCCTTTGGCATCAGCTTCGGCAGCGAGATTGCGAGTCCGCTGTGCCGCCGTCAACCAGCTCTTGAAGCTGAACCGGCTGTCGATTTGAGCCTTTGAGCGAGCCTTTAGTTCCTCGACTGACGCCATCTTAGGCGTACAGTTGGGAGAAGCCTCGCTCTATGCTGAACTCCAGCTTGAAGCTGCTCGTAGCTTTCCGTAGTTGCTGGTGGGGTGCAGTGACTTCGAGAGCAACCTGCGACGTCGTTCGAAACGGGCGAGGCTTTCACACTGCTCCGACTGGAGCTCCCGGCAAGCAAGTGCAAGTCAGGCAGGCGGGGTGCAGGTGAAACATTACAGCTGTGGCACACAAGATTACCTTGATGATGCAGTGCACTGTCATTCAAGGCGGTACTTACCTACAGTTACAGCAAGTTCTTACTCCTTAGCCGCACACATTGTGGCAACCTTTCCTTCTTGGCTCTCCCTTGAGCAACGTGCAGAATTGTCAAACGGGGTCTATCATTAGAGTATGGGAGTATAGTAAGAGGGTCCAATTTGTGACTCCTCTCTAGCAGGCCTATCCTATTAAAACGATTGTATGCGCTATCGACATGCCTAATTTCTACATTGACGGATTACGACTGGTCCTGTTGACTAGTATGTCGACCCCAAATACCCCTGCCTGATTTAGACCTATATCAAATGTTGATCCTACTATTGATGACAGGGTTGTTGCGAAACGAATGAACGCCCGAACAGCGTGACCTGCACTGAACTGAGTTGTCGTTTCTGCGACCGAAAGCGACTGAAGCGCTATACCGGTACGCCGCACCACGCCGGGTGGATAGTATTATGTGCTGACAGCTAAGTATAAGTATCCTAATGAGTGTCCTTGTGCTATATTGCGACTGTGTCCAGCAGTGGTCATCCACATCAAGTGGGAAAGGTTGTAAGATTCCAGATCCTGCGTCCAGTAAGAATGCCAGTAAGTCTGGCTTAGCGACTTTCCAGGCAGACTTGCTGAGAGTAAAAGCTCACCGAGATTCCAAAATCCAGCTCTGAAACGTTCTAGCTTCGAACAACATTCAATGTTATGGGGAAGCAGTTGGTGGGGAGATTGCCCTCGCTGTTGACAGCCAGGAAAGGAGTCTGTATGAGAGACCACGACAATATAAGCTTTCAGACGACATTGAATGGCCAGAAACCGTATCTAGACTTACGGAGCCGCTTTCAGGGCATAGAGCGAACTCATCGGCGCCTTGGAAGCTGCACGACAGGATTCCACCAGAAACTTTGCAAGTAGGCGTGATATAGCCAGCGTCACGGATGTTGCCAGGAGTGTCGAAGAAGATTGCAGCCGCGGTCGAGCTAGATACGTCAGCCAAAAAATCAAGGCCTTGCGAACCAATTGCACAAGCGTCAGTCGTAGCGAAAACCGTTGCGTCACCTGCCGATGTGGTTGTTGAAACGCTGAAGGTATCCCCATCCTGTCCGTAGGCTTCTAAGATGGCATATGAGTTGTCAGACTCGGTGCCGCTACCGGAGAATTGGATCATGAAGGATGCTGGAGCTCCGCATCGGCTGCAGATAGCATGACAGCAAGAATAATCAGCGTGACATTCTGATCTGCACGTGACAGGACAAACAAGGAACTCACTTTGCAACGCCGGAAGGCTCGGACTGTCGCTTGGCAACACGTCTCATGCCGTGGGTCATGCGGCGGACGACCTGTTCTCTGCTTGTTTGACGTTGCTGGAAGGCTTGAGGTGCTGGTCTTGCTGGAGCCAAAACATGGCCGGAGAGCACAGTTGAAGCTCCAAACGACAAGAGGGCAGCGATGGTTGCAAAGGCGTGCATGATGAGATTGTTGAGAGGTTGATAGGGCTGCAGGGCAGCAGGCAGTGAGTACTGATACCTTGTACTCACGAGATGGCTTGTCAAGCCACTTTCTGCAATGTGACAAACGATACTCACAAAGAGCTGTGTGTGCTGTAGGTACGGATTGGTACGTATGTAGTGGCGAAGGACCTTTCAAAGGTACTTTTCGATGTGAAGATTGAATGGTTGGAAGGAGAAAGAGAGGAAGCAACCACGAAGACAAACTAGATGAGTTTCCATGGTCACGGCAGAACTTTCTTTCCACGCTTTCCTTGCTCTTTCTCTCCCGCTTGGCTGCGGGCTTTCAGGCGTACAAGATAATGATCGGTTCATGCAGTATCTACCCACTTTATTGCGAACCGAAGACCGAGAACGCGGAATAACGGCGAAAGATGGAGATGACGCACAAATTCAGCACTGGCAATCTTGAGCTTGGTTTTTGATGATGACTTGCCTCCGTGCCGGCTGCGTGGGTGTTCATCGGACCCTCTGTACTCGTTAGGTGCCCCAGCTTGGCAGCTTCTGCTTCTTCAACGGTGATGCGCACTTGAGATGAGAACAGCGGTGGATAGTAGTCACGAGGCCGATCTCTAGCCTTTGTGCAGTAGTGTTGAAGAACACAGGCAAGCGAAACAAGCTTCTACGTTCACTCTGTGCCCTGTGTTGGTCTGGCCCTGGTACCATTTGTGCGCCACCGGATCAGGCTGAGTGGAGGACATAAGGGGATACGGAACTGCTCCAGTGCAAGCAGCATTAGTAGACCAGATGTGTAACAATCATATAATGCCTTTGGTTGACCTCCTAAAGCCTTTTAGGGAGGGTCGTGCTGTAGCCTTGTGCTTTCACTCGCCACGCTGCTGGCAACAGTCAGGCGCGTCCGAACCAGATTGAGCGGAAGTGCCGGGATGAACGTAGGGCTGATGAGGGGATGAGGGTACTATAGAGATGTAGAGCCAGCTGTCGTGTAGAATTACTGCGTATGCGCCGTGCAAAACGCGTCCTTGATGTTGTCGATCAGGCTTGAAGCCAGCAGCCTCGGTCGCGCGAAAGTGGGCATCTTCTGGAGAGGCCAATTGATCACAACCACCATGCACAAGAACAAAGCAGCAAGACGGTAGCCGTAGACAGCTCAGCTTCAGCCTTAAGCGTCGAGGCATATTATGGGCGGCGATGCCAACCAGTCCTTGTTCAACCGGGCTCTGCCAGTCAGCCTGCCGAAGGTCCAGGCATGGCGAGTCCGTCCGCCAGCTCCAGAGCCGCGAGGCGTGGAAGACAGTCTATACGAGAAATTCGGATACAATGATATAGATGAAGTATGGCAGCCTACCACTACGTACGCTCGTTGGGTACAGCCGTCGCAGGAAGAGCTCGCGAAGCAGGTGGAATACGACCTACCCCTAGAAGGCAAAATATGGCTCGACAAGGTCAACATCAAGCGCAAGCAGGAAGGACTAGATGAAATCAGCTATGAGTTCCTCGAGATTGTCCTGGACAAGCTCGAAAAAGAATGGTTTGACCTCTCAAGACACTTCCCAAAACGTGATTCCAACATGCTGGTGGAAGACAGCAAGTGTACCATTTGCGATGATGGAGAGTGTGAAGCGAGCAATGCAATCGTTTTCTGTGATGGCTGTAATCTGGCTGTCCATCAAGGTGAGTACGCTGCTGCTGCTCGGCTGTTTCAATTGAATACTATTCCTGAGCGAGTGAGGACTGATCGGTACGTTACTTCGGTTGCCTCTTGCAGACTGTTATGGTGTACCGTACATCCCAGAGGGTCAATGGCTGTGCAGGAAGTGCACTGTATCTCCTGGAAGATCAGTGGTAAGTCCTGTCAATTCATTTAGTCGACTTACCTGTAGATCTGACGGTGTGTCGCCGGTTGTCCCGCGATCAGACCTGTATGCTATGTCCGAACAAGGAGGGTGGATTCAAGCAGACAGTCAACGGTCAATGGGCTCACCTTCTCTGCGCAATATGGATCAACGAGACGTGGGTCAGCAATACGGTTTTCATGGAGCCTATCGACGGTATCGAGTCCATTCCGAAACAACGGTGGCGGCTCATTTGTAGTCTGTGCAAGAAACGAGCAGGCGCATGCATACAATGCTCCAAGTCGTCGTGTTATACCGCCTACCACGTGACATGTGCGCAACAGAACGGTCTGTATCTCAAGCTTGGAACGGACAGCGGAGCCACCACAACAGAGGACTCGGGAGGAGCCAACATCAGCTACTGCGAGAAGCATTCTCGACAAGCGCTCGGAGTGGAAGAAGACGAGAGTAGAATAGCGTCAGAGGAGTTGCCGGAACAAGGCAGGCAAAAGAAGCGGAAGCTGATCGCACACGGGTCAAGGCGTGAATCTACATCTGGACTTGGAGATGCCGACGATTCTTTCGCGAGCGCATATTCCAATAGAGCAAGTACATCAACTTCCGCTTTGAAAGGAAAGCGAGCAGAGTCTCCGCCAAAGAAGAAAAAGAAGGAGAAGCGGAAAGGTCCGAAGATTGAAACGCCAATTATCCCGCTCTACGTACACCAAAGGGTATGGGACTACATCAAGCCTCTGCGATGTTCCAAGAAGCGAGCGTTCGTAGCACAAGTAGAAAGATATTGGAGTATATTAAGACGGCGGCGGCGAGGAGCACCGCTGCTTAATCGGCTGCATCTGGAACCGTGGACCGCAAGCGCAGGGGCGCCTCGGGAAGCGACAGATCTCCAAAGAGAGGAGACTCTTCAACTTACGATTCAATTGCGGATGGATCTCGAGAAGATCAGACAAGTCATGGAACTCGTACGCAAGCGGGAAGAACAGAAGCTGCGGAAGGCTCATCTCGTCAAGCAAGTCATCGATGCAATTCTTTTTCCTCAAACCAATGTATTCCGAGCTACCCTGCGAGAGATTCAGAGGTATTTTGCGCTCCTCGTGGCGAATCTGATATTACGGACTACGAGCTGACCTTTGTCCTTCCTTTGCACAAATAGACTGGACGCGAGACTACTGTTTTACAAGCCTGTGTCCAAGATCGAGGTGCCAGACTACCATGTCATTGTCAAAACTCCAATGGATTGGCAGACCATGTACGAGAAGCTGGATCAGAATGCATACGTGACGGCTGGCGACTTTCAGGTCAGTCTTCTTCGGTCTATGTACCGGTTGCTCTGTTTGCTGATGGCATCTTCACTTACTGTAGTCCGATGTCAACCTCGTCATACATAATGCACTACTCTACAATACTGTTGACTCGCCACATGGCAAGGCAGCAATCAAGCTCCGCAATGGTATTGCACCAATTTTAGCAAGACTCGATGATTTTGATGATCCGCAATCCGAAATTCGCCGAAAACATCGAAAATACCTGGACACTCTAGATGATGCATACATTGACCAGCTCATGAGCCTCGAATATCCACTGCAAGAACTTCCTCACGCGCAGCCTGGCATAAGCAGCACTACAGACGTTCCAGCACCTCAGACCATAGACATGTCGCTCCTACCTCGGAACGGCATACCCGAGATCCGAATCGCAGGAGGAAGTTCAATGCGCCCTCTACACCCGTACGAAGGCGCAAGGCCAGCAGATATCCACTCGGCTCCGGGCTTTAGAGCTCCCAGGCATCTGGGGAGTCCCTTCGGATTCGGTCTGGAGGAACCGGCTCCAGTGGCGGGGCCTTCGAACGCCATCAAGCCGCGAGCGTCGACTTCGAACAGGAAGGCGCCCAAGCTGACTGCTGCAGGAGAGAAGGAGAAGAAGAGAGAACAGAATCGTGCTTGGCGTGCTAGGAGGAAAGCTAGGTTGGCTGCGGAGAAAGCGGCCAGAGAACGAGCAGCTATCATAGCTGCTGGCAGGGATCCGGATGCGATTGCTGCACAAGCGGCAGGTGCTGTGGATGGACCTGACCAGGTATACGGCATGCAAGTTGATGACCCTGTGCTATCGCACTCGGTCCAGACCATGCAAGTGCCTAACGAAGTGCTGGCGAGCACACCAAAGGTCGAAGCCGAAGAGCCGCATTTACTCCGATCTCCGAGTATGCCTACACGCGAAGCAACTTCCCTTGATGCTGCCACTGTTCCTGAAGTATCATCATCATCCACCTCTGTCACTGCTCCTCGCACAAGTTCATCGGTTAACGTGGCTCCTCCAAGGGCCGTCGTTGCCAGCGGAAGCCGCGATCGGTCGCCCAGCTTCCAGAATGGTGTACCACGCATCAACGGCTGGGGCGCTGCCATCGACCGAGTGGAACCGCCAAACGACCACGAAGCGAATCTTCTATTCAATGAAGGTTGGATTTTGCCGCAAGGCTCAAAGCGGCGGCGTGCATCAAGCGCGAACACGGAAGCATCAGGTCCTGTGCTGAAGAGCAGGAAAGGTGAGTATCTTCGTGACACTTGGCCTTCATTACATCTCTAATATCAAATTTCAATTCAGGATCTCTTCCCGCTGCCTCAGTCTCGCCCATGTTTCCCCCGCTTACATTGCCGGCTTCGGCACCTGTTGCTTCCATACCATTACCGCCCTTGCCGGAACAATCAAGCAGTCCAGACTTGTCGGAAGTTCCGCCGAGCGAGCAGGTATCTGAGCAGGGCGATGCTTTAGTCAAACACTGGACCCCACCCGCACACAACGAAGCAACATTCGAGATCGATCCAGCAATACCGTCGACAGCTGTTCACAGTGATTTTGTGGAAGCAGGTCCCCCTGCGCCTGTAAATGTGATAGATACTCCCGTTTCGGTACCTCTACCTTCACCGGCTCCGGTTGACTCCACGGTCGTCGCAGATCCAGAAAGCGAACTGTCCGACATCGAAGAGGATAGTAACGTTCCCCCACCAGAGCAGGTCAGCTCAATCCTGCCGACTAGAATGTCGCCGATGCGATCTCTGCGAAGCAGAAGTCCGGCGAAAGCAGCTCCACAATCGTCGGAAGCAGATGTCGAAGGATTCCGGGAGGGGCAGGCAACACCGCCTCATCCGTTGGGTAATGGTCTGCCGGAGGAAGCAGAAGCAGCACGCATGACAACTGCCCCTCCCGTAGACGCAGCGGACGAGTCAGAACGGTCCGACATAGAAGACGATACAGTCGTAGATCAGGATGTGTCAATGCCGCAAGACTTCGCAGGAGGCGTAAAGCCTGTGACTCCACCGAAGCGGCGTTCTTCCAGTCGAACACGAGCGTCGTCCAGTCGTCCTCCATCGAGAAGCGCGAGCAAGGCTGCAAGAGGTTCGACGCAGCCTGGATCGAAGCGAAGAGGCAGACCACCGAAGAGCAGAAATGTAGCGAGCAGGGACGTGGACATGGATGAGGAGCCAGACGACAGTACGATGGGGCAACCTCTTGCGGATGCTATCGCTGCCATCTTTGAGAAGGATAAGGCAGAGCAAGGGGATACAGAAGAAACTGCTGTTGGAAACACGAACGGTGTCACAGATGAGGAACCTGACCTGGAGGACGCAGTGTCGCGAAGACCATCGTCACGAAGGAAGTCCTCGTCAAACAAATCTGCCACTGTAGCATCCGGAAACTCCCCAGCTCCAAGTCGGCTTGCGCCTCGCAAGACACCGGCCAAAAAAGCAGCGAAAGGAAAGCGAGGTGCTCGAAAACTTGCCGATGCAAAACGAAAGGACAAGCCTAGCGTTACCATCTCTAACAAGACTCTGATGCAGATCTATGAGAACAAACCCGCTTCTTTCGTAAATGAACGAATGGGACATCTCCTCCCTCATGTGCAGTATCACTCCATTGAAGAGGTGAACGACTACGATCTCGTATGGGCAAGAAATAAGAAGTCAGGTCCTTTTTGGCCTGCTGAAGTATGTCTAGACGTCGAGGAGAGGGACGGTGATGTGCCACAAGGTGTTCTAGATCTTGATCCCAAGAAGACCGCTGGTGCTAAAAGAGAGGCCAGCGCTGATATCTCAGCAGTGGAAGGGGACGTATCGATGTCAAAGACACCAAGGAGAGAGAAGGGATACGATAATTATATCCTGGTACAGTGGTTCCCACAGGATACCAAGTCTACTTGGTATGTCGTCTCATTCGCCATTCTGTATGCGTAAGCCGATGTTTAACTTACAATGCATGTCCACCTTTCTCTCTGTCGAACAGGTCATGGATCCCATTTCATCCAGATTTCATCACACAACTAGGTGAAAGTAAAGAATACGATCTCATTATGCGAAACAAGTACCCTTTCATGGCCAAAAGAAGTGGGAAGGGAAATAACCCAAAGGCAGATGCGAAAAATATCAGGGATGCTTATGAGGATGCATTCAGGAATATGCAGACTCCACCTGCAAGTGATGCCGAGGAGGAACTACAGGAGTTCGATACTGCATGAGCCATGCAATGTAAGCAAAGCAGGATAAGTCGTCAACGGAGTACCATATGACAGACGACGAAAGCAAGGGGATGAGACATTACGATTATTGAGTTTGATCTGGCAATATTGCCTTCAAAGTATTAGGGTGCAGTTCAAGCAGATCCCTGTAATTTTAGTATCTACGCAATGCAATGCATTTCGTATCCGTAGCATTCAAGCTGAGATCATGTTTGAGATCCTGCTGTAATCACGTGCTCCTCAGTCCTGCCTCGACGCATGACAGCGGAACATGGAAGTTTGAATGTATCGTACGTACGAGAGAACAAAGAGTTGTCTGCGATGATCAGCAAAGCGGCATTTGCCGGCCGGGACAAGAGCAAGAAGAGGACACAACAGCCTAAAGATGTTGTAATGAGACATGAATTGGCCCCGAAAATGGGAAAGCTATGTTGCTTCAATAAGTATCACAACAAAGAGATTGAACTGACTACCACAGGAGAGAGGCGCAGGTGAGAGAAGAGCGAAAAAGGTGTGTATGTGTGAATCATACGTAGTAGATGTGAGACATACACAAACTGTGCAGGGGTCTACATCTCCGAGCGTTTATAAACAAATCCAACAAGAGATGGAATACGTTTATCGTTCGCCTCTGAGTCGGCGAGCGAGCTGGATGTCCTTGGGCTGGATGGTGACTCGCTTGGCGTGGATGGCCTGGAAGAACATCAGAACAATGTCAGTATGCTGTTTTCTAGCTGTACTCGCGTCCTTGTGCTCATGCATGCATGAATAAAGCTTGTTCGAAGTGATGGTGATGATCGAATGTTTTGAATATCCGCCACCGTCACCTCTCTCCCAATCCATTCATGCATGCAAAGCACAAAGAAGCTGTGATTATAGAGAGAAAGACTCACAGCCAAGTTGGTGTCCTCGAATAGAGAGACTAGGTAAGCCTCAGCGGACTCCTGGAGAGCCATGACGGCGGATGACTGGAAGCGGAGGTCAGTCTTGAAGTCTTGAGCGATCTCACGGACGAGTCTCTGGAAGGGGAGCTTTCGGATGAGGAGCTCGGTGGACTAGAAGCACAACGATGTACACTTAGTATATTGAACATGTAGCAACATGGATGAGCATGACTTACCTTCTGGTATCGTCTAATCTCACGAAGAGCGACTGTTCCAGGACGGTATCTGTGAGGCTTCTTGACACCACCAGCGGCAGGTGCAGACTTTCGTGCAGCCTTGGCAGCGAGCTGCTTTCGTGGGGCCTTGCCTCCGGTAGACTTTCGTGCGGTTTGCTGTCGTCATCAAAAACAATAACAACAAAGTCAGTCTTTCATGCAAAACAGGAAGAAAGAACAGGGAGAATGACACACCTTTGTGCGGGCCATTGTAGATTGTGGATGGAAAGTGGCAGAGTTTCTGGCTCAAGAGGGGAGTGCTTCGGGCGTGGGAGGGAAAGAGAAGAGAGCAGCGTTGAGAAGTGCAGAGGTGGTTCCTGCAGAGTGCGAAGATTGATCGAAAATACAATGTTTACTGGATTGACTGCCTTCGTGGCAACCGGCCGGCATGCAACTGCTGAGTGGCAAAACTCACTCCAGCTGCATTTCAGAGAGAGAGCTAAAGACAAACAACGAGCGTCATCGTAAGGGAGAGGAACTCAGCTTTGTCATCCATGTAAGACTCCGCTTCCCTCACCTACATACGCTGTGACCGTCTGGCACTGTCTACCAAGAAGAAGGTCACGTGCTTTCTACCTTCACGTGTCTTCTTTGCAGCTTTGCTCTCTTCTTCTGGACGAACGAGTTGCAAGGCGTGCTTCAAGAATGCCCGCTGTGAGGACTCCAAGAGTCCCTCAAGGCGATGATGTGAGTGTCGGGCCGCTCGGACAAGCGTTATATGCTATGCTGGAGGTTCTTTGCTAGGCTCTGTCTTGCTTTTCCTGTGCTCTTGTGGGAAGAGCACAGGAAAAGCAAGACAGAGCCTAGCAAAGGACTATACAATGTCCTTCATGATGGTACAACGGAGGAGAAGGATTGGAAACTGACAGATTCTGCTTCCTCCAACATTGCTGTAGTCCATCTCTGCCGAAGTTGGCAACGCAAAGCTCTTTGGCAAACGATGTACGACGCGTATCAATGCTGGAGAATACGATGCTGCTCTTCATGATGCCAAGACCCTAGTTAGGCTATTACCGGATGCTCCGATTGTACGTCCGCTTTCTGTCCTCTCGTGATGATACCCTGGATGCAAAACAAGCTTTTCGAGGGTGCTAGCTATACCTCTCTTGCGGCCAGACAAGCAGATTTATCTTATCTGATATGGGGATCTCGTTTTTTTTCTTGTGTGGTACCACAGGGCTACCTCAAAACTGCACGCTGCTATAGACTGCTCAAGAAGCTCAAAGCTGCTCAGAAGATGCTTGATATGGCAGTCGAACGCGCAGACGATGAAAGCACGATCAGAGCTGCGCGTACCGAGCAGCGCAAGATCACAGAGGACATTCAAGCACTAGCTGAAGAGCGCAGGAGAGTGAGTAATCACAATTTACTATACTGTGTGCTTCAAGAAGCGCCTATGATCCTTCTGACGCGTCTTGCTTTCTTTAAGCCCTTCGCAGATCAACTTCCTGAAGAGATCTTCCTGCATGTTGCTTCCTATTTATCGCAACGTGACTTGGTCCGAGCAGCTCAAGTCAATCAAACATGGAGGGCAGTACTGCATTCACATTCTCATCTATGGACTACAATGTACCTCAACATGACCGTGAAAGACACCAAGAAACGACATCCTTCCTCTTCTTCATCCGCTGTCAGACGCGAAAGACCGATAGATAATCAGATTAGGTTCTACGAAGACCGACTGCCCGAAGGTGGATCAAGGAACTTACTGCATCTAAGCTTACACGTACAAGCTGCTCCTACGGCTGAGATGCAACAGATGGAATCACCCATTGGCAAATTATTGCTTGCTAAACATCGATTCATCAAGAGTGCACATCTTCAAAGTCTAGCACTTTCAGGCGAAGCTTTGAGCCAGCTAACTGACTTCGTGAGATTGCTGAGCGGTCCAGTCAAAGTCCTGCACTCTCTCAGAATAGCCGGAGAGGCAGGTCAACAGTTCAACATCAAACTTGTCGATTTGTTCCCTCAATTGAAGGCTGTCGATATCGTGGCTGATGACCGTAGTGCGGAGTACGAAAGTTCGTGGCCACATACTTCGACGACAAGTAGTCAAACCTCACAATTAGCTACCGCAAACTCGACAACGACATCATCAACAGCAATAGCAAATGCAGATCCTTCACGCAGTCGGATCGAACATCTCGTGGCTCAACGGCCTTTGAATGTAGGACATGCAGTCCGATCCGACATAGAAGCTGCCAATTTCGAACACTGTCAACATCTCGAGATTGGGGGTGGTCCTTTCTCCTTCTTCTTCGAGGCCTCTCCCATGGTTCACCTCCGCACGATTATCCTCCACAATACCCTGTTCAATCCTTCTTTTACCTTACTTGGAAACGTCAACCCTTTCGATGCTACTGACTCACTAGCAGTCGAAAACTTCTTAGAAGTGCCACTTGATTTCCCCTTCTTGGAAACATTCAAGATCATATACGCAGATACGAATGAACCTGGTAATTGGGGACGGATTACAAGACATAGGTTAAGGCCCAGCCTGTACCTATGTCGCTTGAATGCTCCCAAGCTTCGCCATTTGACAATCAAGAACTTTGGTCCTATCACCCCAGTCTCAACTTCCATATCGACGAGAGAACACCATGCCTGGCGGTCATTCTGCGAACAGCATCCTTTACTGGAGGAACTTGTATTGTTCAAGACGACAATAACAGATCTATCACAATCACTTCCTCTATTACCAGCTCTCGCGAAACTACTCTTATCATATGTAGATCTTCCATCTCACTTCCTGAAATCCGCAACTTCTCCCACTTTGCCCCACCTGAAGCAGTTGGCAGTCTCTCATTGTTCGAATATCACCAGCGGTGATCTGGTAAGATTGGTGCAAAGTAAAGGAAAGCAATTAGATTACTTAGATATCGAGACGTGTACGGATCTACAGAAAGAAGCGGTGGATTGGTTGAAGGCTAATGTTGCGGAGGTCAAGTGGTCAGGATGGAGGGATAAGAATGAGAAAAGGCCATTCATGCTTCGTGCATGAAAGCATACCTTTCGTGGTCACCTTGTAGCATAGCAACTCTAGTGCGCGAAACGACAAAGCGCTACTCGTACTGCCTGCGAGACACCTGTCTGTGCTTTGAATGTATATTTACCATTAAAATACGTATATCAACAAAGACCCGGCGAAGAGAAGCTAGAAAATAATAATAATAATAAACAACGATATTTCCCTAAGGAGATAGTGAAAAGAGCGATCACAAGCAAGATGTACCTGAAAACGGACGCTCTCTAACCAAGAAGTATCGAAAAAGAGTGTGGTGTGATATGTGTGCCTTAGAATGCGGTTGTGCGGGGCGAGGCCAGATATACGGAGTAAGCGACTGTATATAAGGCTGAAGCAGAGATTGTCCATAATGATTCGTATCATGTTGAGATTGGGGAAGGTCGCTAGCTGATAGGAGCGAAAGACGCAGCGAGCGGCTATTGAAGTGAGGAGGGAAGGAGTAGCGACAAAGTAAATCGGGTTGGCAGCCAATTACTTTGATGAACTGCCGAACTTGAATTTGGTATTGAAGATACCCTTCTTTCCAGAAGTAGAGCCTTCATCCGCTTGATTATCTTGTTCTTGATGTTGCAATGTATGAGTAGGATGGACAGAGACGAATTCTTCCAAGTCTTCGTCCGGATATTTTGAATAATCACTCATAAAAGTGTCTGGACGTTGAGCTGATGAAGGATTGGTCTCATTATTGCGTAATGACATCGTAGGAACTGACATTGATGAAGTCAAGTCTTGTTGGCCTGACAATAGAGGACGTGGGCTTGGTCCGGCAATTGCAGTCTTCGAAGCATACGCTCGTAGCATATCGTCAGGTGAGAGGATAGATTGTCTGCCTTGAGGATTGGCCAGGCGAGGCATAGAAGTTGAGATGGTAATGTTGTGCTTCTTGTTGTTGTTATTACTGTCGCCAACAGCGAGGAATTGATCACCTCCACTCGTCATAGACTCAAGATTCTCATCTGCGCTCCTCGAGGCTGGCAAAGCAGCAGTCTCGAACGATTCAGGTGAGTAAACACCAGGTGCGTTGTTGTTGACGACGATACTAGCTAGATCTTCAGCAGATAGACTTCTCGCAGTGGAGGCTTCCACTCCCTTTGTAACGTCTCTGTCCTTGTTGAAAACAGCTGGAATGGGAATTCTAGGCATGGCAGGTGCATCTTTTCCTCCGCCTCCGTACATGTTGAAGATACTATTTCCACTTATAGAGTTGCCTTGTGATGCTTTATATCGGTGTGCATTGGGTGATGAAGCTGTTCCTGGGCCATTTGCAAAGTATGACGAACGACGATTACCACCGGTAGTTTCTTTGCCCGTGAAAGAAGAATCTGCAAATGACACTTTAGAGACACGATCTCCAACTCCTGTGCCTTGAGGTCTTGCGAATTCGGATGTTGGTCTGCCAGTGCTCGTGATTGACTTGTTATTGCCATAATGTTTGCGAGTGGGATCTGGGCCAGCAGAAGTAGGTGTATCCATTCCCGTATGTCCATCGAGAGCGTAGAATGATGAAGCAGGCCTTCCTTCAGCATGACTGCCTACAGCGGATATTCCGGAGGTCGAGTAACCTCTACTATGCATATCACCGAAAGGACCAGCAGCATCCGCTGCGTGACCTTCATTCGACATAGCAGGGAATTGAGCAGCCATAGGAGGCATTCGAACATTATTCGAGCCTATACCAGCAAAGTTGTTTCCATTTGAAGCAATTGAATATCCCGAAATAGGCCTCGAGGCAAGTGATGGCCTACCACTTCCAGTCTGTGTCATCGTCGCTCCCGTCATGCCGGACTTATCGGGTGATCCAAGAACGTTAGAATAGTGCGATTGTACGCGTGAATGCATGCTTGGTCGACCTTCTTGTGTGAACGACTCGGGTGCGGACGAGTAGTGGGACATTCGTTGGTCTACATAGGCTGACCATCGCTTGCGGTCGGTCTTGACCTTGCGGCGGGAGTAGAAGATGTATGCTGCAATGGCAATTGCGGCGCTGTAAGTATACCATACGTTGAACTTGTCAGTGTTGCCGTCTGATTTGAATTCTGGATGAGTATAGACTCACGCAAGAAGAGGCACCGTAACTGCCGCAGCAAGCTTTCCACCGGCAATACCACCCGTCTCGTCATTCGCTCTGATGCTCTCAATAGATACGCCAGTCTGTGTCCCATTTCCAGCAGAGATAGAAGCTGGCGTGGTGCCATTCCAAGCGACGTTGAAAGAGGGTCCCAGTCCAGTCGTTGTTGCCCATACAGGCTGATCAGACTCTGTTATTTGGAGTTGAAGTTCGGCGGACAGAGTGCTATTCCACCAGTTTGGCTTGAATGTCGTAGTGAGTGAGTTGTCGCTGCATGGTACGCTGTCACGGACCAGTTGTCAGTACCTCTTTCACGTCTACGCGGGTCACCACGCCTTTGTTGTTTGGCAAAAGAGTGGCGGTCTCTATCGATGTGAAGGCGACTCACTCTGTCCAAGCGTGGAGTGCGCCTCCGCCGTAGTAGTACAGCGTTATATCAATGTCTGTGAGGAGTTGTTCAGTTGCGTGCTGCTTGAATGGCATGTAGAGTTCCGTTGCCCACCTTTCACCGCTGTACCCATGCACGAGCAGTCCCATGTGATGGTGGTGGCCTCGTAGGCATTGACGGTGGTGCCAGTCGCAGGCTCGCCGTAAAGTGAGCAGGCTAATGATACGTGTACATAGTCAGCACTGTGTCTCTCATGCTGTTCCACCCCCTCCATCCGCCAGTCTTGCCTCGGTCACCCTCGCTGTGGCCTGAGCGTGACTCCGCAGTTGACGCATAGTCGACGACTCACAGCTGGTCTGCCTCTTCACTCTCTGCATCTGGCTATGTGAGTGTGTTCCATGGTGCATCTCCATGTTTGCAGCCAGGCCTGTCTATCCCGCTCTTGCGTCGCTGCCCTTGCTGCTGCTCTTATGCCTTGCAGTTGAAATGGGGGTCTATGCGATTCCTCTCTTTTGCAGGCCAATACGATGAACTGACTTCCTCCCTTGCCTGTCCTTACTCTTGATGACTGTTAAAATGAATGTGGTATAATACTGCTTTACTAACTCCCTTTCGTTCCCTTCCTTCAAGATGTCTGGTTGTTCCGGATCTTCTCCCTCTTCACCTCTTGCATGAGCAGAAAACAGAGGCAAGCTGGGCGGGATCGAAAAAGAAAGTAATACACATGTCGTCTAGACTGCAGTGAGAGGGGACTTTGAGCAGACAAGCACTTCATGTGAGCAGCTCCAAGGGAACAGGCCAGAACTGCTACTGTTCACCTTGCCGCTTAATTCTCTCGGGCATTGATTGCCTTGCAAATATGGCAAACCTCATCAGTGTTTGTTTGGTCACGTGAGCAAAGCTCGTCGCGTTTTATGCTAAGTCAGTTGACACTCTTTACTGCGGTCACGACCACGCAAGACTATAGCTGAGAAGCACGCTCCTTGCTTATGTCACAATCTCTATGACTTTTCGGACTCTGTGCGTTCTGTGCCATCCTCAGTCATTTGGATGGTCGCTGCGAGCCAGCTTTCTTTGCCAGTTTTGTCGGATGATACGGGACCCTAGTATACCTCTTCTGCTTTATTTTGCTTGCAAGTCCAGCTAACATCCTATAAGGTGAACCTTAGGACTGGTTACATTACATTACATCTAATTTGCAGACTTGACCATCTTCTCCAGCGTCTCCTTGAACGGAATCGGTTTTCTACCATACTTTTCGAGCAATTCTTGCAGCAGTGGATCCTGCTTGAGGCATTCTCCTCTTTTCAGTGCTGCATACGACTTCACCCACCATTCTACTTGCCCTCTATCCAGTCCTCTTTCCTCAACATAGTATCGAATATGTTCCGCCGGATCTACAAGCTTGATCTTTACTGTCTTCCCGCTGTATTGACTGACTAACGAAGCGACTTCTTCCAAGGTATAGCTTTCCATGTTGGACAGTGTAAGTAGCTTATTGTCGTACTTTCCTGTTTTGTCCGCTATGATAGCAGCTGTTCCGAGGCCTAAATCATCGATGGCAGTCCATGATATCGCTCCATCGCCGGCGAGTGGTATTTCATTCCTGTCGATCTTGCCATCCATGGATGAATGACCCAAGTATAGAGGCCAACTTTCATTGTAGAGTCCTTCTCGAATGATAGTATACGTAAAGTCCGTTTGATTGCGTAGCTTTTCTTCTGTTCTGAGATGAGCGGCCATTACCCCACTGACGCTGTCATCGCCGAATCCTAAGCTTGTATAGTAGACATGCTTTACTCCTGCTCTTTTAGCGGCTTGCAATACGTTGAAATGATGTGCTTCTCTTCCTTTACCATACAGTGCGTCATTGAAGTCCATTGAGATGCGTGGCGTAGAGCATAGGAACAATCTATCGCAGCCTTGCAGCGCGCCTTCCATGGAAGAGACATCATCATAGCTTCCTTGACGCACAGTTGCACCTTGCTTCTTCAGGTCATCCCATTTCGGATCAGTGGCATTGCTGGACGTGGAAAGTACAAGTTCATTTGGGGAGATCATCTTGTACGCCAGCAGATTGCGCAAGACTGCCCCGCCCAGCTTGCCGTTCGGACTTGTGAGACATACCTTGGACATGATATCAAGTACTGAGTTGCTTTTACTATGCGCTGTGCTCAACCCTAAAACGACTATGGTACTAGAAAGACGTTTCTAAAGAGATGACGCTGAGGAAGAAGGATGATCGGCGCCGCATCGACACGGGAAGCATAGTTCTGATCCAGATTATTGGCAAAGCTGGTGTGATATATCTGGAAGTCATGTATTGATACAATTAAGAGAGTCTGCGCGTCACTACGGGCTGCTTGTATACTCAAGCTAACTGGCTACGGGTGGACGTGTATTTGTTGCATATGCACGGTTATCCTTCGACGCCGTGACATGTGCAAACACACAAATTTATTGCTAGAAAAGTGTAGATGGAAACCCTGGGACTTGTTGCTACATATGTACAGGTCATGTAGTCAACGACGCAGTTTCGAGCGTACGTAGCCATGACCATGACGCGTCTAGCGCCCGCAGTTGTTCGCCCAAGGCTGGACCATGTCACGTGATCCCACATGGCGGCATGCAATCAGGGCAAGCCAAACAAACAATGATTACGGATGCCAAAGCGAGGGAGATCTTGTGGGGTCCATGCCTTGACTGATTGGTGCAATTAAGACCCTACTACCATAAGCTGACCACAAGGTCACGCCGTCATTCCCAACAGGCAATTAAAGCATTTCAACGACCCGACCCGGTTCAAAGCGGCCTCGTGCGCAAGCGGACCACAACAGATCTCGAAACTTGAAAGCTTATTATTGCTGATCCCACAGTGGATCTTGCTGTCGAACTTACTCTTATTTATTATTTGTTGCTTTCCTCTTGAGTATACACACACTATCAATAGCTTTGACGTGAAGTAAGTGCTAAAGGTACTATAACATTGGTTAGTGCACGGTCCAGTCATAACCTTCGAGCAGGATCATGAAGCTGACTGCCGTTAGGCTATTCGACCCGTAAAGTAGCCGGAAACAGTTTTCGCGAGCAAAGATGGCTTCTGACATGGAAGATAGCAACTCGAGCTGGAATCTATCGTTCGACGACGATTTCGACACTTCCTCCGGCAGCTTTGAACCTCGTACACCGCCATCTGACAGCAAGCAGGTCCTCAGCAATGTCGGCTTTCAAAGCTATAAGAGCAGTGCCCATGCAGATCACGTGAGAGCAAATGAAGGCTATACACATCAGCAAGCAAGGATAAGCATGGTGGAAAGGTCGCCTGCAGGATCTGAGAGCCAGAGATCTCCCTCTAGAAGTATTCTGGATCATGCTCGCTCCTCAAACATTCCGGCACAGCCTCCTATTCGTTCGGCATCGAGATCAAAAGCTCCCAGTCCCCATTCGCGACACCGTCAAGCAAAATCGATGATCTATGCAAGCTCACCAGGTCAGAAATGGCAAGGACCCTCAATCGACACTTCTTTTACCTCTTATTCTTCTTCTTCCTCTTCTCCACGCAAGATCTCCCCTCACAACTCTCCGCTCATGTCCTCCTTCGCAAAAGCTCAGGATCACCAAGAACGCCTCTCAGCAGGAACCCTCTCGGGACTGGTGCTTCGCTTTCTCCGTAGCAAATCCGTCTCTTCATTAGCACTTCGTATCATCTCATTCATCATCGTTCTTCTCCTCACAACGCTTGTCGTCAATCGAAGCAACAAGCAAATCTCTCATTTCTCTTCAACGGCGCCACCTTCGATGATCCTAGGTACCCTCGATGATGACGCCAATCTCCTCGCAGCTCGAGCTTTACTACAGTTAAATGAATCAGCAAGAGATTATGTACCAGAGCAAGCAAGTGAAGTGGATGACCATGATGTTGGTACGGAAAGATGGATCCAGGAAGAGAGGCGGATCGCACATTCGCGCGCAGCCAAAGCTCGTCTGAGAAATCACGACTCTCGAAAGGAAGTCGCAGATAGTCCAAGTGATGCGTTGATCCCCTTGATGCCAGTACCTATAGACACTCTCGAGTACAAGAACGAAGACTCCGCTGTTCAGCAACCTAAGCAACAGCGTTTGTTCACGAAGTTGAGGACGAACGAAGCTATTGTAGAAGATCAAAGTCTTGAAAAAGGTCCAGTGCCCAAGCTTAGTCTTCCTGTTGAAGAAGATGATGAAAGCAGTGCGTCTCGGCTCGAGGCTTACGCCGTCTCGGAAGAAGCGGCTGCGGAATTGGGTGTCTCGCTTGAAGAGGAACTTGAATCGACACTGGAAGACCGATACGAACAAGACGAAGAGCTGGAGGAGGAATTGAAGAAGGAACAGACACCAGTAATGTGGCGGAAGGGCGGCCCTGTGCGAGACCATGGAGTAGAAGTCCATGAAGATGTTGTCGAAGAAAGGCGGCAAGGCAAAGAGAGGGGCGCTCTTCTCGAACAGCTGCAGGCTGCAAGGCAACAAGCACAGCTAGAGTTTGGAGAAATACAGGCTGAGCGTGAACATGCTGTTCATCAGCCAGTGTCGCCAGCGGATGAAGAAAGTGAATATGAGTTCTTGCAAGTTGAGGTTGACGAGAAAGAAGTGGTGAGGCCGGGTGACCTGCAGCAGGATGGTTTAGAGGCAGAGACGGACTCTTAATCTCAGATGGTAGTGGGCTGGTTTTGAGCTCTGCGCTGTCCTTGAAGGAGAAGACCGCCTGTGCTCAAATACCAATATCATGTAGTGCTGGATTCTTGATCAAGCAGAGTGGATCCGCGCAATTGTTCGAATGGATGTTGTATGGTCTATGTATTGAGAGTGTCACCAGCTGTTAGTAATTGCCTTCGAAAATCGGGAGACATTGAACCACAACTCGCAGCTGCACCGATATACATGAGAGAACGGCAGCCCTGCTGTTTCAGCATGCCGTGTCCGCACTTTATCCCACGTGGCTCGAGCATTGGCTGCGATCTGTGGCATCAGCCGAAATTTAGGACAGTGAGAACAGGCTTGACCTCACACGACATTCATAACGGCAGACTTGAGTTCTACTTTGCTTCTTGCATCGACCGTTCTGGGGCAACGTGGCTTGCGCTATCTCGGCCAACCGGCCCTGCTCCACTCTTTTGCGGACTTGATGCGTACCATACTATCTCATCGCCGGATGTCATCCTCTTGGACTACATAGCCTTATCACACATGTGATCCCGCAGGAGTAAAGAAAGTGGATTCACTGCAATGGTACTCTCTTTCTTTCTTTCCGACGAAGACACCTCCCCAACTATCATCATCCCCTTGTGATTGCGAGAGTCTCTCTGGCAGAGACCTTGACATCGTTTAATCCCAGCCTCCCGCCCTCCGATCTATCTCCGTGACAGTCTCCAGTAACACTTTCTTCTGCATTAACGTGCCCGGATGTTCAGCACGTCCAAAGTAGCGATCCCTTGTGCGCTCGCTCTGGTGCAAGTGCTCTTCTGGTCTGGTTCTGCCGAAGCCGGAGAGCTTTCGCACTATTGCACTAATGAGATTGGTAACATCAATCCGATAACGTGCGTCAGTAACGTCTGAGCCAAAGTAAATGTATGCTGACTCCCATTCGTTACGTAGAGCCACAATTCCGAACAAGGAATTCGATGGAACAGATGAACAAAAGAAATTCCGTGAGGATCTCAACAAAGCACAGATCTGTGATATCAGAGACCTCACCTTGGACCCAGCTGGCGACTCCAAGAGCAAGCCAAAGGAGGGCGACAAACAGAGCGAGCGCTGTCTGATGTGTCAGGCAGAGGGCGGACCCTGGGGTAAGATCAAAAGAGAGGCATTCGGGCATTCGATAGGCTATCGAGCTGAGTACATCCGCAGCCGATGAGAACACTGAATGTGCGCCGTCGTGGGTAAGCGGACCTGCTTGGCTCGCCAACACACAACGTACTGATGCTCGACTTAAGGACGATTGCCAAGAAGCTTTGGATCAGGACTGGATAGGGTGGGATCACGCGGACAGCGACGATAACATGCTCATCGCCACTCAGAAGAACATGAGTGCCTCAGCAATAGCATCTGTATGGAAGGCGTCGTGCGTCTACTCTTCTGCAGCTGACAGGGAGGCGATTCATCTCGCAGAATCATAACCTGATGCTAGGAGCGTGCAAATCCGGTCAAGGCTACCAGTCGTCTGTGGAAACCCACTGGATGTCGACTTCTCACGGGACATGCACTATATTGATGTAAGCTCGATTGCCATGTCCTGATGACTATAGGCTGAAAAGGAGGGTCTTACATTTTGCTGATCGCACCCTTCGCTTGCCTCCATTGCCGGACATCCTGAATTCGTACAGCAAGACCACTCCTGCGTGGGATGCTATTAAGCCTGACGACAAGAAGCTTTACTGTGAGCTCAAAGTGTACCATGCGTCTGATTACACGGGCCCACGATTGAATATATGCTTCCTGGCGCTACTAGTGATGAAGTTCAAAGATTTCAACCACATAGTCTACTCGGCCTTTGATGCGGGCACGAAAGAGCCGAAATGCAAGCAGAAAGGTGCCAACAAAACCCATTGGGTATATAAACTCTATGATATCTGGAATACGGCCCTTGCTCCCGGTACGCAGACAAAGACATGTCAACATACTGTTTCGAATCCTGCTGACGCCAACTTTTGCACATCATGGTAGTGGACTTGCACATAGTTAACTTTGCTAAGGAGTGCCCAAAGACTACCCGTAAGTTGAGGCTTGCGAAATAGACGGCACTGTTGGCCAGATCTCATGTCCTACGCTTGTCCCGAGCGCTGGCTATCGTCATACTGTATACCCGAATTTGCATAACAGACCTCATGAGCATTGAACCAGCCAATCCCTCTCTGCAACAGAACTCCTATACTCCTGATCCACAAGAGAAGACCAAGGGTCTTGATTGCACAGCACGTCAGCAAGCACAAAGTAGGATGGGTTGTAATTTGCACATCCGGTATTTTGCCCTGACTGACTTACGGAATTGAACTGTGGTGAGATCACGTTTGCCGATGAATTTGCTCATGATATAAGGTAGTAGAAGCTGGAGGAGAGCAGAAAGAACAGGAAGGGCTATACCGACGAAAGCCGAGAATGACCATGCGGATTTGATTGACCAAGTGTTCAGGAATCCAACAAATTGAATGATAGCTGCCAAATTCGCTAAGAAGGAGGCTGCAGCCAAAGGAATGGTATATAAAGCACACAGAGCAAACCAATAAGTTTGCAATGCTAGACTTCCAGAATATAGAATCGCGCGATTTTTCCAAGTTTCGCCAGAGGATATCCGAAGGTAAAGGAGCCAAAGCGAATTCGCAAGCTTTAACTTTCGTAGCTTTTAAGCACAGGAATACCCTTAAGAGAACACACTACAACCTATAAGACTGCTATTGCGAGCCTGCTTGCAGAATCCAGGTCGCTGTGAAACTTCGGGCCAGACGCGGACTAGTGGCAGGGACGTCCGACATGATCTCTATCCTCCAGGAGGGTCTTTGTGAAGCACCTAGGCTATTGAGCGACCTTTTATGGTATTTAAGCATCACATAATTGTAGATTTAGTCAAAAGGGGAACGAATCATGCCGATCAAAAAGACCAAAAAAGTCTCACGTGTTCTGGGAAAAAGATAGGAATCTTCCCAAGCACATTGCACAAGCGATATACTCCTATATATAAAGTAAAAAGCAATGCGCAGCACACCTGGATTACTAGTCAGATATGTCATTGGCAGCAAAATTAAGGCCTTGTCGCCAGCCGTAGACCGTCCTTCAGGAGGAAAGTTTAGAACGGACTTACGACATCCAAAAACAAAAACCGAGCATTTAGCGACTTCTGGTCTCGATCCAGAGACCTCAGGGTTATGAGCCCTATAGTAGAAGAGTCAGACGAAAGTTTCCAGAGACTGGATGTTTAATGTGACACTAACCTGCGCGCTTCCACTGCGCCAAGTCGCTTTCCTTGACATCCAATTTAAATTTTATGTAATATCCAAGATCCTGCGGCCGGTGAGCTTGCTCGGCGTCTTTGTGAAAGCTCTGGGACACTTAGTTGCCTTCAATATTGAGACTTTTCCCGGATCCAACAAAATCCCGACCGGCGGCGCC